>CM035441.1:3494261-3549261 GCA_020310875.1 Ceratopteris richardii | reverse complement strand
TTAACCACTAGGCTAAGTGGGTCACTTGGTTACAAGAGTAAATGAACTACTAGTAAGTCTAGACACGAGATCTTTGGTCATACACAGGGGTGACCAAACGGTGTCCGATTTTAGACCCGTATGAACTAGCCGGACCCTTAGATCATAGACTTACTTTATTATAGAACTCATTGTAGATATCACAAGCTATCAAGGCCTGGTTGAAAGTTCAAACTATGCTACTCTCACTAGGGTTGATATTTGCTATGGAGTAAGTGTTCTTATTCAATTCATGCACACCACAAGAAAACCTCACATGGATGTAGCAAAGAGGATAAGTAAAGAAAGTAGATCAAAGGCATATGATAGCTCTAAGGAGAAGGAGACCAATGTGAGTTCTATTGTCGTTATTGTGTAATCAAACATGGAAGACATGCTTTGTGCCACTATTGCAAAAGATAATGATTATGTGCATGATTTCCATATAATGATTCATGTGCAGGATATGCAAATCTCTAAAACTGATCTAATTGATGCCTTTTTTACAGCAATTGATGCATTACTTGGACGTTAGACTCTGATGTATCATTTCATGTGACTTGTATTGAGTGCTTTTCTATTTTTCATGGGTGACTATATAGTAATGTTTACCTCTCAAACATTCATGCTTGTTTAGTTGAAGTTATTGGTATTGTACATTTATCTTTGGATGGTGTTAACGAGCTGGATTTTCATGATGTATGTTATCATCCAAGCATCAAGAATAGTTTTAAATACATTTGCCAGATGGATATGCATGTTAATAGTTGTTAGATCTATTAAATGCCTCACCCTCATAAAGCACCACTAGTGTTTTGTAATAACCTATTTCGTAATACCTCTATTATGAGAAGAACCCATGCGCGAATGTTGGAAGTTGTTAGGTTCTTGGATATGAAGTCAAATGCGGTTGATATTTGATCATGGTCTAAATGATCTTTGTGATCCCAATATATTTATTAGGTAAGGCATGAACTTAAATATGTTCTTTTAAGACTAAGCATTTGTCCCTTCTAATTGTGCAAGTTTTCCTCCTTAGATCCTTCTTCATGGGGGAGGATTGGGAGGAGGAAGAACCCCACCCTTAGCTAGGGGAGGGGGGGTCCATGGAGTCTTCTACCCTCCAAAGACTAAGAATAAGGCCTTTGAATAATCCCAAGGTCATTCAAGACACATCTAACCAACATATAAGAAGTACATGGTTGATTTGTGAGTTTTACACCCTATCTGCAATTGTGAGAAAAGTGAACCCTGCTTGCGCCTTTTAAGGTCAACGATGCTTTTGAAATACTCTCTCAACCAATGAGAATGGGCTAGTGTACACAATTTTACACTTTTTGGAACTTTCAAACGACCATCATATGAGCATACTTACTCCGAGTTAAGAAAAAAGAGCATATTATCATGTGTTCATTGCTTTTCAATGATACAATCTTATAGTACATAAGATATGGTTCTCCATGCCCCCTTTTATAGCTCTCCTTGACTAGATCTAATTTCTTACTCTTAAAAGGGCCAAGGGTGATCATTTTTCTCCCTTATGTGTTGATGGGCCTCACATATCATTGATATATGGGTAGTGGACCACTATGTGGGCTATCAACACCCATTGTTGGAGTTAGACGTCTGCAGAAGCATGCAAACAACACACGGAAGAAGAAGAAGCTTGGAGCTCAACACACAATACTGAATGTATTACCACTAGAACACACAAAGATAAGCATCCCATTAGGGCAATAGGCGTGTATACAAGCCGAGGGATAAAACCTCCTAAAGAGGGAAAAAAGTGCCTCGAGAGTCCTAGAGTATTCACACACATCACTACCTAAATATATCAACAAATCCCTCTTGGGAGTGATGCGGTGAACAAGTAGCTGGCACTCATCTATAAGGAAGTGCCAAGCTATGTGGAAATCACTCCACAAAAGGAAGTAAGCCCAAAGCTTTGCGGAAAGCTTCAAACTTCTCCCTAGGTAGAGCCTTCCTGAAAAGGTCTGCAATGTTCTCCTGCGTGGGCACATATGCCAAGCTGATCTCCCCAGCAGAGAACCTCTCCCTGACATAATGATAATGCACCTCAATGTGCTTAGTGCGAGCATGGAACACAGGGTTCCTCACAACTGCCAATGCGCTCTGACTGTCAGTGAAGATGGTGGTGGCAAAAGACTAACCAACAACCAAATCAGCCATAAGGCGTTTGACCACACACACTCAACACTCACTGCAAAAGTTGCCCTCCACTCAGCCTCACAAATGGAAGTGGCCACAGTAGGCTGCTTCTTACTCAACCAAGATATACATGAGCTACCAAGCATGAACCAAAAGCCACTAGTGGACACACGAGTGTCATGGCAACCAGCCCAATCTAAGACAGAAAAAGCATGAAAATCTAATGGTAGTGATCCCCCCTTGGGATAAATCAACCCAAGTAGTCGAGTACCACTCAAGTAGCGAAAGATATTCTTAACTGCCTACCAATGCTTGACATCTGGACAATGCATAAACGTGCTCATCTATGAGATAGCAAACTGAATATCTAGCTGAGTAATGCATAAGTAAATCAAGCATCCAACAGCGTGCTGATAGAGAACAGCATCAAATGCATCTCCAGTATCATGAAGACTCGATCCTAAACCTGTCTCCATAGGAGTGGCAATAGGCTTACAGTCTTCAAGGCCAAAATGCTGCAATAATGTGTCAATATATTTTGTTTGACACAAATCCCTTCCATCATCAACTTGCATTAGCTGAATGCCCAAATAGTGATGCAAATGCCTCAAATCAGACATCTCAAATGAGGCATGCAAATCAGCCTTAAAATCAGCAATATGCTTCTCAATAGGACCAGTGAGTAGCATGTCATCAACATAGACAACAATGATCAGAAGCACATCATGAGCATGCTTAACATATAAGGTTCTTTCAATTGGATTGTTCTCAAAACCATGTGCAATCTTATAGGCATGTATCTTCTCATACCAAGCATGTGGTTCTTGCTTTAAGCCATATAATGCCTTCTTTAACCTACACACCTGGTTTTCATGCCCTTTCTGCACAAAGCCATGGGGCTGAAAAACATACACTTCTTTGTGCAAGTCACCATTTCGAAATGAAGTTTTAATGTCCAACTGATGTACATTCCAAGCATGATGGGCGGCAAGTGCATAGATGCTCCGAACAGTAGTCATACGGCATGTAGGTGCAAAGGTCTCATCAAAATCAATGCCTCTTTCCTATGCATAACCCTCTGCAACAATCCTAGCCTTATACCTACCAAATGTTCCATCAGGCTTACGCTTTAGCTTGTAAACCCACTTAGTACCAATGGCTTTCTTGCCAGGAGGCAAGTTACATAAAGACCCAGTACCGTTCTTCATTATAGTGTCATATTGAGATTGCATAGCAACCATCCAATTTTCTAAATTTTGTGCTTTGTCAAATGAAACATGCTCATTCTCATCACAGAGACTAGATGCAGCCATAGCGTAGCAATCTGATGCAAAAGAGGCACTATGAGAGCCTGATCGGGTATGATACATGAAAGCAATGGCTAAATATCATCTTCCACAAAAACAACATCATGGCTGACCAAAATGCGTTTAGTCTGTAGATGATACACTCAATAGCCTTTACTTTCCAAATTGTATGCAACAAAAATACATTTTACTTCTTTAACATCCAATTTTCTGTGATGTTGTTCACGCACTAATGCATATGCCAAACAACCAAAAACACGCAGATGAGCAATAGATGGCTTGCGATGATGCCAAGCCTCACATGGAGTGATGGATTGCAGCGTTTTAGTGGGACACCTGTTAAGTGTTGGAACATCACGCTTACGCTATGCTTGAGGTGGATTTGATCTACATCAAAGGCTATAGCGTCGAAAGAATATCCGTTGGAGAGTTCTTTTTCTTCTTATGCTCATTTATTGTATTTTTTGAGAGATTTGTGATGGTTCATTTACCATTGTAAAAGCCTTGATCTTTACACATGTAAAGGTAGAAAGATAAAGCCCAAATCCCACGAATTTGTGGTGTTTTAAGTTGCATTCAATCAAGCAATCAATCACCTAAAAGTAGATCAAACTAGATCTTCACTTTTCCTAGATTGTAGGAAAGTGAATTGATTCCCTCCAACAACCATTCCCACCTTCATTTGAATTCAAACTTCACTTGTAGAAGTCGTGGAACACTCCTAGAGTCTATATAAAGACTTGAAATCACTTGTATATTACATGGAAGCAATATACATACACTTGTGACCATCATTGTCTTGCTCCTTCAATTCTCTACATCATCTTCTTCGCCAACAGTAATCTTGTAGAGGCTGTTGCTCTCTCTCCAGAGCTCCAAATGGAGTGCAAGATGGATCATTGGAAAGGCATTAGTGTCTAGTTTATGTTGTAAATGTGCATAGCATTTGATTCAGTGGATTGGGAGAAATCTGAGTTTTCCTGTGTTGGGGTCAATCTCTGTGTATTCCTAAAAAATAGGAAGTACCACCGGTGAATGTCTCATTCCTTCCTATAGCATATTTTGCTTATTCCTTATAATTTTTTGCATTATATACACTAAACCCTATGTTTATCACTCCCATAAAAAGATTTTTTCTAATTGTAATCATGCTGGTTGCTATGGGCATTTGAAGTTCATTGTCTCTTCTATAGATAGTAAGTTTTTTGAGCTAGTCGACCCGCGAACCTATCTGTTTCGTATCGACTCATTCTCCTTGATGCTCCAAAGTACATAGTGTGTTTCTTTGCACTTATCGCATGCTTATAAGGTCTATTTGAGTCTCCATAAGCTCAAGGGCTGGTCTTGTGCCGGTTGGCTAGACCAAACTTCGTCACTTCGAAACGCATTTTTCTACCTCGTACAAGCTTCTCCAAGTTCTTTCAGTGGTATTAGAGCTAGACCAAGATGGATGATGGCTTTCCCTCATGCAAATGACATTAAGCCTCGACGAGCGACAACCATGTGCTCCCGTCACAACCCTGTCTTTTGCACCATTCAGGCCATGCATTTCCAAAGTATGCATTAACATAGGGCCACATTACATGGCCGTGCATAGACACAACTAAGAGTCCCATGCACAAGAGCACATTGACATATGTCAATTATTTTTTTTGATACTAACATCTCTCTTCTTGTGTGTTACATTGTTAAAAAAAAAAAAAGAAAAAAAAAAGAGTCAAAACTTGTTCCCAGGTTTTGCTCATGGAACATGAATGAGACATGCTTAGCTGAAGATGGAACTATTGATTACTGGGCATTTATCAGTTTGGATAGAAGTGTGTCTCGGCTAGCAGGTGTGAAGAGCTTGAAGGTCCGCAACTTGAGTGATGCTTAACTATTGCATGTACTATAATCTACAGGGAGATATCTGCAAGAGGTAGTTTGGTATCCTGAGAATTCTTGTCCGTATACCGGGTGAGAAGACTTCTCCTTATGGTGAGCTAAAGAAAATGTGTGAAACTAAGCTTAGTGTAGTTACCCAATATTGTTTGCCAAGGAATATAAAGAAATTCAATTCTCAGTATTTGGCAAATGTTGCTTGAAAAAAGGAGACAGGACCAGGCGCTCAAAAAAAATTCATCGGTGGACCATCAACACGGACATTCATCGACAAGGTTCCATCACAAATACCGAGTGTACAACACGAAGAGATGAACATCGGTCGAACCTTCACAATGGTAAGTATCTTTACTTTGGCAACACCATCACCATGATAGATTAGGAAACCTCTTCGTCGGCATACCCTTGAGCACTTAGCTCAAGACCCCCAATTTTTGCACCATACTTCTTCCGATGCATTTTCCAAGTAAGCATGCATAGGGCTACATTACAAGGTCGTGCACAAGGCACATATTTTCCTCAACCCATGCACGAACACACTTACTCATCATCCATTAGGAGTTATGAGTACTTGGCATGACTACTATGAACATCATCCTTGGACGATCTGAGGTCATCAATGGAGACTCACAACGACACAGTCATGTTGGAATCCAAGGCTGAAGCACATACCAGGGGACTACAACTTGCAAAGGCTCGCAGTGACAAATGAAGAACCGGAGAACCAACCTTGCCACTCTGGTTCATCCGAATGGACACTCCCTCTCAAAGCAACCTAGAATAACCATTACAACAAGGGTCTGTCAGGGATGACAGACACGAGAGGGGGGGGAGTGTTGGAACTCAAGGTCAAGCATAAAACATGGAAGCACATCAAAGAAGTGGACATAGAAGAAGAGAGAGCAAGTAGGGAGCTCCAAAAAGTGTATGTCAAATTTTCAGAAGTATCCCCTACAAAAATACTGATTTTCATCACTAAAAACCATTGTAAATGTCATTTTCTATTTTTTTTTAACTCCATTTTGCTCAAGCCGAGGAGTCCTTCAGCTTGAGGAGTATTAGAACTATCATCCTACCAATTTTCATAATTTTTAGACTTCATTTGAGCCCTCAAATAAGCCCTGGAACCTAATTTTTAACTAGGCCGGACACTAGGTCTGGACAGGGCCAAAACTAGTCAAAAAACTATAAAAAGAGCTAAAGAGCTCATTTTTGGGGTTAGCTTGTTAGAGAATAGAGCTTTTGTAAGAGAACTCTTTTGCAATCGAAGCTTTCCATTGTTCCTCTCTTTGATCTTACCTTGTGTGCGTGTGTGTGTGTGTGTAATCAAAGTAATTTTGCACTCAACATCGATTCTATCATATTTCACTATCCAAAAGTATTTAGATACAAGCAACAAATTTTGAAGTTGTATTTCAAACTTGATGAGTATTACAATAAAGGTGTTTTGAGCTTTGGAGTTTTTCCATCCAAGTCCAAAACACAATCAATGCTTCAAAACATTGGCAAACAAGTGTTATCTATACATTAAGCTTCATCTGAATTATTTGTTTATGTTAATTTATTTGTATACTTACACTTTAATCCTAGTTTTTTTGGATAGCTATGGCATGAAAATAGGATGTAGATCTCCAACAAAATAGTCACTCATGAAACGTATTTTCCTGGTTCATAGCTAGAAAAGAACAAACAAAAAATATAAAAAACATACATATAGGAAAAACAAAAGTAAGATTAGCAAAACCACATGCCATAGCTTATGGGAAGCTCAATTTCTAAAGGACCTAAAGTCACTCATCTTTATGGGAGATGATTGAGACCATAAAAAAGATGCAATATATATCTTATAGAAGTGGCAAGATCTACACCAATTGAAAAGCACCCCACTTGAGTAATGATTCCAACAAGCAAGGATCTCATTAGAACCATGTTATTACAAATGGTTATAGATTAAAGAGCACATGCGCTCTTCTATGAGGACAACCATTTTTAGACATTCTTTCTTAAATATTGTATTTTAAATAATGAGGAAAAGAGAAATTGGGATCAGCGTGATATTTCCATGGAGAGAAACACGCTATTATCCATTTATAACTATCAATTGGTTTTCGAACAGTCGATGATTTATTAAAAAAAATTAGACAAAGTCATAAGGAATGCATCCAATTTCTTTGAGGAAGCAATTAGATATGTAATATTTTACGAGGAACAAAATTTCATAAGATTTACACTTATGGATATTCAGAAATTAATTAATATAGAAAATATTGCTAAGTTTAAAAGAAAAAAGTCACAAAAAGTATAAAATTGTAGCTAATAAACAAATAGTAGGGATCCTAGACTTACCCCATAATAGCTTGAGAAAACAAAGAAATAAAATTTATATTTTAGGTGTTTACTCCCAAATCACATAATGCAACTACAAAGAAAAGTGGGGAAATCAAAGGAACTAGTACTGAATTTGGAAAGGACAAAAACATGGTCCATCTAGTGCGAAAATCCCATCCATGGTAGTAGCAATTGGAAGTCGGTATAGGTCCTGTAGAGGATGTCACGTTCTGGTGTAGCTTGGCATAGTTAATGGTGATCCGTATATTCTATTCTACATGGATTATTCAATCTACATGGGAGTGCACATGGGGTTAGGGTGCGGATCATGATAGATGATTCCACTACTGTAACATAAAAGTTTGTAAATTATGCTCTCATAAAAAAATCCTAATAACCTAGTGCACATGTTACTCGAAGAAGGACACTACACTCAAGAATATGTTTGGAATTTGGAAAAAAAATCCAATACCATTCAAGACCTCTGCTACTAGATCAAAATCACCATCATCTAGGTAACAACATATTGAACCTAGTGCATATGCGAGAGCCTGTCCCTTTAGTACATATTCTTCGATCATTTACCATTAATGAGATCTTCCACAAGCCAATAATCTTAAACGTTTGTGGTCCATTTATGAATCCTGAAAATTTTGATATCTAAATCTCTAAGAGAGTTTGAATCATCCTTGAAGTGTATAGATCTTTCATCTGTTCAACAAAGCGCTTCTTTTGTATTGTGAAAGTATAAAAATGTTTTTCTTATATCCTTCATACCATTCTTCAGCTACTCTCCTTTTCTCATTTTCTAGATGTTCTTCAACTGTTAAAGAGTTCGGCTTTGTTTCACTCAGATGCCCTTTTAATTATTTCCATATGAGAAACTTGCCAATGCCAAATATATATGATTGATAATTTTCCTTCCCAGGCCTATTAATTTGTTCTTGAGATGTATGATTGTATCCTTTTCTTGTTTTAAATGTTGATGATAATAACCCACCATGGAACAACAGGAATGGTTTTTGATACTTATGTCAATATCCATGCTCTCCAAACAAAGTGGACCTAAGAGTCGGATGGTTTGGGCATTCTCGATGTAAGAGTTATGGCATATAAATTTGTTTCCAAGTGGCTAATCAAAGCATGGTGCAATGTGAAAGCTTCTTGGGCAAAATCCATTCTCAGAGACAAGTCTTCTCTTTGGTTTAAGGGTATCCCTAGGTGCAAGGATCTTGATCTGCTCACCTTAATGTTTTCTTAGTGTTCGATTACTCGAAAAAAATCTGACCTCGTTTGTTCCATATGGAAGAGTTGGAACAAGATGAAACCCGAGGTAAATGAAGATTGGAAATGGGCGATCGAGATCAAGAAAAATGATTCTATATGGTTTCCAATTAGAGGAATTAGAGAATG
Organism: Ceratopteris richardii; assembly: GCA_020310875.1. Taxonomy (NCBI): domain Eukaryota; kingdom Viridiplantae; phylum Streptophyta; class Polypodiopsida; order Polypodiales; family Pteridaceae; genus Ceratopteris; species Ceratopteris richardii. The sequence goes on along the minus strand of CM035441.1, from coordinate 3,540,145 downwards.
AACTAAAAAACATCCGAAGAAAGAACCCAAGGAACGAAAGCTTTAGCGAGTGGAGGCATTCCTAGAACCTTGAAAGAGGTCATTAGTTAAAATTTTAGGATATTGAACCTATTTAGTGGCTTGACTATGATGCCAAGTGCCTCCTTGGTCACATAATTAGTGCCTATAATAATTCGAAGACTGGTCTTCTTCTTGGGAATGATCTTCCCTAGCTTGAAGATCAAGATAGTTCAATGGAGATAAATTGGATAAAATTCTAAGGCTCCATAAGCACCATGATTGGCATATATCCCTTAATAGGAGATGGGGTCAAAATTGGTCTAGCATTAGATGGCAAATTGTGTGCAAATCATCCATCGTAGAATTTGGATCAATGCCAATGCTAATAAATCTGTCGAGCCCCACACTAGTGTAACTGGTCTTCTCGTGCAAAACTATCTAATCTGGCAATCTCTCATCAGGATTTTGAGCTTACAAAGTCAAACTAACTTGAAACAAGCGTTACTTGGAGAACCAATTGGTTTCTCATCTACGTTGTGGAGTGCTATCAGAGGGGAAGTGCTGTGGAAGATTTGGATGGAAAGATGTGTGTTCAACTTTGATGCACATCTGAAAGAATAGTAGATTGAAAAGTCTCTTAGCCTGTTAGGTAGAAGAATATGTATGTTACAAATCTCCACATTTTACACACCATAAGATGTTTCTCCTAGAAAAAAGCAATAATAAAAGCAAGTGGGTCGCTCATGAGGGTGATGAAAAATCATTAAACTTATCTACAGCTTCTTTTGAAATTTTTGTCGCCCATCAATTCTAAGGTTTCCTCCACATTGTCATAGCTCTCATGCATCTAGGCTATCCTACCCTTGCTTTAGAGGATACAGGGGATCCCAAGGCCACTATGTCCATTCGCTGTATTGTCTTCTTTCATTAATTCAAGCCTGGGTGAGTAGACCTTGGCCGAACTTCCTTTCGGGAGCAAAACATTTATGTGACATAAGGCGTATTGTTGCACACCAGTAGATTATGAGAAAACCTTTTGGGGGCGACCACTCTACCAATATGAAAGGTATCCTTTAATGCCATCTATTGTGGAAGGGGGAGGATAAGGGTGGAACACCAGTCCTGTTTCATCTGTTGTCCGAGCTGAGCATAAATAAAGCTGAACCCTAGTTCTCAGAACTCCATTCTAACCAAACTCCGTTTACTCTTCATTGTCCAAAGGATATTGCTTTAAGTTATTATCGTCCGTTTACATATCTAATGACTCTTAGATCGTATATATATGTAGCTTTTTCTTTTTGTTTCTATGAAGACACCTGATATCCTTAGTTTCTGTTTTTTTTAATAAAAGGAAGTTCTGCCTTAGCCTATTCTCCCGGACTTTAATTAAAATAAAGAAGAAAGGTTACAAGTGAATGGAACTAGTGCCCATGGGACCCCCCAAATCCCACAAAGCAGGGGAGGAGTATGGAAAGCTAGAGGGCATTACAAATGAGGCAGATAAATCTATCATCACCCTCATGTGGGACCCATTTGGGTTTCAACTTGTTGTTTTCAAGGAGATAAATACAATGATGTCTAAACGGTGGAGATCTCTTCTCTTGGGACATTCTTTTACCTAGAAGAAACAGTGATTTCTCGATCGACCATTCCTTAGGAGTTTGGCCAAAATTGATAGCACATCGCTCCCTCCAAATTTTCCAAAGGGTCTCACTCCTGATGGCATTCCACAGCCTTGATGAGCAGCTGACCGCCTCACCCAATAGCACCTGTTGCCAATTGATTTGGTGCGTGAGTCTCAAAACCTGTGCCACATGATGCTAGACAACCCGATACTCGGGGCAATCGAAGAACAGCTGAACTAAATCTTCGATGCAACGATGGCAACGCTTGCACCATGGCGGGATCCCACAGATTTTATTAGCCCTTGCATTGGACCAGATTCCCTTATGCAAGATCTGCCACATGAGAACCGATTTTTTGATCTCGATTAGGGGGTGCCAAATAGACATGAACTTTAGTTCCCATCGAAGTTTGGTCCAAGAAAGGCACCACTGCTTGTTAAGGGTGTGGTGAACATCTAAGTTCTCTTTGAAGTTGGGGATTGTGGATATTTTCTTACCGTTGTTCCATTTGAGGCCCTCTAAGCAAGGAAGATCCTGTCCGGAGAGAAGGCGGGTAGTTGAGCGGTCCCATGCCAAACATCTACCTTGAAGAAGAGTCCATTCCTCGAGGGTAACTCTATGTCCCGGGTCTAAGTCTTCGAACCTAATCCACTGGTTGGTCTCTTGTTTCCAGAGCTGTTTCCATTGTTTGAACCCTTTGTTCCATAACCGCTTTGTAGTTTGTAGGTTCCAAGGCTCCACTCCTCTAATGCCATTGATCGGGAACCAGATAGAGTCGTTTTGTCTTATCCCCGTTGCCCACTTCCACTCATCACTGATTCTGATGTATTGTTTGGCCTTGTTCCAACTCTTCCATAAAGAACACACGAGGCTAGAGCCTTTAGGGGACAGCGGGAGGGGGGAGAACAAAAGCGTGAGAATCCCTATGTCCTTCCAGCCAGGATGGCCAACAAAGGTAAGGTCTTTCAAGTTCTGAAAATCAATTTTGCCCATGAGGACTCACTATTGCTCCAAGCCTTGATAAGCCACTTAACCGCCAGCTTGTCAGCCAACCCAACGATATCCAAAATACCCAAACCCCCTGAGTCTTTCGAGCTAATGCAAGTTTCCCAGTTGATTTTGGGGATCCCCCTCCTGTTGGGGTCCCCAGTCCAAAGGAAGTTTCTGCAGATGCTTTCCACTTTGGCCAAATCTTTCTCCTTTGGTCTCCAACACGAGATAAAGTAAATAGTCGTTGAAAGCATAAATGTGTTAACAACCATAGCACGCCCTGCGAAGTTGACTTGCATACCTTTCCAATGATTTAGTTTGCTATCCAGCTTGGCCAGCACCCAGTTCCATCGTTGGTCCATTGTGATGTCGAACCCCATCGGGATGCCGAGGAGACGCAAGACTTGACCTCTAGGGATAACTTGACACCCCTGATCTAACAACAATTGGGGTGGGGGTCCGCGGATTGCTCTGAAAGCACTTTAAGCATGGTTGATTTTTGAACATGACACCACACAAAAGGTGTCAAGGCAACGCCAGAATACCGCAATGTTGTCCATATCATTATGCACAAACGGATTCATGTCATCGGCGAAGAGTCTAGCAATAATTTGGCCGTGATTTAGAGGTAGGGAAAGACCCATGAGATTGCCAGAGTCCATGTGATGCTTTAATAGGTGTCTGAGGCCATTCGAGGCAATTGCGAAGAGTAGAGGAGCTAGAGGGCAGCCTTGCCTGATGGATCTTTTTAAATGTATGGGCTCCGAGAGCTTACCATTGATATTTATTCTAGTTGAAGCATTTCCGAGAAGAGTGGAAACCATTTTCGTGAACTTTTGGCTGCATCCAAGGTCTTTCAGTGATTGGAGAATAAAGTCCCATTCCAATCTATCATATGCTTTGTCAAAGTCGATCTTAATGAATACCAGATCTTGTGCAAACTCCTCAGCAAATGTAAGGCCTTTCCAAATATCGACAATTGCTTCAAGTATAGATCTACCTTTGACAAAACCTTTCTGGTCCTCACAGAGCCATGACTTTAAATGACAAGAGATTCTGTTGGCGATAACTTTGGCAATTATCTTGTATCCAGTTTGGAGCATGGTAATCGGCCGCCAGTTTTCAATTTTGTTCTTATCTCCCCTTTTGTGAATTAACTTGATGACGCCATTATTAAGACACTCAAGAAGGGCACCGAAGGAGAGAGCCTCGAGCCACACCAAACGTAGTGGGGTGGCCACCACATGCTTGAAGGACTTGAAAAACGCATTGGTGAGGCCATCAGGACCTGGAAAATAAATTCCTATTTCGCACAAGAAAATAAATTTACGCATATTAATAGCTTAAGAAAGCATTCACAAACACAATGTGTAATAGACATTAAGAATATATATATCATTAATATTTTTTAAAGCAAGCTCGAAAACAACCTACTCTCCCAAACTTTGATTAATAAAAAGAACAACAATACAAGTGAAAGAGCCTAACACCCATGAAACCCCCCGAATGCCACAAGGTAGGTAGGGGTTGCTCAAATTTTCTAGAAAACGTTATAAAGAAGCCTTTTGTCCCTATTGTAAGTGATCCACTTTTTTTAAATCTTGTTCTCGCTGAAAAAAATCTACGATGTCTAAAAGGTGGGGGCTTCTTACAACTGGAAATTATTTCACCGAAAAACAAAACTGACTTTTCAATCCACCATTCTTTAGAAGCATTACCAAATTTTGTGAGATTTTTGAGAAAAAACGTATCCATCCGTTTGTACATGCTCTTGGGGCTTGTTTCAATCCATATGGTGGCTTCTTTAATTGATAAAATTTGTTTTTAAAATGGGGGGTCTCAAGACCTAGTGTTTGAGCCACATACACCTCCTTACACAAAAACTACTATATGAATAGTACTAATATTGAAGTGAGGATAAAATAATCTTTGAAGTCAGATTCTTCCACTGCAACCAATCAGATCTTTTGAGTTTCAAGACTACCATCAGATTAATACTTTACCTTCCAAATCCATTTGGTGCTAATAATCTTCTTCTTTTCTGGCTTATCTATAAGCTTCAATAATCTTAGCCATTAAGGCCATGTTCACTATGTTTTTAGAGGTCTTTCGTTGCAAGTTTACTTTTTTGACTATCTAAACCATTTGAATTATCCCGAATTAGATTTGGCATAGGATTCTTAATACCATAAGTTTCTTTACCCAACACAACAACGGCTTCTCCAATGAAGTGACAACATGTTTTCTTTTGGGTTCTCTTTCAACATTGGTGATGATCCTTCTCTTTTGTAGCTTGAGAGATAAATCTTGGGTGAGGTTTAAAGTGGATTATCTCCTTGTTTGATAAAGTAGAGGTCTCTTGCTTCTTCATTCTCCATGGACGCTATATGAACACCAAATCATAGCTTGCTAATTTCTTTTTTGCCTCTAGGTCAGTAATCGATAAGAATTCTACTCTTCACTATAGCCTAAAAATATACATTTCTTGCTCTTTGGTTGTAGCTTGTCTTGATTATAATTTGGCATGTGAGCATACCATTCACATCCAAATGTTTTAAAATGGTTAAAAGGGCTTCGTACTACATAGGCCTCTTATAGTGTCTTTCTAGCAAGTACTTTAGTCTATTTCGTTGAGAATGTAGATTAAGTTATTCCGTGCATCTACCCAAAAGTGTGTGGGGAACCCTTTTTCCTTGAGCATGCATCTAGCCATCTGCATGATCGTTTGATTTTTATGTTTAATAGTGCTATTTTGATGTGGGCTATGTGGTATAATAAGTTGAATATCTATCCCCTTTTCCTTCGAAAAACCATCAAAGACTTTTGAAGTAAACTCACCACCCTCACCTCCCTAAATATTTTTCACCTTCTTTCCTATTTCCAAAATGAAGGAAATACACTCATATTTTACTAGGAAAATCACTAACAATTAACATGAAATAAACGATTCCGCCAAGGTTTGGGTAGGCATCTTACTACAGGTGTGCATGTACCAACTCTAGAAAAGACTTTGCTTGATCCTAGGTTTATTGAGAAAAGTTGTTTGTTTATCATACGGGATTCCCATGGTTCCTTCAATTCCATGATAATAAGCAAGTGGGCGGCCATGCCTTTCTTGTGCATCTCCTTCCTATACTTGTGATTTCTATATAAAACATGTTTTTCCTTCAAAATTTACCTACAATGTTTATAGAATTATTTTTAATTTTAGACTCTATTTTGGAGAAAGTAACATTATTCCCCAAATATTTAATCATAACTACTAATGAAAGATTAATATTTGTCTTAGGAACACAACACATCGGAGAGATCCATTGGTTCACCATTTGAAGAAACAAATGAAATCATACATGTACCCTCAACATGTCATTTTGCATTGTTGCCAATACTCACACTGATGGATGTTGAAGCAAGAAAACACAACTTGTATGTGAATTAATGCGTTTAAACTTTAGTTGGATGGTCTTGTACGTGGACTACCACTTGAAAAGCTTTTCGAACTCATGGCTCATGTGTATCATGCACTTAAAGTAGGAAAAATGGTTAAAAATTGAAGTAAACCTTGTTTTTAGGAAGCATGTAAAGTCATGGTTAGAGATTCACGATTTTCAGTCTTCTAGAGTGACTTCTAAGCAACCAAAGCATATGCGTTTGTGCTCATGGCATGAAGAAGCTAGGGAAAACCTCCATACATGCGTTTTCTACTCAATACAAGTCATTTAAGAAGAGTTTTGTATCTTCTATCTATCGTGTAGTAGTATCTATGAAAGTTTGCCAACTTGTTTTGGTTTTTTCTATTTTTGTATTCATCCAAATTTAGTTTCATAACTTGGAACACAGTTTGGACTTTGTAGATCATATCTGTTAAGTTTCACATCATTTGGTTCAGCCGTTTTTGCATCGCAATCAAAATAGTGCATATTGTTATAAGTTGTTGATAGACTTATATCTCTGCAAAGCCCCAACTTTGAACCTATGTTTCTCCTTGAGTAATGAGCCAAATCTTGTGATGATATATGCATTTGCGAGCTCTTCCTTTCTAATATATGTGACTTAAATTTCATTCTCATTGGAGTTATATTTGGTGAGTTATGATCTCTGCAAAAGAGGGGTGTTTTCTTTGCAGCACCATAGTTGAAAATGTCTCTTGTACTTGTATGTATGAGCAGTCATATCTGATTTCTCAAACGTCCCATGGGTAATTTGAAAGCTATTAGTGTCTAGGATATCCATTAATAGTTTTGGGAAAATATTTATGATTTAGGAGTTATCACTATTTCAAGTTAGAGAGATTCTTTGTTTGTCCCAAATTGCAGCAAATAACCTATGAGGTTCATCTAACCTCTTTCTGCACTTGGATTTGATTCAAAATCCTTCAATGGAGTTTTCTAGAGGCTATAGTGAACTATAGAGGTCCTTTTGACCACTCATTTGATATGTGGCACTACTATCAATCACCCAAGGATCATGTATAGGAGAGATTAGGCCGAGAAACATAATTTCTTAATCATCACGAATGCATCATCATTTAGCACTAATGAATTAAAAGAACCATAATATTGGGTTTTCTCCCTTCCTTTATTCTCATTTTCCTTATTTTTACATCAATCAATGGCTGTGTGACTTTTCTCATGAAAATGGAAGGAATCTCAATATATTTTCATTTTGTTCTTCTTTTTGCCCTTATCACTCTCTTAGCACCTTTTGATTTACCATTGGTACAAAATGCATCATTGCTATTACTTGATTCCTCTTGAGCCTTGGGCGTAAGATCCTCCTAAAAATGTAAGGTACAAAATCAAGGTTTAAACCGTTTCTTGTGTTTTTAGGGTGGTAACTAGAGCATTAAACTCTAATCGATATATTGATAAAAACCTAGTAGAAAAGAGACAATGCAAGGAAAAAAGAATTGAATTTCAGTAAGAAAGATACAATGATGGTGTTGTGCACATGCACCCACCATAATTGGAGCTTAGATGGTAACATATATGGACTCTAGATAATGATGTTATAAGGTAGAGGTATGTTTGCTCAGCTCGAATATTTGGATTAGTGTAATGGCCCTGTTAAGAGTAAGAAATTAGATATAGTCAAGGGGAGGTATAAAGGGGGGCTGTGGAGAACCATATATTATGTACTATAAGATTGTATCATTGAAAAGGAATGAACACATTCTAATATGCTCTTTTTTCTTAACTCGGAGTAAGTATGCTCATATGATGGTCGTTTGAAAGTTCCAAAAAGAGTAAAATTGTGTACACTAGCCCATTCTCATTGGTTGAGAGAGAGTATTTCAAAAGCATCGTTGACCTTAAAAGGCACAAGTAGGGCTCACTTTTCTCACAATTGCACATAGGGTGTAAAACTAATAAATCAACCATGTACTTCTTATATGTTGGTTAGATATTACTTGAATGACCTTGGGATTATTGAGAGGCCTTATTCTTAGTCTTTGGAGGGTAGAAGACTCCATGGGCCCCCCTCCCCCAGCTAAGGGTGGGGTTCTTCCTCCCGCCCAATCCTCCCCCATGAAGAAGGATCTAAGGGGGAAAACTTGCACAATTAGAAGGGATAACTGCTTAGTCTTAAAAGAACATCCAATAATACTAAAGTTCATGCCTTACCTAATAAATATGTTGGGATCATTTAGACCATCTACGATCAAATGTCAACCGCATTTGAAATCATATCCAAGAACCTAACAACGTCCAACATTCTCGCATGGATTCTTCTCATAATAGAAGTTTTCCAAAATAGATTATTACAAAACACTAGTGGTGCTTTATGAGGGTGAAGCATTCAACAGATCTAACAACTATAAACATGCATATCCATGTGGCAAATGTATTTAAAAATATTCTTGATGCTTGGATGATAACATACATCATGAAAATCCAGCTCGTTAACACCATCCAAAGATAAATGTACAATACCAATAACTTCAACTAAACAAGCATGAATGTTTCAGAGGTAAACATTACTATATAGCATCCATGAAAAATAGAAAAGCACTCAATACAAGTCACATGAAATGATGCATCAGAGTCCAACGTCCAAGTAATGCATCAATTGCTGTAAAAAAGGCATCAATTAGATTAGTTTTAGAGATTTGCATATCTTGCACATGAATCATTACATAGAAATCATGCACATAAGCATTATATTTTGCAATAGTGGCACTAAGAATGTCTTCCATGTTTGATTACACAATAACGACACTAAAACTCACATTGGTCGGCTTCTCCTTAGAGCTATCATAGGCCTTTGATCTACTTTCTTTATTTTTCTTTTCATTTGAATTCTTGTTTCTTTTCTTGGTTAACCTTGTAGTAGCAACAATATGGTTTCTTTTTCCCTCTTTCACTATATTGTTGGCAAGTCATATCTCCTTTATCTTTTCTTTTTCTTCAACTTATTTGTGCATTTTCTATTTTTTCCTTTGATCTACCTCGGTCCACATGAACAAATCCACTTTCCTCTCCACACTTTCTCTTGATCCCCTCATTGAGGATAGAAAACTTAACTGCATTAGACATCAAGTTGGGGTTATTAAACCAAGAAATCATCAATCTTTAATGAGTTAGGAAATGATTACAAGTACATATATATCTTTCACTTTTTCTCCAAATGCAAACAATTGTGATTCTTGAAATTCATGTGTGGTTAGCTATTGTTGAATTTATAATCTCCTAATGTTCCACATCTCCATCCATGTATCTATTGTACACATTCTACAAAGATGGTTGGATACAATCCAGAGATGAGCTCGTGTTGCAATAATCCTGCTCTACACCTACCAATGTGACTCCATGAAACCTTAGTAGACTCCTTCAGCTCCCCAAATATGCATTTAGACTCTCTATGTGCTTTCCAACATCATTGCCAAATGTTTGTACCAAAAAAGATAACTTGCACATAGAAGCACTATGAAAAACTTGCTATTATTGGACTTGAACCTCTCACAAAAATGTTCAATTCTCATTATCTTATGACAATTGATCCAAGACTTTTTAGAAACATCTATTCAAGAGGTTAGCTAACTATTCGAAGTTATTTCACTAATTTAGAGTGAGTGTGCACTAAGAAACAAGTTTAAGAACTCAGGGGTGTAATCCCCACTTTTCAAGAAGAAGAAAGTGTGCCAACACAAGTAGATTGTTTGATTCATACAGAGGAGATGGTGGACTTACTCATACATAAGTGAGCTCAAGATATGCTCAACCATCAGGTTCAATGGCTCTCTCTTCTCTGTCATATCCTATGACTAAAAGTGACCTCTATTTATACACATAAAGAAAATTTGAAATTTGAATTTCCCTTACCTAAAAATGTTCCTACAATTTAGGTGTTGATTCATTTGTTTCCAACCACCAAATAGTCATAGTTCTTGGCTCCTAAAATCATGAGATTCCTCTTCTCACTTCCTTTTACTTTTATCCAATGAATTAAAGTCTATGACTTTTACAAGAGGTGTTCATATGCAAGTTCTTTGTGAGACAAAGGTATATGTGATAAGTCTTGATCATATTCTCAAGCATCTAGGCTTGCCAAATGTATGAAAAGCTCCCCCTCAAGCCTAAGATTCTTGAGTCTTCAATCCTTTAGTGTCTCCTACAAGCACCCTTGGATTTCAACCTGTTTAATTTGCTTCCATCCAAAGATTTGGTCATCATATCTGCACGTTGCATGAGAAGATACATAGGAGTTGTATCTCCTTACTCACACTCTTTCCCCTAAAAAAAATGATAATAAACTTCTATATGCTTGGTCCTGGCATGAAAGATAGGATTAGCAACTAGATGAAGTGAACTCATATTATCTCCAAATATGTATGAAGTGTCAAAATAAAACCCTAAATCTATGTATAGGTTCTTCATCCATATAGCCTCTTGTGTTGCATTTGCTAACCCTCTGTATATAGCCTCAGTTGATGGAAGAGCAACTGTAGGTTTCATCTTTGAAGACCAAGATATGAGCCTTGCACGTGCAAATGAGAGATATCTTGATGTGCTTCTTTTCTCATCTTTGGAAGCTGCCCAATCTACATCAGTGAATAGCTTTATATCTAAATCACATGTGTAAGGGTAATATAAACCTTCATTTATTTTTCGTTTCAAATACTTCAATATCCTCTTTGCTGCATCCATGTGAGGTTTTCTTGGGGTGTGCATGAATTGAATAAGCACACTTACTCCATAGCAAATATCAACCGTAGTGAGAGTAGCATAGTTTAAACTTCCAACTAGGCTTTTATAGCTTGTGATATCTACAATGAGTTCTATAATAAAGTAAGTCTATGATCTAATGGTCCGGCGAATTCAGACGGGTCTAAAATTGGATGCCATTTGGTCACCCGTGTGTATGACCAAAGATCTCCCGTCTAGACTTACTAGTAGGTCATTTACTCTTGTAACAAAGTGATCCACTTAGCTTAGTGGTTAAGACTCAAGGATGTGAAGGAGGAGGTCTTAGGTTCAACCCCCATGGGGTACATGGGGAGAGTGTTTTGCCCAAGGAGCTCTAGGACCTTCTAAAAGCATCCACTTGAGTTAACTCTAGTTAACTGGGACACTTGGCACACATGCAATTACATGGTTGACACTTGGATGGTTAGAATCCACCTATCCAAGAAGGCACTCCAATGGAGAGAGCTATATATAGAGGCATTTGGTTGGGAGGAGAGTGGCCTCTCTAGCATGTGGTGGTCATAATCGTAGTCTTGTTGCATCGATCCACTGATATTAGAAATCACACGAGCATCTTGTGTTTGGATGACGTTTTAGTTTTGCTTTGAATCTTTTTGAGAATCCAACTTATTTCCCTTAAAGAGAGAAAAATGCTTCAACACATTGTTGAAATAGATAATTGATAAGTTAAAGTCTTGAGTCAATCTGAAATTGACTCCTTGCAAGTTTAATCTTTTGAAGTTTGAATTGGTTGTACAAAGTTTTAGTTCTCTCTTTCCGCTTTCCAAATCTTTTGGAATTGACTCAGATATGGTATCTGATTCCTTTTGCAAAAGTCTAGGGTTAGGTGATTGGAAATAGAAAGCTAAATTCAACATCCTAGATAGATGTTTTGTACAAGAACCTTTTCAATCTTCAATGCTAAGTCCAAGATTGACTTATTCATTTGAGTTTGCTTCAAGTTATAGAATAAATAATTTCCTAGACTCTAGTATACTCTAGAGTAGAGAAGTCAGGAATTCTCATCATATTGACAATTCCCAAGAACTTTTAGCTAAAGTCTTTGAGAAAAGTGTCCTAAGTTGGACGATTTTCATTTTGAATTTGACTTAGTCAAGATATAGTAAGGTTGATCCAAAGTAAATGCAAAAGTTTGTCCTACAGTTTACATAGGATTTTCAAGCCCATTACGACAAAGTAGTCATCGAGCTGGGTGAAAAAAATCAAGTAACTATTGGATATGAGTAAACCATTGGACAAACATCCAAGTTAGATGGTTGGGACAACCAAACTTCACGTTTTCCAAATCCAAATCATATGAATCAAGAATTCGCAAAGTTTTATGAGGGATAAGAATCTCAACTTTGTTAATAAGTCCATGCACCAATCATGCCCAGAAATGGACTTGTAATTTGAATCCACCGAGTTCACATGTTTGTGCCCAGATCCCACCTAGTAAAAACTGTGAACTGGCTAGGGATGTTTTTAGATCCACCCTTATTATTCATTCACTACTTTGAACTTTGACCAGCTTATCAAAGTGCAAATCGAGATAGTTTTTTGAGTCATTTGGGCAGGGATGCCATCACAGAGATGAGGCTAGAACATGACCATGTTCTTCTAGTTTTAGAACATGAGGCTTGGGGGTTGCCTATAGTATGTATATAGCTCTAGTTTTGAGGTTGAAAATATTTTCCAAGGGCGGAAATATTCTAGAACATGACCATGTTCTTCCTGTTCTAGAACATGACCATGTTCTTCTAGTTTTAGAACATGTGGCTTGGGGGTTGCCTATAGTATGTATATAGCTCTAGTTTTGAGGATGAAAATATTTTCCAAGGGGGGAAGAATGTAATAAGGTAAGTATATGATCTAGGGGTCCAGCCGGTTCAGACGGATCTAAAATTGGAGACCGTTTGTTCACCCAAGTGTATGAACAAAGATATCGAGTCTAGACTTACTAGTAGGTCATTTACTCTTGTAACCAAGTTTTCCACTTAGCCTAGTGGTTAAGTCTCAAGGATGTGAAGGAGGAGGTCTTGGGTTCAAATCCGCTTCGAAGAGCTGCAAGTCATTATTGTTTTGTGATGTTTGAGGCTTATGCAAGGTTCAAAGATCCTGTTAAAAAAAATCTTCGTGTTGTACTGCAAAACCGAGTTGCCTTGCTTTGTGGTTAGGAGACAATTCCTCAACTTCAAAGTCATGGGTTCAAATCTCCATCATTGCTTTCGTGTAGTAGCTTCTTCTTTTTTTGCCTCATTGAACACTTTCGATCAGATTTATCTAGGATAAAGGAGAAGGCTCGAGCATTATGAACTTCATGGAACTGTGGTTAGAACAACTATCTTCAATCATGTTTTGAGGTTGATGCTCAACTGCGGCACTAAAGGAGGAACCTGAAACTTTCCTTTTGCTCACAACAGCGCGAGAAATCTATGTAGAATTTAAAAGTTCCATGGTCTTTTTACAAATTTGTAATATTAATTATCCTTTGAACTTGAAAGTCCAATTGATTTTATTTAAGTTGTTGCATGAAAGGAGAATGCCAACATGTGCATGCACTCTTGTGCATTTGCATGCAAGAACAGACATTTGCATGCAAGGACAGACATTTGCATGTGCATGATTGTTTGGTAAGTAGTTGAATACTTAAACTTTCGTTACCTTCTTTTTCTAATTTGACTTAGATAGCTAGGGAAAATAGCAAACTAGGTAGTTGCACGACTCTTGGCTGCCATGCAACTCAAGTGGCTATTTTATTTTTTCCCAAATGTGATACTTAGTTATCACAAAATTAGGAGTCTTGATTAGGAAAAGAAAGCCTTTTGAAAGACAAGTGTTCAATTTTCTTTCTCATTGGAATGGCAAGAAAATAGAGCTGCTTGAAAGTTTCCATGATGACTCTAAGTTTAGGAGAAAACTTAGAGAATCTTAACGACAAGCCTAGCGCTTGGAATTAAGAAATCATGCATCCAAGTAAGTTGATAAAGCTCCTTTTGGAAGTTTTATCTGATTATGTCCCAAGACGTGATAAGAATCAAATAAAATCAAATGGAACTTAAATCAATTGAACTTTCAAGTTCAAAGGATAGTTGATACATTCCAAATTTGAAAGAAATCATGAAACTTTTGAAGTTTTTTCTTTGATTTCATCCTGATAGTGATGAACCTCAAAGAGTTGAATAAACTTTAGCATCACTTGAACTTTAGTGTTCAATACTTGGATATTAGGTCACATTGGTTTTGTTTAAGCTAAATAGAGCTTAAAGAAGAAACAAAAGTCAAAGTAATCTTTGGGAATTAAGCTACTTCCTAAAAATAAATAAAATGAAATAGTCTGGTTAACTATTTCATTGGTTAAAAAGAAATATCTTTTGGACAAGTAATAAAGCTTCAAGTCTTGGTCTTGTCCAAAAGTCAAGAATTTCTTTTGAAGATCATTTTAGTAAAGATTCCAAGATGAATCACTGGATTAGAAAGAAAAAAAGTCCAAGATGAATCATTGGCTTAGTATTATTTGATTCCTTGATAGGAATCTAAAGTTCTTGAAAGAAGAATCTCCCTAGATGTGAGATTGGAATCTTTCAAGTAAGTTTAATAGCAAGTAGTCCCCAACAATTTCCAAACCACCAGTATGGGTAATTAAGTCCAAATAGTGATATAACCTAAAGGTATATCAAAGATTCTTAGCTTTGGAATCTGAGAAGCATCAGTGGATGCTTGGATTGAAGTTCAGGAAAAGATCTCTAAAAATCATGATGGTAAGCAAAGAAACTTTAGATAGTTCAGGAGATCTCAAATGTAAAGAATAAGTCTTAATTTTAGTCGCTAGGTCAACTAGGCTTGATCAAGCTTGGCCATGATTTTCCAAGAACGTGCAATTAAAAATACTCTGTAGATTGCCCAAGGATTGGCAATGAAATTCCTTTTTGGAATTATTCACTCAGATTCCATTTATCCAATGGAAAATTGTGAAACGAGTAAGTTGTTCCAAGTCTGAACAGGGTAAGAGATTCCGTCTGCAACCATGAAGATGGTACGTAAGTCTATGGAAGGTAAAACATAATGTTTACTATCCTTAAAGGGATTTTGGTACAAATCGAGAAAGCATGAGTGGATGCCTAGACTTATGCAGTAGAGAGATTGCTATAGAGTCTTGGCCATGATAGGTACGTAAAGCATCAGAAAGAAAGGAATCTAAAGCCAAAGATGTCAAAAGCTCTTGTCACTATAAATTAGTCAAGAATCAACCAATTGAACTTGAATCTATGAAAATTCAAGTACTTGGAATTCTAAATGGTTTTCATTAGAAAATCTTAGCCAAAAAGAAGGGATATTCTATCAAGATGTTTTTAAGTTTCCAAGATAAAGATAAAAGATCTTGAAACGATAATGCAAAGGAATCAAAACCTAGAATATCAAGTTAGAGGTAATGCCTAAAACTTCAAAGAGTTGAAGTAAAACAGGTACTCTATCAAGATATGCTTAGACTTTAGGATAAGTATCACCCACACACTAATGTGAATATAAAATAGGGTGGTATGGGACATGAGATTTTATACTCAGATTGATGTGGGAAAGATGGTATGGGACATTGGACCATGGATGATAATTAACTTTTAGCCCTAGATTGGATCTTGAAGTTAGATCTGATCCTCAAGAAAATGCAAACTTCAAAGAAGAAGTTTAAAATCAAGGAGGATAAAAGCATGATCTCAAGATACTTCAAGATGAATTTAAGAAAATATGAAGTAAATAACTTCTAAGATCTTCTTTTTCAAAAAGGACAAAAGATTTGTTCTTATTCTGGAACACTTCAAGCTTAAGTGTCATTGGTCAAAAATATTTGATAAATTTCTGGAAGAGTGAGACTTTGACTTTGAACTGATCCTTTCAACTAAGGAATAGACTGACTAAGTCAAGCAACAAGTTCCTAGTGTAGCTTGGTAAATTCAATCTTTTGACTCAAAGATATGCACAAGAATTGCATTTCTAGAAAATATTCATGAAAATTGAATATGACCTGAACTTAGTCTCTATTGAAGCATTATTTGAGAAAAAACTCATCAATAGAATGTCAGTGGCTCGACCCACTCATATAAGAATCACACGAGTATCTTGTGGTTGGATGATGTTTTAGTTTTGCTCTGAATCTTTTTGAGAATCCAACTTATTTCTCTTAAAGATAGAAAAGTGCTTCAACACATTGTTGAAATATATCATTAATAAGTTAAAGTCTTGAGTCATCCAGAAATTGACTCCTCACAAGTTTAATCTTTTGAAGCTTGAATTGGTTGTACAGAGTTTTAGTTTTCTCTTTTCGCTTTCCAAATATTTTGGAATTAACTCAGATATGGTATCTGATTCCTTTTGCAAAAGTGCAAGGTTAGCTGATTGGAACTAGAAAACTAAATTAAATATCCTAGATAGATGTTTTGTACAAGAACCTTTTCAATCTTCAAAAGATGCTAAGTCCAAGATTGACTTCTTCATTTGAGTTTGCTTCAAGTTATAGCATAAATAATTTCCTAGAGTCCAGTAAACTCTAGAGTAGAAAAGTTAGGAATTCTCATGAGATTGATAATTCCCAAGAACTTTTAGCTAAAGTCTTTGAGAAAAGTATCCTAAGTTGGACGATTTTCATTTTGAATTTGACTTGGTCAAGATATAGTAAAGTTGATCCAAAGTAAATGAAAAACTTTGTCGTAAAGTTTACGTAGGATTCACAAGCCCATTAGGACAAAGTAGTCCTCCATGTGGGTGAAGAAAAATCAAGTAACTCTTAGATAGAAGTAAACCATTGAACAAACATCCAAGTTAGATGTTTGGGACAATCGAACTTCACGTTTTCCAAATCAAATTCATATGAATCAAGAATCTCAAGGTTTTGAGAGGGATAAAAATCCCCGCTTCATTAATAAGTCCATGCACCATTCATACCCAGAAATGGACTAGTAATTTGAATCCACCCAGTTCACATGTTTGTGCCAAGATCCCACCTAGTAAAAGTGTGAACTGGCTAGGGATGTTTTTAGATCCACCCTTATTATTCATTCACTAGTTTGAACTTTGACCAGTTTATCAAAGAGCAAAGTGAGTTAGTGTTTTGAATCATTGGGGTAGGGATGCCACCACAGAGATGAGACATGTTCTTCCAGTTCTAGAACATGACCATGTTCTTCTAGTTTTGGAACATGAGGCTTGGGGATTGCCTACAGTATGTATATAGCTCTATTTTTGAGGATGAACATATTTTCCAAGGGGGGAAGAATATAAAGTAAGTCTATGATCTAAGGGTCTGGATGGTAGTGGTTAAGACTCAAGGATGTGAAGGAGGAGGTCTTGGGTTCAACCCCCAGAGGCTAGATGGGGAGAATGTTTTGACCAAGGAGCTCTAGAACCTTCTAAAAGCATCCACTTGAGTTAACTCACGTTAACTAGGACACTTGGCACACATGCCTTTACATGGCTGACACTTCGATGGTTAGTATGCACCTGCCCAAGAAGGCAGTTCCCTGGAGAGAGCTATATATAGAGGCATTTGGTTGGGAGGAGATTCATCTCTCCAGCATGTGGTGGTTGTAATTGTAGTCTTGTTGCAAGTTCTCCTTCATGAGCGCTTAATTTGTGACTGAGCTCCATGGGAGTGCATGCAACTTTAGCTTCTTGCATTTTGAACTTTGCAAGCATATCCTTTATATACTTCCTTTGTGTAAGGAACATCCCTTGATCTATATAGACTTGTTCCAATCCAAGGAAGTAAGTTAGCAATCCAAGATTACTTATCTCAAACTCCTCCTTCATTTGTGCTTTGATCTTTCTGATCCCATTAGCATCATCACCTATAGGGATTATATCATCTACATACACCAATAAGTATATCATTTCAGATTTACTTTTCTTAATGAAAAGTGAAGGATCTACTTTGCTTGATTGAAATCCGTTGTCCTACAAGAAAGTAACTAGTCTATGGTTCCAAGCTCTAGGAGCTTGCTTGAATTCATATAGTGCTTTCCTAAGCTTACACACATACTCAGGATGTGATCCATCTTCAAATCCAAGAGGTTATGCCATGTACACCTCCTCTTAAATCCATCCATTTAGGAATGTATTTTTACATCCACCTCATAGATGCTGCAATTCTTTGAGGCAGCTACACATGAGTACTCTAATTGTAAGCATTTTTGCCATAGGAGAGAAAGTCTCTTCATAATCTATACCTTAGGTTTGACCAAACCCTTTAGCCACAAGCCTTGCTTTATACCTATTGATTGATCCATCTGAGTTCTTACCTTGTAGATCCATCTAGATCCAATGATCTTCATGGATGGCTTCTTGGGAACCAAATCCCAAGTCTGATTCTCTTGAAGAGCTTCTATCTCTTGTTCCATTGCTTCTCTCCATTTTGATTTGTTCTTAGCTTCTTCAAATGTTGATGCTTCCTCTGAGTTTAGATCATGATCAATGTAAATGGAATGCTTAGTGACCAAAGACGTATTAAATCCATACCTTTCTAGCTTCCTTTTTTCTTTAATTGATCTTCTTATTGTTTGTTGAGAAGATTCTGCAACATCTCTCAATTCTTGTATCTTTGCTTTATCTTTGTTGTTCCAATCATTGATATTCCTTCTTGGTGTCTTCTAACTTTCATTAGAATCACTTGAGTCTTCATGTATGTGCACATTCCCCTTTTGCAATGTTGGGAAGTCCTCCTCTAGGTCGTAAGGAAGTTTGATGTTCCTGCAATCATCTTCAAACCAAGAGTTTTTCTCATCAAAGACAACATCTCTACTAATAATAAAACCTTTGTTTCTTGGATTATATAACCTTTACCCTTTTCGATTTTGATCATACCCAATGAACACACATTTCTCTGCTTTAGGATCCATTTTACCTCTGATCTAAGATGGAATATGTGCACAAGCTATGCAACCAAATATCCTACAATGATCAAGGCTAGGTATTCTTCCATTCCATGCTTCATAGGGCATCATGCCATCCAATGCTTTTGATGGAAGTCTATTGATGAGGTAAGTGGTTGTAGATACAACCTCTACACACAAATAATTTGGTAATATTTTTCATTAAGCATAGACCTTACAACTTCAACTATGGTCCTATTTCTTCTCTTTGCCACCCCATTTTGCTCTAGAATGTACCTAGTTGTGATTTCTCTCTCTCTCTCTCTCTTGATACCCCTCTCTTGGAGATAGGCATCAAATTCATGGGAGAAAGATTCTCCCCCTCCAGCTGACCTTAGCCTCTTTAGAATTTTACATGTTTGATTTTCAACAAGGGCAAGATAGTTCTTGAAACATGATAGACTTCATCCTTATGATTCATAAAGTATAGAGTGGTCCATTTCCTACAATCATGAATGAAAGATACATAGTATCTGGACCCTTAAATTGATGGCTCTTTGCTAGGTCCCCAAACATCTTTGTGGACTAGCTCCAAAAGGTCACCATGAATATATCCTTTCTTCATGGAGGGTCGTGTGCATGATTTCCCAAGCTGAAAAGCACTACAGTTATATATCATGTGTTTCTTGGAAATATTTGGTAGGCCAAGCACACTTTGATCCTTGCACATTTGCTTCAAGTTCCTTTCACCTATGTGAGCCAATATTTTGCGCCACATTTCTAATTTTGATAAGGTCTAACTACCATAATTGAACATAGCTATATTTCTAGTTTCTTGACGCTCAAATGTAAAGAGTCTACCTATCTTTTCTCCTTTTGCTATTTTCTTGAATCCTTATTGTGGATCTTCAACAAAGGCTCCATTCCTTGTGAACCTTACCTACAATCCTTTCTCTACACTTTACCCAACACTTATTAAATGTTTTATTATGGTAGGTACGTAAACTACCTTGCTATAATATCTAGAATATTGGAGCTTTTGTTACAAAGATATCATCAATCTCTATGATTTTCTATGTGCACTATTTGTTTATTGAAATATCAAGATCACACCTATGAGTTCTTAAGTATATTTCTCACTCTCTATTGAGTCTAAAGTTTTTCAAATAACTTGTTTTAGCTCACATACATTCCCATTTGAAGCTATGAAAAAGGAGTTTGTTCAATTCATAACATGTTAGGAGCACTTAACATTTTTGTAAGTGCCTTCTTCCATAAATAGAGGGTTTTCTCTTCATGATCAAAATTTCGAAGTAGTCTATCTTGACTTAAACATTTTAGATCAATGCTTGAAAGAAATATGGTCATATTTATATGTTATTTGCAGGACCAAGATTTTGTAAAGACCCTCTCATCTTCATACTCACCTTCTCATAATTCATGCATGTTATGGCTTGGTTTGAAGACACGATAAGAGCTATCAAGTCATCTAAAACATATAGTTTGTGGATACATATAGGTTTTGACACATATCTTGAGGGTTTAGAAAAGATTGTTTCGTATTTTTTTAGGAGTGATGTCTCATAAATTAGGGTGTTCATTTCACATCATCTCACTTTCTACAAACTCATAAACTGGAAGACAACGCCAAATAGTCTTCAAATGCACTTAAAAACAATTCTAATGAATTTTGATGAGAACCAGAAAAATTTAGAAACTTTTACTTGATAATACAACCTGATGAAGAAATGATAAAGAGTGAAAGTAAATACAATTCTACCTTCTGGGCACGAGGTACACCAAAAGTGAAGATTAGACTTGGAGATGAGAAGGATTCTTGTTTAACTTTGGCTCTCATTGACTCAAGCTCAGAGATAAACGTGATTTCAAAAAAGTTCTTTGACAAATTTAGATGGCCAATCGATAAAGAGCACGGTTGGCGGATGAGAACAGCTGACAATGGCTCTGGCATTTTGTTGGGTGCATGTGCAAATGTGCCTATAATGATAGGTGGTGTTCGAGAAGAGTTTCACTTCTTCATTCAAGATAATTTCTCATATGAAGTGATTCTTGGACAGCCATTTATAGCTGAAATGAGAATGAAAACAAAAGCAATGAACGACGGATCAGCGTATGCAAGAATTCGATCCAAATCAGGGATGGATTCTTTGCAAGTTATGACGGTTTGCCCAAACCACACTAGAAATAGAAAGAGCTTAAGAAGGAATCCCATTGACTCGATCAGTCATGTATGTGATGATCCACTAGCTGTAAGAGAATATGGAGCATACTATGATCAAAATTTCTGCTAGACTCCACTATTGAGCGAGACAATAGTGGACGTTGTTTTGATGTCTCGCCTATCAATGAACATAAATTTGAAAATTATCTAGTTTGTACTCCTACAACTAGTTTGCATTATATTACTAAAGAAAACCTTCCAAAAACATTTAGAAAACAAACTGAAAAATATTTCAGAAAAACTAGATTAATTTCAAGTGACGAGAAAATTGAGAGTATAATTGAATTATCAAAAAGTTTTATTTTATTAGAAGAGCTAGAAAGTGTTTCTTATGAAAATTTAGAATCAAATCTGATAATTCTTAACTCTATTCAAGAGTATGAGATTATTAGTGAATTTATCCTAGAACATGAAATTAGCATAGAAACTAAATACAAAACTGTAGAAAAGAAAATAAAGCCTGTAGCTCAACCCACCTTATCCAAAGATAGTCATGACATACTTCGTCGATGAGCAATAGATGGCTTGCGATGATGCCAAGCCTCACATGGAGTGATGGATTGCAGCGTTTTAGTGGGACACCTGTTAAGTGTTGGAACATCACGCTTACGCTATGCTTGAGGTGGATTTGATCTACATCAAAGGCTATAGCGTCGAAAGAATATCCGTTGGAGAGTTCTTTTTCTTCTTATGCTCATTTATTGTATTTTTTGAGAGATTTGTGATGGTTCATTTACCATTGTAAAAGCCTTGATCTTTACACATGTAAAGGTAGAAAGATAAAGCCCAAATCCCACGAATTTGTGGTGTTTTAAGTTGCATTCAATCAAGCAATCAATCACCTAAAAGTAGATCAAACTAGATCTTCACTTTTCCTAGATTGTAGGAAAGTGAATTGATTCCCTCCAACAACCATTCCCACCTTCATTTGAATTCAAACTTCACTTGTAGAAGTCGTGGAACACTCCTAGAGTCTATATAAAGACTTGAAATCACTTGTATATTACATGGAAGCAATATACATACACTTGTGACCATCATTGTCTTGCTCCTTCAATTCTCTACATCATCTTCTTCGCCAACAGTAATCTTGTAGAGGCTGTTGCTCTCTCTCCAGAGCTCCAAATGGAGTGCAAGATGGATCATTGGAAAGGCATTAGTGTCTAGTTTATGTTGTAAATGTGCATAGCATTTGATTCAGTGGATTGGGAGAAATCTGAGTTTTCCTGTGTTGGGGTCAATCTCTGTGTATTCCTAAAAAATAGGAAGTACCACCGGTGAATGTCTCATTCCTTCCTATAGCATATTTTGCTTATTCCTTATAATTTTTTGCATTATATACACTAAACCCTATGTTTATCACTCCCATAAAAAGATTTTTTCTAATTGTAATCATGCTGGTTGCTATGGGCATTTGAAGTTCATTGTCTCTTCTATAGATAGTAAGTTTTTTGAGCTAGTCGACCCGCGAACCTATCTGTTTCGTATCGACTCATTCTCCTTGATGCTCCAAAGTACATAGTGTGTTTCTTTGCACTTATCGCATGCTTATAAGGTCTATTTGAGTCTCCATAAGCTCAAGGGCTGGTCTTGTGCCGGTTGGCTAGACCAAACTTCGTCACTTCGAAACGCATTTTTCTACCTCGTACAAGCTTCTCCAAGTTCTTTCAGTGGTATTAGAGCTAGACCAAGATGGATGATGGCTTTCCCTCATGCAAATGACATTAAGCCTCGACGAGCGACAACCATGTGCTCCCGTCACAACCCTGTCTTTTGCACCATTCAGGCCATGCATTTCCAAAGTATGCATTAACATAGGGCCACATTACATGGCCGTGCATAGACACAACTAAGAGTCCCATGCACAAGAGCACATTGACATATGTCAATTATTTTTTTTGATACTAACATCTCTCTTCTTGTGTGTTACATTGTTAAAAAAAAAAAAAGAAAAAAAAAAGAGTCAAAACTTGTTCCCAGGTTTTGCTCATGGAACATGAATGAGACATGCTTAGCTGAAGATGGAACTATTGATTACTGGGCATTTATCAGTTTGGATAGAAGTGTGTCTCGGCTAGCAGGTGTGAAGAGCTTGAAGGTCCGCAACTTGAGTGATGCTTAACTATTGCATGTACTATAATCTACAGGGAGATATCTGCAAGAGGTAGTTTGGTATCCTGAGAATTCTTGTCCGTATACCGGGTGAGAAGACTTCTCCTTATGGTGAGCTAAAGAAAATGTGTGAAACTAAGCTTAGTGTAGTTACCCAATATTGTTTGCCAAGGAATATAAAGAAATTCAATTCTCAGTATTTGGCAAATGTTGCTTGAAAAAAGGAGACAGGACCAGGCGCTCAAAAAAAATTCATCGGTGGACCATCAACACGGACATTCATCGACAAGGTTCCATCACAAATACCGAGTGTACAACACGAAGAGATGAACATCGGTCGAACCTTCACAATGGTAAGTATCTTTACTTTGGCAACACCATCACCATGATAGATTAGGAAACCTCTTCGTCGGCATACCCTTGAGCACTTAGCTCAAGACCCCCAATTTTTGCACCATACTTCTTCCGATGCATTTTCCAAGTAAGCATGCATAGGGCTACATTACAAGGTCGTGCACAAGGCACATATTTTCCTCAACCCATGCACGAACACACTTACTCATCATCCATTAGGAGTTATGAGTACTTGGCATGACTACTATGAACATCATCCTTGGACGATCTGAGGTCATCAATGGAGACTCACAACGACACAGTCATGTTGGAATCCAAGGCTGAAGCACATACCAGGGGACTACAACTTGCAAAGGCTCGCAGTGACAAATGAAGAACCGGAGAACCAACCTTGCCACTCTGGTTCATCCGAATGGACACTCCCTCTCAAAGCAACCTAGAATAACCATTACAACAAGGGTCTGTCAGGGATGACAGACACGAGAGGGGGGGGAGTGTTGGAACTCAAGGTCAAGCATAAAACATGGAAGCACATCAAAGAAGTGGACATAGAAGAAGAGAGAGCAAGTAGGGAGCTCCAAAAAGTGTATGTCAAATTTTCAGAAGTATCCCCTACAAAAATACTGATTTTCATCACTAAAAACCATTGTAAATGTCATTTTCTATTTTTTTTTAACTCCATTTTGCTCAAGCCGAGGAGTCCTTCAGCTTGAGGAGTATTAGAACTATCATCCTACCAATTTTCATAATTTTTAGACTTCATTTGAGCCCTCAAATAAGCCCTGGAACCTAATTTTTAACTAGGCCGGACACTAGGTCTGGACAGGGCCAAAACTAGTCAAAAAACTATAAAAAGAGCTAAAGAGCTCATTTTTGGGGTTAGCTTGTTAGAGAATAGAGCTTTTGTAAGAGAACTCTTTTGCAATCGAAGCTTTCCATTGTTCCTCTCTTTGATCTTACCTTGTGTGCGTGTGTGTGTGTGTGTAATCAAAGTAATTTTGCACTCAACATCGATTCTATCATATTTCACTATCCAAAAGTATTTAGATACAAGCAACAAATTTTGAAGTTGTATTTCAAACTTGATGAGTATTACAATAAAGGTGTTTTGAGCTTTGGAGTTTTTCCATCCAAGTCCAAAACACAATCAATGCTTCAAAACATTGGCAAACAAGTGTTATCTATACATTAAGCTTCATCTGAATTATTTGTTTATGTTAATTTATTTGTATACTTACACTTTAATCCTAGTTTTTTTGGATAGCTATGGCATGAAAATAGGATGTAGATCTCCAACAAAATAGTCACTCATGAAACGTATTTTCCTGGTTCATAGCTAGAAAAGAACAAACAAAAAATATAAAAAACATACATATAGGAAAAACAAAAGTAAGATTAGCAAAACCACATGCCATAGCTTATGGGAAGCTCAATTTCTAAAGGACCTAAAGTCACTCATCTTTATGGGAGATGATTGAGACCATAAAAAAGATGCAATATATATCTTATAGAAGTGGCAAGATCTACACCAATTGAAAAGCACCCCACTTGAGTAATGATTCCAACAAGCAAGGATCTCATTAGAACCATGTTATTACAAATGGTTATAGATTAAAGAGCACATGCGCTCTTCTATGAGGACAACCATTTTTAGACATTCTTTCTTAAATATTGTATTTTAAATAATGAGGAAAAGAGAAATTGGGATCAGCGTGATATTTCCATGGAGAGAAACACGCTATTATCCATTTATAACTATCAATTGGTTTTCGAACAGTCGATGATTTATTAAAAAAAATTAGACAAAGTCATAAGGAATGCATCCAATTTCTTTGAGGAAGCAATTAGATATGTAATATTTTACGAGGAACAAAATTTCATAAGATTTACACTTATGGATATTCAGAAATTAATTAATATAGAAAATATTGCTAAGTTTAAAAGAAAAAAGTCACAAAAAGTATAAAATTGTAGCTAATAAACAAATAGTAGGGATCCTAGACTTACCCCATAATAGCTTGAGAAAACAAAGAAATAAAATTTATATTTTAGGTGTTTACTCCCAAATCACATAATGCAACTACAAAGAAAAGTGGGGAAATCAAAGGAACTAGTACTGAATTTGGAAAGGACAAAAACATGGTCCATCTAGTGCGAAAATCCCATCCATGGTAGTAGCAATTGGAAGTCGGTATAGGTCCTGTAGAGGATGTCACGTTCTGGTGTAGCTTGGCATAGTTAATGGTGATCCGTATATTCTATTCTACATGGATTATTCAATCTACATGGGAGTGCACATGGGGTTAGGGTGCGGATCATGATAGATGATTCCACTACTGTAACATAAAAGTTTGTAAATTATGCTCTCATAAAAAAATCCTAATAACCTAGTGCACATGTTACTCGAAGAAGGACACTACACTCAAGAATATGTTTGGAATTTGGAAAAAAAATCCAATACCATTCAAGACCTCTGCTACTAGATCAAAATCACCATCATCTAGGTAACAACATATTGAACCTAGTGCATATGCGAGAGCCTGTCCCTTTAGTACATATTCTTCGATCATTTACCATTAATGAGATCTTCCACAAGCCAATAATCTTAAACGTTTGTGGTCCATTTATGAATCCTGAAAATTTTGATATCTAAATCTCTAAGAGAGTTTGAATCATCCTTGAAGTGTATAGATCTTTCATCTGTTCAACAAAGCGCTTCTTTTGTATTGTGAAAGTATAAAAATGTTTTTCTTATATCCTTCATACCATTCTTCAGCTACTCTCCTTTTCTCATTTTCTAGATGTTCTTCAACTGTTAAAGAGTTCGGCTTTGTTTCACTCAGATGCCCTTTTAATTATTTCCATATGAGAAACTTGCCAATGCCAAATATATATGATTGATAATTTTCCTTCCCAGGCCTATTAATTTGTTCTTGAGATGTATGATTGTATCCTTTTCTTGTTTTAAATGTTGATGATAATAACCCACCATGGAACAACAGGAATGGTTTTTGATACTTATGTCAATATCCATGCTCTCCAAACAAAGTGGACCTAAGAGTCGGATGGTTTGGGCATTCTCGATGTAAGAGTTATGGCATATAAATTTGTTTCCAAGTGGCTAATCAAAGCATGGTGCAATGTGAAAGCTTCTTGGGCAAAATCCATTCTCAGAGACAAGTCTTCTCTTTGGTTTAAGGGTATCCCTAGGTGCAAGGATCTTGATCTGCTCACCTTAATGTTTTCTTAGTGTTCGATTACTCGAAAAAAATCTGACCTCGTTTGTTCCATATGGAAGAGTTGGAACAAGATGAAACCCGAGGTAAATGAAGATTGGAAATGGGCGATCGAGATCAAGAAAAATGATTCTATATGGTTTCCAATTAGAGGAATTAGAGAATGAACTAAAAAACATCCGAAGAAAGAACCCAAGGAACGAAAGCTTTAGCGAGTGGAGGCATTCCTAGAACCTTGAAAGAGGTCATTAGTTAAAATTTTAGGATATTGAACCTATTTAGTGGCTTGACTATGATGCCAAGTGCCTCCTTGGTCACATAATTAGTGCCTATAATAATTCGAAGACTGGTCTTCTTCTTGGGAATGATCTTCCCTAGCTTGAAGATCAAGATAGTTCAATGGAGATAAATTGGATAAAATTCTAAGGCTCCATAAGCACCATGATTGGCATATATCCCTTAATAGGAGATGGGGTCAAAATTGGTCTAGCATTAGATGGCAAATTGTGTGCAAATCATCCATCGTAGAATTTGGATCAATGCCAATGCTAATAAATCTGTCGAGCCCCACACTAGTGTAACTGGTCTTCTCGTGCAAAACTATCTAATCTGGCAATCTCTCATCAGGATTTTGAGCTTACAAAGTCAAACTAACTTGAAACAAGCGTTACTTGGAGAACCAATTGGTTTCTCATCTACGTTGTGGAGTGCTATCAGAGGGGAAGTGCTGTGGAAGATTTGGATGGAAAGATGTGTGTTCAACTTTGATGCACATCTGAAAGAATAGTAGATTGAAAAGTCTCTTAGCCTGTTAGGTAGAAGAATATGTATGTTACAAATCTCCACATTTTACACACCATAAGATGTTTCTCCTAGAAAAAAGCAATAATAAAAGCAAGTGGGTCGCTCATGAGGGTGATGAAAAATCATTAAACTTATCTACAGCTTCTTTTGAAATTTTTGTCGCCCATCAATTCTAAGGTTTCCTCCACATTGTCATAGCTCTCATGCATCTAGGCTATCCTACCCTTGCTTTAGAGGATACAGGGGATCCCAAGGCCACTATGTCCATTCGCTGTATTGTCTTCTTTCATTAATTCAAGCCTGGGTGAGTAGACCTTGGCCGAACTTCCTTTCGGGAGCAAAACATTTATGTGACATAAGGCGTATTGTTGCACACCAGTAGATTATGAGAAAACCTTTTGGGGGCGACCACTCTACCAATATGAAAGGTATCCTTTAATGCCATCTATTGTGGAAGGGGGAGGATAAGGGTGGAACACCAGTCCTGTTTCATCTGTTGTCCGAGCTGAGCATAAATAAAGCTGAACCCTAGTTCTCAGAACTCCATTCTAACCAAACTCCGTTTACTCTTCATTGTCCAAAGGATATTGCTTTAAGTTATTATCGTCCGTTTACATATCTAATGACTCTTAGATCGTATATATATGTAGCTTTTTCTTTTTGTTTCTATGAAGACACCTGATATCCTTAGTTTCTGTTTTTTTTAATAAAAGGAAGTTCTGCCTTAGCCTATTCTCCCGGACTTTAATTAAAATAAAGAAGAAAGGTTACAAGTGAATGGAACTAGTGCCCATGGGACCCCCCAAATCCCACAAAGCAGGGGAGGAGTATGGAAAGCTAGAGGGCATTACAAATGAGGCAGATAAATCTATCATCACCCTCATGTGGGACCCATTTGGGTTTCAACTTGTTGTTTTCAAGGAGATAAATACAATGATGTCTAAACGGTGGAGATCTCTTCTCTTGGGACATTCTTTTACCTAGAAGAAACAGTGATTTCTCGATCGACCATTCCTTAGGAGTTTGGCCAAAATTGATAGCACATCGCTCCCTCCAAATTTTCCAAAGGGTCTCACTCCTGATGGCATTCCACAGCCTTGATGAGCAGCTGACCGCCTCACCCAATAGCACCTGTTGCCAATTGATTTGGTGCGTGAGTCTCAAAACCTGTGCCACATGATGCTAGACAACCCGATACTCGGGGCAATCGAAGAACAGCTGAACTAAATCTTCGATGCAACGATGGCAACGCTTGCACCATGGCGGGATCCCACAGATTTTATTAGCCCTTGCATTGGACCAGATTCCCTTATGCAAGATCTGCCACATGAGAACCGATTTTTTGATCTCGATTAGGGGGTGCCAAATAGACATGAACTTTAGTTCCCATCGAAGTTTGGTCCAAGAAAGGCACCACTGCTTGTTAAGGGTGTGGTGAACATCTAAGTTCTCTTTGAAGTTGGGGATTGTGGATATTTTCTTACCGTTGTTCCATTTGAGGCCCTCTAAGCAAGGAAGATCCTGTCCGGAGAGAAGGCGGGTAGTTGAGCGGTCCCATGCCAAACATCTACCTTGAAGAAGAGTCCATTCCTCGAGGGTAACTCTATGTCCCGGGTCTAAGTCTTCGAACCTAATCCACTGGTTGGTCTCTTGTTTCCAGAGCTGTTTCCATTGTTTGAACCCTTTGTTCCATAACCGCTTTGTAGTTTGTAGGTTCCAAGGCTCCACTCCTCTAATGCCATTGATCGGGAACCAGATAGAGTCGTTTTGTCTTATCCCCGTTGCCCACTTCCACTCATCACTGATTCTGATGTATTGTTTGGCCTTGTTCCAACTCTTCCATAAAGAACACACGAGGCTAGAGCCTTTAGGGGACAGCGGGAGGGGGGAGAACAAAAGCGTGAGAATCCCTATGTCCTTCCAGCCAGGATGGCCAACAAAGGTAAGGTCTTTCAAGTTCTGAAAATCAATTTTGCCCATGAGGACTCACTATTGCTCCAAGCCTTGATAAGCCACTTAACCGCCAGCTTGTCAGCCAACCCAACGATATCCAAAATACCCAAACCCCCTGAGTCTTTCGAGCTAATGCAAGTTTCCCAGTTGATTTTGGGGATCCCCCTCCTGTTGGGGTCCCCAGTCCAAAGGAAGTTTCTGCAGATGCTTTCCACTTTGGCCAAATCTTTCTCCTTCGGTCTCCAACACGAGATAAAGTAAATAGTCGTTGAAAGCATAAATGTGTTAACAACCATAGCACGCCCTGCGAAGTTGACTTGCATACCTTTCCAATGATTTAGTTTGCTATCCAGCTTGGCCAGCACCCAGTTCCATCGTTGGTCCATTGTGATGTCGAACCCCATCGGGATGCCGAGGAGACGCAAGACTTGACCTCTAGGGATAACTTGACACCCCTGATCTAACAACAATTGGGGTGGGGGTCCGCGGATTGCTCTGAAAGCACTTTAAGCATGGTTGATTTTTGAACATGACACCACACAAAAGGTGTCAAGGCAACGCCAGAATACCGCAATGTTGTCCATATCATTATGCACAAACGGATTCATGTCATCGGCGAAGAGTCTAGCAATAATTTGGCCGTGATTTAGAGGTAGGGAAAGACCCATGAGATTGCCAGAGTCCATGTGATGCTTTAATAGGTGTCTGAGGCCATTCGAGGCAATTGCGAAGAGTAGAGGAGCTAGAGGGCAGCCTTGCCTGATGGATCTTTTTAAATGTATGGGCTCCGAGAGCTTACCATTGATATTTATTCTAGTTGAAGCATTTCCGAGAAGAGTGGAAACCATTTTCGTGAACTTTTGGCTGCATCCAAGGTCTTTCAGTGATTGGAGAATAAAGTCCCATTCCAATCTATCATATGCTTTGTCAAAGTCGATCTTAATGAATACCAGATCTTGTGCAAACTCCTCAGCAAATGTAAGGCCTTTCCAAATATCGACAATTGCTTCAAGTATAGATCTACCTTTGACAAAACCTTTCTGGTCCTCACAGAGCCATGACTTTAAATGACAAGAGATTCTGTTGGCGATAACTTTGGCAATTATCTTGTATCCAGTTTGGAGCATGGTAATCGGCCGCCAGTTTTCAATTTTGTTCTTATCTCCCCTTTTGTGAATTAACTTGATGACGCCATTATTAAGACACTCAAGAAGGGCACCGAAGGAGAGAGCCTCGAGCCACACCAAACGTAGTGGGGTGGCCACCACATGCTTGAAGGACTTGAAAAACGCATTGGTGAGGCCATCAGGACCTGGAAAATAAATTCCTATTTCGCACAAGAAAATAAATTTACGCATATTAATAGCTTAAGAAAGCATTCACAAACACAATGTGTAATAGACATTAAGAATATATATATCATTAATATTTTTTAAAGCAAGCTCGAAAACAACCTACTCTCCCAAACTTTGATTAATAAAAAGAACAACAATACAAGTGAAAGAGCCTAACACCCATGAAACCCCCCGAATGCCACAAGGTAGGTAGGGGTTGCTCAAATTTTCTAGAAAACGTTATAAAGAAGCCTTTTGTCCCTATTGTAAGTGATCCACTTTTTTTAAATCTTGTTCTCGCTGAAAAAAATCTACGATGTCTAAAAGGTGGGGGCTTCTTACAACTGGAAATTATTTCACCGAAAAACAAAACTGACTTTTCAATCCACCATTCTTTAGAAGCATTACCAAATTTTGTGAGATTTTTGAGAAAAAACGTATCCATCCGTTTGTACATGCTCTTGGGGCTTGTTTCAATCCATATGGTGGCTTCTTTAATTGATAAAATTTGTTTTTAAAATGGGGGGTCTCAAGACCTAGTGTTTGAGCCACATACACCTCCTTACACAAAAACTACTATATGAATAGTACTAATATTGAAGTGAGGATAAAATAATCTTTGAAGTCAGATTCTTCCACTGCAACCAATCAGATCTTTTGAGTTTCAAGACTACCATCAGATTAATACTTTACCTTCCAAATCCATTTGGTGCTAATAATCTTCTTCTTTTCTGGCTTATCTATAAGCTTCAATAATCTTAGCCATTAAGGCCATGTTCACTATGTTTTTAGAGGTCTTTCGTTGCAAGTTTACTTTTTTGACTATCTAAACCATTTGAATTATCCCGAATTAGATTTGGCATAGGATTCTTAATACCATAAGTTTCTTTACCCAACACAACAACGGCTTCTCCAATGAAGTGACAACATGTTTTCTTTTGGGTTCTCTTTCAACATTGGTGATGATCCTTCTCTTTTGTAGCTTGAGAGATAAATCTTGGGTGAGGTTTAAAGTGGATTATCTCCTTGTTTGATAAAGTAGAGGTCTCTTGCTTCTTCATTCTCCATGGACGCTATATGAACACCAAATCATAGCTTGCTAATTTCTTTTTTGCCTCTAGGTCAGTAATCGATAAGAATTCTACTCTTCACTATAGCCTAAAAATATACATTTCTTGCTCTTTGGTTGTAGCTTGTCTTGATTATAATTTGGCATGTGAGCATACCATTCACATCCAAATGTTTTAAAATGGTTAAAAGGGCTTCGTACTACATAGGCCTCTTATAGTGTCTTTCTAGCAAGTACTTTAGTCTATTTCGTTGAGAATGTAGATTAAGTTATTCCGTGCATCTACCCAAAAGTGTGTGGGGAACCCTTTTTCCTTGAGCATGCATCTAGCCATCTGCATGATCGTTTGATTTTTATGTTTAATAGTGCTATTTTGATGTGGGCTATGTGGTATAATAAGTTGAATATCTATCCCCTTTTCCTTCGAAAAACCATCAAAGACTTTTGAAGTAAACTCACCACCCTCACCTCCCTAAATATTTTTCACCTTCTTTCCTATTTCCAAAATGAAGGAAATACACTCATATTTTACTAGGAAAATCACTAACAATTAACATGAAATAAACGATTCCGCCAAGGTTTGGGTAGGCATCTTACTACAGGTGTGCATGTACCAACTCTAGAAAAGACTTTGCTTGATCCTAGGTTTATTGAGAAAAGTTGTTTGTTTATCATACGGGATTCCCATGGTTCCTTCAATTCCATGATAATAAGCAAGTGGGCGGCCATGCCTTTCTTGTGCATCTCCTTCCTATACTTGTGATTTCTATATAAAACATGTTTTTCCTTCAAAATTTACCTACAATGTTTATAGAATTATTTTTAATTTTAGACTCTATTTTGGAGAAAGTAACATTATTCCCCAAATATTTAATCATAACTACTAATGAAAGATTAATATTTGTCTTAGGAACACAACACATCGGAGAGATCCATTGGTTCACCATTTGAAGAAACAAATGAAATCATACATGTACCCTCAACATGTCATTTTGCATTGTTGCCAATACTCACACTGATGGATGTTGAAGCAAGAAAACACAACTTGTATGTGAATTAATGCGTTTAAACTTTAGTTGGATGGTCTTGTACGTGGACTACCACTTGAAAAGCTTTTCGAACTCATGGCTCATGTGTATCATGCACTTAAAGTAGGAAAAATGGTTAAAAATTGAAGTAAACCTTGTTTTTAGGAAGCATGTAAAGTCATGGTTAGAGATTCACGATTTTCAGTCTTCTAGAGTGACTTCTAAGCAACCAAAGCATATGCGTTTGTGCTCATGGCATGAAGAAGCTAGGGAAAACCTCCATACATGCGTTTTCTACTCAATACAAGTCATTTAAGAAGAGTTTTGTATCTTCTATCTATCGTGTAGTAGTATCTATGAAAGTTTGCCAACTTGTTTTGGTTTTTTCTATTTTTGTATTCATCCAAATTTAGTTTCATAACTTGGAACACAGTTTGGACTTTGTAGATCATATCTGTTAAGTTTCACATCATTTGGTTCAGCTGTTTTTGCATCGCAATCAAAATAGTGCATATTGTTATAAGTTGTTGATAGACTTATATCTCTGCAAAGCCCCAACTTTGAACCTATGTTTCTCCTTGAGTAATGAGCCAAATCTTGTGATGATATATGCATTTGCGAGCTCTTCCTTTCTAATATATGTGACTTAAATTTCATTCTCATTGGAGTTATATTTGGTGAGTTATGATCTCTGCAAAAGAGGGGTGTTTTCTTTGCAGCACCATAGTTGAAAATGTCTCTTGTACTTGTATGTATGAGCAGTCATATCTGATTTCTCAAACGTCCCATGGGTAATTTGAAAGCTATTAGTGTCTAGGATATCCATTAATAGTTTTGGGAAAATATTTATGATTTAGGAGTTATCACTATTTCAAGTTAGAGAGATTCTTTGTTTGTCCCAAATTGCAGCAAATAACCTATGAGGTTCATCTAACCTCTTTCTGCACTTGGATTTGATTCAAAATCCTTCAATGGAGTTTTCTAGAGGCTATAGTGAACTATAGAGGTCCTTTTGACCACTCATTTGATATGTGGCACTACTATCAATCACCCAAGGATCATGTATAGGAGAGATTAGGCCGAGAAACATAATTTCTTAATCATCACGAATGCATCATCATTTAGCACTAATGAATTAAAAGAACCATAATATTGGGTTTTCTCCCTTCCTTTATTCTCATTTTCCTTATTTTTACATCAATCAATGGCTGTGTGACTTTTCTCATGAAAATGGAAGGAATCTCAATATATTTTCATTTTGTTCTTCTTTTTGCCCTTATCACTCTCTTAGCACCTTTTGATTTACCATTGGTACAAAATGCATCATTGCTATTACTTGATTCCTCTTGAGCCTTGGGCGTAAGATCCTCCTAAAAATGTAAGGTACAAAATCAAGGTTTAAACCGTTTCTTGTGTTTTTAGGGTGGTAACTAGAGCATTAAACTCTAATCGATATATTGATAAAAACCTAGTAGAAAAGAGACAATGCAAGGAAAAAAGAATTGAATTTCAGTAAGAAAGATACAATGATGGTGTTGTGCACATGCACCCACCATAATTGGAGCTTAGATGGTAACATATATGGACTCTAGATAATGATGTTATAAGGTAGAGGTATGTTTGCTCAGCTCGAATATTTGGATTAGTGTAATGGCCCTGTTAAGAGTAAGAAATTAGATATAGTCAAGGGGAGGTATAAAGGGGGGCTGTGGAGAACCATATATTATGTACTATAAGATTGTATCATTGAAAAGGAATGAACACATTCTAATATGCTCTTTTTTCTTAACTCGGAGTAAGTATGCTCATATGATGGTCGTTTGAAAGTTCCAAAAAGAGTAAAATTGTGTACACTAGCCCATTCTCATTGGTTGAGAGAGAGTATTTCAAAAGCATCGTTGACCTTAAAAGGCACAAGTAGGGCTCACTTTTCTCACAATTGCACATAGGGTGTAAAACTAATAAATCAACCATGTACTTCTTATATGTTGGTTAGATATTACTTGAATGACCTTGGGATTATTGAGAGGCCTTATTCTTAGTCTTTGGAGGGTAGAAGACTCCATGGGCCCCCCTCCCCCAGCTAAGGGTGGGGTTCTTCCTCCCGCCCAATCCTCCCCCATGAAGAAGGATCTAAGGGGGAAAACTTGCACAATTAGAAGGGATAACTGCTTAGTCTTAAAAGAACATCCAATAATACTAAAGTTCATGCCTTACCTAATAAATATGTTGGGATCATTTAGACCATCTACGATCAAATGTCAACCGCATTTGAAATCATATCCAAGAACCTAACAACGTCCAACATTCTCGCATGGATTCTTCTCATAATAGAAGTTTTCCAAAATAGATTATTACAAAACACTAGTGGTGCTTTATGAGGGTGAAGCATTCAACAGATCTAACAACTATAAACATGCATATCCATGTGGCAAATGTATTTAAAAATATTCTTGATGCTTGGATGATAACATACATCATGAAAATCCAGCTCGTTAACACCATCCAAAGATAAATGTACAATACCAATAACTTCAACTAAACAAGCATGAATGTTTCAGAGGTAAACATTACTATATAGCATCCATGAAAAATAGAAAAGCACTCAATACAAGTCACATGAAATGATGCATCAGAGTCCAACGTCCAAGTAATGCATCAATTGCTGTAAAAAAGGCATCAATTAGATTAGTTTTAGAGATTTGCATATCTTGCACATGAATCATTACATAGAAATCATGCACATAAGCATTATATTTTGCAATAGTGGCACTAAGAATGTCTTCCATGTTTGATTACACAATAACGACACTAAAACTCACATTGGTCGGCTTCTCCTTAGAGCTATCATAGGCCTTTGATCTACTTTCTTTATTTTTCTTTTCATTTGAATTCTTGTTTCTTTTCTTGGTTAACCTTGTAGTAGCAACAATATGGTTTCTTTTTCCCTCTTTCACTATATTGTTGGCAAGTCATATCTCCTTTATCTTTTCTTTTTCTTCAACTTATTTGTGCATTTTCTATTTTTTCCTTTGATCTACCTCGGTCCACATGAACAAATCCACTTTCCTCTCCACACTTTCTCTTGATCCCCTCATTGAGGATAGAAAACTTAACTGCATTAGACATCAAGTTGGGGTTATTAAACCAAGAAATCATCAATCTTTAATGAGTTAGGAAATGATTACAAGTACATATATATCTTTCACTTTTTCTCCAAATGCAAACAATTGTGATTCTTGAAATTCATGTGTGGTTAGCTATTGTTGAATTTATAATCTCCTAATGTTCCACATCTCCATCCATGTATCTATTGTACACATTCTACAAAGATGGTTGGATACAATCCAGAGATGAGCTCGTGTTGCAATAATCCTGCTCTACACCTACCAATGTGACTCCATGAAACCTTAGTAGACTCCTTCAGCTCCCCAAATATGCATTTAGACTCTCTATGTGCTTTCCAACATCATTGCCAAATGTTTGTACCAAAAAAGATAACTTGCACATAGAAGCACTATGAAAAACTTGCTATTATTGGACTTGAACCTCTCACAAAAATGTTCAATTCTCATTATCTTATGACAATTGATCCAAGACTTTTTAGAAACATCTATTCAAGAGGTTAGCTAACTATTCGAAGTTATTTCACTAATTTAGAGTGAGTGTGCACTAAGAAACAAGTTTAAGAACTCAGGGGTGTAATCCCCACTTTTCAAGAAGAAGAAAGTGTGCCAACACAAGTAGATTGTTTGATTCATACAGAGGAGATGGTGGACTTACTCATACATAAGTGAGCTCAAGATATGCTCAACCATCAGGTTCAATGGCTCTCTCTTCTCTGTCATATCCTATGACTAAAAGTGACCTCTATTTATACACATAAAGAAAATTTGAAATTTGAATTTCCCTTACCTAAAAATGTTCCTACAATTTAGGTGTTGATTCATTTGTTTCCAACCACCAAATAGTCATAGTTCTTGGCTCCTAAAATCATGAGATTCCTCTTCTCACTTCCTTTTACTTTTATCCAATGAATTAAAGTCTATGACTTTTACAAGAGGTGCTCATATGCAAGTTCTTTGTGAGACAAAGGTATATGTGATAAGTCTTGATCATATTCTCAAGCATCTAGGCTTGCCAAATGTATGAAAAGCTCCCCCTCAAGCCTAAGATCAATGCCAATGCTAATAAATCTGTCGAGCCCCACACTAGTGTAACTGGTCTTCTCGTGCAAAACTATCTAATCTGGCAATCTCTCATCAGGATTTTGAGCTTACAAAGTCAAACTAACTTGAAACAAGCGTTACTTGGAGAACCAATTGGTTTCTCATCTACGTTGTGGATAAAAGTTTGTAAATTATGCTCTCATAAAAAAATCCTAATAACCTAGTGCACATGTTACTCGAAGAAGGACACTACACTCAAGAATATGTTTGGAATTTGGAAAAAAAATCCAATACCATTCAAGACCTCTGCTACTAGATCAAAATCACCATCATCTAGGTAACAACATATTGAACCTAGTGCATATGCGAGAGCCTGTCCCTTTAGTACATATTCTTCGATCATTTACCATTAATGAGATCTTCCACAAGCCAATAATCTTAAACGTTTGTGGTCCATTTACGAATCCTGAAAATTTTGATATCTAAATCTCTAAGAGAGTTTGAATCATCCTTGAAGTGTATAGATCTTTCATCTGTTCAACAAAGCGCTTCTTTTGTATTGTGAAAGTATAAAAATGTTTTTCTTATATCCTTCATACCATTCTTCAGCTACTCTCCTTTTCTCATTTTCTAGATGTTCTTCAACTGTTAAAGAGTTCGGCTTTGTTTCGCTCAGATGCCCTTTTAATTATTTCCGTATGGGAAACTTGCGATCGCCAAATATATATGATTGATAATTTTCCTTCCCAAGCCTATTAATTTGTTCTTGAGATGTACGATTATATCCTTTTCTTGTTCTAAATGTTGATGATAGTAACCCTCCATGGAACAAGAGGAATGGTTTTTGATAATTATGCCAGTGTCCATGCTCTCCATGTGCACTTAGTTTCCTTTTACTTGTACCCTTTTCCTTCTTCCCCTTTCTTCAAGATTTCTTTCCTTTGTCGATCCGCTCCAGAGTTTAATATATTATTTTCTCTAAATTTGGTTTTCCTTGGATTTGGTAAATTTTAATGAGTAGTGCATGAAACCAATGCCATTAATGAATAGTTTTCACTTTCAAGTAGATATAGTAGATAGTGAACCCAGCTATACCTTGAATCCTGTGATAGGTGCTCGATACATTTAGAGTTCTCTAATATGAGCCTAAGAATGATTATAAGGACTAAAACAAGCCTAAGAAACTTTCCTATCTTCTAGGAAACCGTGCAATCATTTCAAATGGATTTTGTATGAATAATCAGCTTAGTAGTGCAAGATAGACATGTTGGACTTCTTACAAAACAGACAAAATTTGCGTATATATAGGCTTGTAGATTACTCTTATATGAAAAAAAATGAGTCTAAGGGCACGCACACTCAGATTAAACTATTTGGGAAATCAAATAAGTATAGAAGTAATCTAGATTGATCACTAATGATGAACACCATGAAT
Organism: Ceratopteris richardii; assembly: GCA_020310875.1. Taxonomy (NCBI): domain Eukaryota; kingdom Viridiplantae; phylum Streptophyta; class Polypodiopsida; order Polypodiales; family Pteridaceae; genus Ceratopteris; species Ceratopteris richardii. Next base: position 3,501,746 of record CM035441.1, on the reverse strand, counting down.
ACAAAAAAGCACACTATCTATGGTCATTTGGTATCAGAGCTTGAATAGCTTATAATTTTTTGAGGAAGAGAGAGAACTGCCATCCAGTGAAGCTACAACAGTCTTCAGCAATAGTTAATTTGCAACAACTGGATCAAGCAGAACTGTTACTTGGTGTTAGAGTTTCAACAAATAAAAACTTTTGGGAAGCTTTGTTCATCAGCGTATGATTGGTGTTCAACTGTGACCAAACTGGAAAATAAATTTGCCTAGTAGAAGGGTATGTAGCTCAACCTCGTGGGGCATGCAATGGTAGTCAAATCAATCCTCATTTCTTCTATTATCTATTTTTTGGCATTTTGGATACCAAAAGACAAAGAACTATCAAACCTTGAAAGTACTTATAGAAATGTCCTCTCGACTGATGATCCAAAAACGAGGGGCATTCCTAAAACAAAGTGGACCTTTGTGTGCTGACCAGAAAGAGTCTCATGGTTTGGGCGTTATGGATGTAAGAGTTATGGCATATAAATTGGTTGCCAAGTGGCTAATCAAAGCATGGTGCAATGTGAAAGCTTCTTGGGCAAAACCCATTCTTAGAGACAATTCCTCTCTTTGGTTTAAGGGTATCCCTAGGTGCAAGGATCTTGATCTGCTGACCTTAATGTTTTCTTAGTGTTTGGTTACTCAAAAAAGCTCTGACCTCGTTTTTTCCATATGGAAGATTGGGAACAAGATGAAACCCTATATTGAGGTAAATGAAAATTGGAAATGGGCGATCCGGAGCAAGAGAAATGATTCTATATGGTTTCCAATTAGGGGAATGAGAGAATGTGAACTAGAAAACATCCAAAGAAAGAACCTAAGGAACAAAAGCTTTGGCAAGTGCAAGCATCCCTAGAACCTTGAGAGAGGTCATTAGTTAAGATTTTAGGACATTGACCCTATTTAGTGGCTTGACTATGATGCCAAGTGCCTCCTTGGTCAAAAAATTAGTGCCTACGATAATTCAAAGACTCGTCTCCTTCTTGGGAATGATCTGCTCCGAATTGAAGGATCAAGATAGTTCAATGGAAATAAATTGGATAAAATTTTAAGGCTCCATAAGCACGATGATTGGCATATCTCCCATAATAGGAGATGGGGTCAGAATTGGTCTAGCATTAGATGGCAACTTGTGTGCCGGGATCTGTGGCACCCTCTCATTGAGAACAAAGAATTCGTTCTTATGTTGCAAACCATCTATTGTGGAATCTAGACCAATGCCAATGCTAATAAATCTGTAGAGCCCCACACTGGTGTAATCGGTCTTATCATGCCCTAGAAGTTATCCGATCTGGAAATCTCTCATCACGGTTTTGAGCTTACAAGTGCAAACTAACTTGAAACAAGTGTTATTTGGAGAACCAATTGGTTGCTCGTCTATGTTGTGGAGTCCTATCAGAGGGAAATCAAGGACAATTGAAGACTTATTTGGAGGCCAAGCATGTTAGGCTTAAGGGGGAGCTTTTGGTGCATTTTGCCCAAGCCTACATGCTTGATATGATGTTTAGAGAAATAATTTCAGAAGCTCATATCTCGAGCTCTATGAGACCTTTTTCAGTCTTTTGAAGTGCCTTGGATTTTTCTTGACCTCTAGTGTTTGTGTAAAAAGGTTCATGGTCATTGGATTTATATTTTGGGAGATATCTGCTTTTACTACTCACTGGTCTATCTCTATAGAGCCTCGAGAATGGCAAGCATGTTCCTGATATTGATGAATCTGGTTCTCAGTTCTTAGTTTATCATTTGAAGTGTTTTAACTTGGATTAGCAAGCTACTTAAGTCTAGTTCCTATTTTCAAAAGGAATTTTGTTAATTCCTTCGAGGTTGAGAGCACTGTTTATTTTTTCCAGTAGGTTCGAAAATAGCAAGTTTTGGGAGCTAGTCATTTCACAACTAGTCTATCTTGACTCAAACTTATGAGATAGATGTTCCAAAGTACTTGGATGATATTTGGTGGATTCAAAAATCTCAAAGGGTCTAATAATCAACTCTAAAGTCTCAGTTTGCTGGTGTGAAGCTAGTTGTAGCAGCACCAACTCATCTTCGGATTGCATCCACCATCTCTCTTCACAACTAGTATGCCAATGCTTGCAACTAGGGCTATGGCTAATGTTGCAGTTGCCCCTAAGACTCCAATCAAAATTCAATTAGATATTTTGTGTAAACAAATGGAAAATGTAATCAAAATGCAGGCATCTCTTTCAAGAGAGGTTGCTCAATTAAACAATAAAGTGTTTTCCATGAGCTTGCATGAGTCTGGAGCTAGTAGTAGTGGCTTGGGCCAAGCAATTATGGCAACATACCTACAATCTGCTATGCCACAATTTACTCTTCCTCAACTAGTTTATCAGTCCGTTCCTCCTACTCAGTTAGCAGCCCAGCCAGCTTTCCAAAGAAATATTGATAAAAGAGGAACTAGCGGTAAAAGGTGTGTTTGTTGTGATAGTCAAGATCATGTGATGTATGCTTGTGATGAGTTAAATTATGTGAAAGATAATTAGTTGGTAGTTGAAATTGATAGAAAAATATGTGACTTTAGAACATGACTTCCATTAGCTGTTAATTGGGGCAAAGAAGGCATGAAGAAATTATATGAAAACTTAATTATTTCCAATGCATCTGCGAGTACCTCGGCTGCTAGACTAGAGCCATTAATGAGAAGACTCGTTTTATTGCAAGCAAAAATCCCTATTCTATTGAGGCACTGGTAAGGGCTAGAGACAAAATCATGTGCAAAACTACATGGCAATCTGCTATCGACCAAGCCTCCATATATTCTCATATTGCCAATGTTGAGGAGAAATGGAGATGGGATGACATGCAAAATGATGTAGAAGAGGGAGATAGAACATTGAAAAGAAGACAAACTAAAGAAAATGAGAAGAGAAATACTAATAATGAAAAAAGAGTGCAATTTGAAGATATTGCAAACTTTTCTGAGGAAGAAAAAAGAAGATTAATTAAAGAAGGAAAGAAACCATTAGAAGAAAATACTGAATTGCAAGAGAATAAAAATACCCCAATTAAAGAAGAAAAGATAAAAACCGTAACTGAAAATAATCAAATTCCAAATAATAAAAATGATAAAAAAGATGATAAAAAAAAGGTGAGGAAAAAGGGAAGAAGAAACGGAGGAAGACACCGAGAGCAATTATGATCTCAGAGCTTGAGAAAAAGAATGATGCTAGAGAGATCCTTAATTATATATTACTAAAAAGCCAAGTCACTATGTTCCTTGAGCAAGTGTTTTTGATTGCAAAACTCGATTTCAAGGATCGCTCTATAAGACGTGTTAGAAGAAGATGATTTCCACTGCCATAGGATGAGGATATGCAAGATGTTGCAGAGGAAACCTTAGCAATGAATGAGACTACGATATTTAGTGATAACAACTATGACGAGGAAGAGGATTTTATGATTGGAAGTGTAAATAGGAACTGTTTAGGTTCAATACAACCTGATGATGAAATGATGAAAGGTGAAAGACAATTTAATACAACCTCTTGGGCATGAGGAGCTCTAGAGGTAAAAATTTGGATAAGTGATGAGAAAGAGTCATGTTTAGCTTTGGCTGTGATTGATTCAGGCTCAGAGATAACATAATATCAAAGAAATCCTTTGATAAATTTAGATGGTCTATTGACAAAGAACATGGCTAGAGAATGAGAAAAACTGATAATGGGTCAGGGATCTTACTAGCTGCATGTGCACTCGTGCCTATTATGATAGGAGGTGTTCGAGAAGCATTTCATTTCTTTGGATAAGACAATTGCTCTTATGAAGTTATTCTCAGACAACCATTTATAGCAGAAATGAGGATGGAAAAAGCTATGAACGATGGGTCGGCATATGCAAGAATTCGTTCTAAATCTGGGATGGATTCCTTGCAAGTAACGAGAGTTTTTCCTAATCATTCAAGAAATAGGAAAAATCTATGAAGATAACCCCACTGACTCATACAATCATGTGCATGAAGATTCACCACTTGTTAGAGAATTTGGGGCCTATTACGATCCAATTTTCTGTTAGATTCCACTATTACGCGAGACAATAGTGGACCATGGTTTGATGTCTCGCGTGATGATGTACATAAGTTTGAAAATTTTTTAGTTTGCACTCCTACTAATAGTTTGCATCTTGTTAAGAAAGAAAAACTTACAAATAAATTCAAAAAAGGAACTGAAAAATATTTCAAAAACTTAGGATTAATTTCACCTAAAGAAAATATTGAATGTATGATTGAGCTTTCAAAAAGTTCTACTTTGATAGAAGAAATTGAGACTGCTCTCCAAGATTAACTAGAATCAAAATTTATCATTCTTAAATCTATTAAGGAATATGAGCTAATTACTAATTTCCTTTTAGAATATGAAGTTAAAATTGATACTAAATATAAAACAATTGAAAAGAAAATTAAACCTCTAGCTCATCCATTGCCTAAAGATAGTTATGATATAATTAGACGAGTGTCTAAGGATCCTATTCTTAGAGATCGATCTAGGATAGGACATACATTTACAAAAGAGACTATGAAATATATAAAGTTTGGAGAAGAATTTCATTCAGAGTTAGAAAAAGATCAATTTAAAAAGATGATCGTGCGTCATGGAAAGGCATTTTCTTTATTTCTGAATTTCATTCAGAAATAGGATGCACTGATCCAAAGATTCCAATGATCATATTTACCATACCACATATTCCATGGAATCTTTGACCAATACTGATCCCAAAGGCTCATCTACTTGAGCTAATGAGATTGTTAAAGGAGAAGATTGCCAAGGGATTTTAGAACCATCATCAACACCATACTCAAATAGGTGGTTCACGGTACCTAAACAGAATGGAAAGCTATGCTTTATACAGGATCTGCAACCTGTCAACAAAACCATTATTAGAAATTTAGGAATAGACCCCATTGTAGATGCGTTTGCAGAGGCATTTGCTGGACACTCCATCTATTCAATGGGAAACCTGTACTCAGGATATGACGAGTTTGAATTGGCTCTTGAAAGTAGAGATGTACATGATGAAAACTCCTTTGGGTCTAGTGCGTATGTGTACTCTACCACAAGGATCAACAAATTCTGTGGCACACATGATGAACACTATGAATGTGGTCTTACATGACTTCATCCCCAAAGTGACTATGCCTTTTATCGATGATATTCCTATAAAAGGATGTTTGGAAAAGGAAAAAGATGAGACTTTAGATTTATCTAGATGTAGAAAGTTTATCTCTGACAACATTTCTGATTGTGAAAGAATCTTACAAAGATTCGAGGAGGTTAGACTAACTTTCTCTTTCGAGAAATCCACTTTTGGTGTCGACAAAGTTTTGATTGTTGGACATTTATGTGGGCATTATGGGCGTAGGCCATTCCCAGAGAAAGTTGATGCCATCAGTAGAATTTCTGAGGTGTGTCATAATGTTAGTGAAGTAAGGAGATTCTTAGGAGCATGTGTCTTTTATGTCATTTGGATTCCTCACTTTGCTCATGTTGGGAACCCATTATATGATGTGTTACGAAAGAGAAAGAAATTATTCTAGATAGAAGAACATAGTAAAACTATGAGACGACTCAAGAAATCGCTTATTAATGCTCCAATCTTGAAACAAATTGATTATTCAGGAAATAAGCCTGTAATCCTAACTATTGATACTAGTCCTTTTGGTATAGGCTGGGTCATTGGACAAGATGATGAGAAAGAACAAAGATATGCACTTCACTTTGGAGCGAAAATTTTGCATGATACACAAAGAAATTATCCTCAGATTAAAAGAGAGCTATATGGATTAGTCATTGCCTTAAAAACAAATAAAGAATATTTTATTGTAGCTAATGTAATTGTTGAAATTGATTGTCTTGCATTTATAGGATTGATTGCTAATTGTTCATCACCTGATATTGCAATGTTAAGATGGATCGCTTTTATTAAGTTTATTAATCTAGCTTTTGTCCATATTATTGTAAAGCATAATTCTCTTGCTGATATTGTCTCACAAGAAAAAGTTAATGATGATAGAGAAGCAATGGATAGAGAAATAAACTTGATTTATTATGACTCATCTACTTTTGTGTATGAGCAACTAAGAGATGATGAATATGAGGGAGAATGGAAAGATGTAGGTTATTATTTGAGTACATTTCAGCCCATCCCAAGCTAGTCAACAAGTCAATTCTGGAATATCATGAAGAAGTCTTTTAACTTCTTTTTGAAAGATGGATATCTTTGGCGACATGATAAAGGGAAGGTGAGAAATCCACAAAGAGTGTTAGGATTAAGAAATTTACAAATGCAAGTTATGAGGAATATGCATGAAAGCCTATGGGTTGGTCATAAGGGTTTTGGAGTGACGTTTCAAAAACGTTATTGATGGTCCAAGATGTATGTAATTATAAAATATTTTGTGAGCACATGTACTATGTGTTAGTTATATTCCTCAGTCAAACATAGAGACCCTTTACATCCGACCTATCCACCTTTTATTCATTAAAAAATGGGTAGTCGACCTTGTAACTATGCCTAAAAGCAATAGTGGTATGAGGTATATATTACTTGCACGTGAATAGCAGTAGTGGTATGAGGCATATAGTAATTGCCTTTTATCCCTATTTCTATGCTAAAGATTTAGTTGAAGGTCGAGCGCTTTGATCTAATACTACATATAATGTATGATTATTTCTATTAGAAGAAGTGTTATCCAGATTTGAATATGTTGAGAAAGTAGTAGCAGATCAAGGTGAGCTAGATGCTAGAGAGACAAGAGAGTTCTTTGATCAACATGGGATTCGTTTGTCTCTTACGACAGCCCACAACCCATAAGCAAATGGAAAGATTATGAGAATATCCTTCCATAATAAAGGAGATCTCAAAAGCATGCCATGGAGATATTGGGCAATGGCCAAAATACCTGCCATTTGCTTTATGGGTCAACAGGATGACATACACGAGAACAACTGGTTTTATGCCAGCTCAACTCATGTATTGTCAAAAGCCGATTTTTCATATTCACACTTAGATAATAAACTAGATAAATTTAAAATGGGAAGACAATTTCACACAGATGATTTATTGGATTTAATAATTAAACAATTAAAACAAGGTAATAAGAATTTAAAAGAGGCTACTAAAAAATTAAAAGCGTCACATTTAAAGAATAAAATTTATTTTGATAAGAAACATCGATTTAGGCCACGATTGATAGAGATTGGAGATTGGGTACTCATTTATGATAGTACTTTTGAAACCCAATATGATGCACAACAAAAATTAACTAAACGATGGTTTGGACCATATGTTGTTGTTTCTGTGTTTGATACAGGTACATATACTTTACAAAAACTTGACGGGACTCCCTTAAGAAATGTGATTGCTGGTAAAAGGATTAAGCTATTCAAAAGAAGGTCAAGCAAGGACTACAAGTCTTGGAAGAGGATGATGAAGATGAAGCATGATGTT
>CM035441.1:3196761-3489261 GCA_020310875.1 Ceratopteris richardii | reverse complement strand
TTAAAGAGCTTACTCCATAGCTCTATCATTCTACTCCCATTGTGCAAATATTCATTGCCAATGTGGTTCTAATCATATGTGAATTTATACATTCATCATTCTCTACTTCTCTATTTTGTTCTCTGCTATACTCACTCATAGTAGTAACTTCAGAAGCTCATATCTCTAGCTATACACAACCTTTTTCAGTGTTTTAAATTGCATTAGATTTCTCCTGCTGTTTAGCTTTGGCATACAAAAGGGCATGGTCATTGGAAGTATAATTTAGGAGAAATCTGCATTTTACTGCTCACTAGTCTATCTATATAGAGCCCCGAGCATGGCGGGCATGTTCCTGATGTTGATGAATCTGGTTCTCACTGTTACGTTTATCATTTGAAGTTTTTTGAATTGGAATAGCAAGCTATCTAAGTATATATGCTATGCCCGAAAGGACTTTATCTAATTCCTACCAGGTTGAGAGCATTGTTCATTTTTTCCTGCAGGTGTATGTTCAAAAATAGCAAGTTTTGGAAGCTAGTCATTTCACAACTAGTCTGTCTTGACTTAAACTTTTGAGATACAAGTTCCAAAGTACTTGGATGATATTTTGGTCTATTTAGGAAGCTCAAAGGGTCTAATAATCAACTCTGAAGTCTTACTTGGCTGTTGTGAAGCCGGTTGTAGCAGCACCAACTCATCTCGGATTGCATCCACCATCTCTCTTCATAGTGGTATGAGAACATAGTCAAGCAACATGGGAGATGGATTGCCATCAACAATTGACAAATTGAATAAAAAAAACTACCCGGCATGGTCTCTAAGGATGGAGGCTTACCTTCAAGGGAGGAATCTATATGGATTCATATCTCGAGATGAAGCAATGCCAACCATGAGGAACAAAGGGCAACCATCACATGAAGAAGTGGAAGGACTTTCAAATTGGTGCTCGAAGGATGCACTTGAAAGGTCCTATATTCTAAACTCAATCTCTAATTTTCTTTTACCTCATGTCAAGGGATGCAAGACATCAAGAGAGACCTGGAATGCACTTGCTTCTTTCTTCTCCTCCAACACTCGAGCAAGGAAGAACCAATTGTGGATGGAGTTCACAACAATAAAAAAAGCCGGAAGCAAAGTGTGACTGATTATGTCAAAAAGATGAAGGAGATTTCCGATCAAATTGGAAGCTTTGGAGAGGTAATTGAAGAGGAGCAAATCATTAGACAAATCATAAATGGAATCAAAGCGGATGACAAGTGGGAGTCATTCAGAACAACCATGGATTCATAAATGGATATGCATGTACCCGACCTCAACGCACTCATGGGCCAACTCTTCACTCATGAAGCAAAGATTAGCAAGGGTGGTGAGTCCTCAAGAGGTAATCAAACTTCTACCTTATATTCTGATAAAGCTAAGGTCAAGGACAAGTCAAAGAATAGGAAGAATCAAGATGAAGGTAGCTCTTTCCAAGCAAACTTTGAAGGTAGAAGAAGAGCTAGAGGAAGAGGCATAGGTGCAAAGCAAGGCACGGGGAGATTCCAATCATCTCAACCTTGCAATATATGTGGCTTATCTAATCATACTACTGAAGAATGTTTCAAGAACCCGAGGAACTCAAGAGGAAGAGGATTCAATAGAGGTGGCTATGGATCAAATAGACGCAGATACAATGGAGGCTACAACAACAACTACTACAACAACAATTACAACAACAACAATTACAACAACAACTATCAAAGTGGCCATAGAGCAAGAAGAAATTACAATAATTATGCAGAGGACTGAAGTCAAGAAGATTCATTATTGATTATGAATCTATCAGTGAAGAAGGGTAAGGATGATGATCACATCTTCTACATTGATTCGGGATGCTCAAACCATGTAGCAGGAAATGTGGCTTTACTTTTTGATTTGGAAGATCCTCACAACAAACATGAAGTGCAAACAGGAGATGATACAAAGCACTCAGTGGAGAAGATAGGTAATGTGAAGACATCAGATGGGAATATGAACCTCTTAAGCAAAGTCTTGTATGTCCTGACATTTACCAAAAATTTAATGAGTTTTGGACAGATTGTTGAAAAAGTATTGCAGGTTAGATTCAATAGATTTGGAGTGTATGTTGAAGACTGAAGGCAAGGTTTTAGAAGGATTGCCGAAGAAGAAAAGACAGGAAGGTTTTTCACTTTTGAAGTGGAAGATACAAAGAACATAGCTTTGTTCAGCTATGGATCTCAAACTCTCACAAAGTTGGAGGTATGGCACAAAAGGCATGCTCACATTGGTGAGAGGACACGCAAACAAATTTGCAGGGACCAAAGTGTACTTGGTTTGCCTAACATCACAAGGCAACACATGATTTATAAGTGTGAATCTTATCAACTCGGCAAGGCTCATAGACAGTCTTTCAATCAGAAGGGATATGTGCATCAAAATCCTTTGGATCTAGTGCACATGGATGTGTGGGGTCCAAGTAAGGAGACATCTATATCAGGCTCAAGATATTATGTGTCTTTCATAGATGATTGTCGCAAGTGGACCATTCTGTTTTTCATGAAGCACAAGGATGAAGTGTTTGATTGCTTTAAGAAGTATGTTGCTCTTGTTGAAAACCAAAATAGGTAGGACTTTGAAAAGACTCATATCAGATGGTGGAGGAAAATACTTCTCTTCTAAATTTGATGCCTTCTTGCATGAAAGAGGCATCAAAAGGGAAGTCACTACAAGGTATACACCCGAACCCAATGGTGTAGCAGAGAGGAGAAACAGAGCTATTGTCGAAGCTACAAGATCCATGCTCAATGAAAAGAGATTGCAAAACTACCTATGGGCACAGGCTGTGTCTACAACCACACATCTCATAATTAGAATTCCATCTAAGTCACTAGATGGCACCACTCCATACAAGGTGTGGAATAGAAGAAGACCTAGTCTAGAGCATTGTAAAATCTTTGGATGCTTAGCCTATGCTTACATTCCTTCTCAAGTAAGAGGGAAATTGGATCCCGAAGCATAGAAGTGCATATTTATTGGGTATGATCAAAACCAAAAAGGATATAGATTGTACAATCCAACCAATAAAGGATTTTGTATGAGTAGAGATGTAATTTTTGATGAGAACAAATCATGGTTTGATGATCACGGGAAAGTGAAGCTGCCTTATGACTTGGATGAAGATTTTCCATCACTTCAACCAAAGGAGCCAAAGCAAATTGAAGAAAGTGATTTGGAGATTGACCTAGAAGACTTGGAAAGACTAAAGCTATGGAAGAGCAAAGGTAAAGCAAAGATGCACGATGCTACATATGGACCCGAGAGCTCACATCAACCACGTAGAAGGTCTTCAAGGGAGAAGACGAAACCAGAGAGGCTTGCTTATGATACTTCTTTGGTCACCGAGCAATCAATCTACATTGCAAAGGATTCAACCAATGAAGATCCTACCAGATTCGAAGAAGCACAAAGCAAGAAAGCTTGGAGAGATGCAATGGTTGAAGAAATGGAAGCCTTGAAGGAGAATGACACTTGGGAACTTGTACCTAACAAGACATCTATGAAGGTAATTGGATCTCGATGGATATACAAAATCAAGAGGAATCCAGATGGAAGTATAAATAGACATAAGAAAGGTTAGTTGCTAAAGGGTTTGCTCAAACCCATGGTATTGATTATGAGGAGACTTTCTCTCCTATTGCACAAATGCCTACAATTAGGGTTCTCATTAGTCTTGTTGCATCTAGAAATTGGAAGCTCTATCAACTTGATGTAAAGAATGCTTTCTTAAATGGATGGATTTCAGAGGAAATGTATATGGCACAACCTCCTAGATATGAGGATGCACATCATCCTAACTATGTATGCAAATTAAAGAAAGCCTTGTATGGATTGAAGCAAACTCCAAGAGCTCGGAATTTGAGATTGGTGACTTATTTTCAGGACCAAGGATTCAAAGCTAGCAAGGCGGATACCTGTTTGTTCATAAAGAGGAATGGATATGAAGTGATCTATTTATGTGTGTATGTTGATGATATCATTATCACAGGGTATGATGTTGAAGGAATCAAACAGGTAAAGAGTCAAATGAAGGAGGAGTTCAAAATAAGTGACCTCAAACCACTCACTTATTTTCTTGGATTGGAGTTAATCTACACACATTCAGGTATATACATAACACAAAGGAAGTATGTGCATGACATGCTCGTCAAGTTCATGATGGAAAATACCAAGTATGTAGGAACTCCTATGGAGCAAAATCATAAGCTTAGTGCTTATGAAGGAGAGCCAATTGAAGACATCACAAGCTATCAAAGCTTGGTTGGAAGTTTGAACTATGCAACACTCACAAGGGTGGATATATGCTATAGTGTTAGCATATTGAGTCAGTTTATGCATAAGCCGAGAAGACCACATATGGAAGCGGCCAAGAGAGTCCTCAAGTACCTAAAGGGGACCATGAATGAAGGTTTGTTTTATTCATTTACTTAAGATATTGAGCTAAAGGTCTAATCAGATGCGGATTGGGCCGGATCTAGAGATGATATAAGGAGCACATTCGGGTATGTATCATTTGCAGGTTCAAGAATCATTTCTTGGTCATCCAAGAAGCAACCAACTGTGGCATTATCTTCTACTGAAGCCAAATATAGAGGTTTGGCTAATGAAACTCAAGATATCTTGTGGTTAAAGTCTTTGTACACAGATCTTGGACTTCATTCTTCAACACCTCACATTTTTTGGTGACAACACAAGCTCACTACATCTTGCAGCTAATCCGATATACCATGCTAGAACTAAGCATATTGAAGTTCACTACCATTATGTAAGGGAGAAGCTATTGAGCAAGGATATTCAACTATCATATGTCTCTACAGATATGCAATGTGCAGACATGTTGACTGAAGCTCTTGATGGTACAAAGTTAAATAGATTCAAGTTGATGATTGGCTTGCAAGAAATCAAGGGCAATTGAAGATATATTTGGAGGCCAAGCATGTTCTGCTTGAGGGGGAGCTGTTGGTGCATTTATCCAAGCCTACATGCTTGATATTACTTGTTTTATGTTCATTTCTAGTCATCTGAACACCTCTTGTAAAAGACTATATTTTTTTCTCTTGTAATTGTGGAAATAGAAAAGAGAAAAAGAATGGCTTACCTCATCCATGATGTAAAAAACAAACTCGTGGCTCTAACTACCTAAAACCATGAATTAGTGAGGTGAGCGAATATTTCATAACTTTGGGGATCACTTTTAGGTGGAGCCATTCGAATTCGAATTCAAAACTCGCTCCAAAAGTAGCTATAAAAAGAGCAAGAAGGAAGTGGCGATTAGCAAGCCTTGTATGTGACCACTTCATTTCATTTGGTAGAGATTTAAGAGCTTACTCCATAGCTCTATCATATTCTCCCATTGTGCAAATATTCATTGCCAATGGGGTTGTAATCATATGTGAATTTATACATTCATCATTCTCTACTTCTCTGTTTTGTTCTCTGCTATACTCACTCAGAGTAGTAACTTCAGAAGGTCATACCACAAGCTATACTCATCCTTTCTCAGTGTTTTAAAGTGCGTTGGATGGCTCTTGGTGTGCACTTTCTGCATACAAAATTTCAAGGTCATTGGATTTATATTTTTGGAGAAATCTGCATTTTACTACGCATTGGTCTATCTCTGTAGAGCCCTGAGAATGGCAAGCATGTTCCTGATGTTGATGAATCTGGTTCTTAGTGCTAAGTTTATCATTTGAAGTATTTTAAATTGTAATATCAAGCTATCTAAGTCTATTTGCTATGACCAAAATAAATTTATCTAAATCCTACCGGGTTGAGATCACTGTTCATTTTTTCTAGCAAGTGTATGTTCAAAAATAGCAAGTTTTGGGAGCTAGTCATTTCACAACTAGTGTGTCTTGACATAAACTTTTGTGATACATGTTCCAAAGTACTTGGATGATATTTTGGTGGATTTAGAAAGCTCAAAGGGTGTACTAATCAACTCCAAGGTCTCAGTTGGCTGGTGTGAAGCCGATTGTAGTAGCACCAACTCGTCTTCGGATTGCATCCACCATTTCTCTTCACACCTCAAAGATTATGCAATTAGTGAATCACTTGATGAGTCATAAATTTATATTGTTTTATATTTGTTTCTGATGTCTATGCGTAATGATTCTACAAATGAAAATTCTATTTCTTCATCTTTTATTTTTGAGTTTTATTAGCTCCACCTATAAATAATACCACTCAATCCAAGAAGAACGTAGTTAATATAGAACTAGAGAAGAAGAATTCTTAAAAGATTGCATTACTAGTGAAACCTTAGTCTCTCCATCATATGAGTATGGTCTCTCTAGGTATCAAGTTGCACAACCATATGGTCAAAGTAATACCTCATTGAACTTTAACTCATTTTATGACCTAAGTGACACTAAGTAATTTCTCCTCGATATAGGTCAATAGTTATTAAGTGCGTTGGTCATAGATATTTTATAGCTTAGGCCATTAGAACAAAGATAAACACTTCTTACAACATTGAATCAAGTGTTACATCCTGAAGCACACTAAAAAACACCCCACATGTAGTCACATGGTGAAGCCATAGAGAATTTAGTTCTGATCCGCCCCTTGGTCTCCAGTCACACCCATCGACAACGGTTAAGTTCAAGGGATTCTTACACTTGACTGCAATCCACTGGTTAGAAGGACTAAGACTAACCTTATCAATCAAATGGTCTAAGATAGACTCAATAACACAACCACCCTTACCATTATCATGCATAGTGTGATACAAAGAATGAGCACTCAAGAGATAGTCAAAATTCTTACTCAGATTGAAACCTTTCATTTTGATTTCCTATAGACAGAAAATATGAGGCAAGAAGGATACATCTTTCATCCAATTGCTGCAAGCTTTGGCTCTAGTCGAGTCTGTGAGCCCTTTAATGTTAAAAGATAGCATTTTGATTTTGTCCATGATAAAACTATATGTTGAATAAATGATTATCCTAATAGAACCGTTTAACCATTCACAAAATGATGAGCCATGAGCAAAGAAATTGATAATAATGCCTGAGCATACAGAACTCAAAACAGGTTAGATAGAAAAAATGAACATAAGTGAACATACTGTCCCATCATTTCCTATAATTTTTGGTTGGTTTTGACATCGACATAGAAGTACTGAGGGGGATTTTTCTTTTTGCCTAATGAATCCCTTGTGCATTGGATCCACCTTCCTCACTGTTTGACATTGTAACATCCTCTTGAAAGTTGAAAGTCACCTTTTTTATACATTTCTTTTAATTGGTTTTGATCATACTTGTTAAGTTCCTTAGTTGTTATTACTTCCTATTTCTCTTAGGAAAAGAAATTCTTTGATGTCTCTAATGACACTTCTTTACTTCCAGCATTTTTGCTGTAGCTCCGTCCTTCAAATCGAACTGCTGAGTCATTCTCTGTATGCAGTTCGATACGTTTAATTGTAATGACAAATACTGAGTAGGTAGATGACAAAGACAATAGTGGATTCAAGGTGTTTCTGACAATACCAGCTACCCTCATGAGAAAGCCTTTAAGTCGAAAGGACCATTTAGTTCTTTTAGTATATTTTCAGTAGGCATGTGGCCTCCTTTCATAGTGGTATATGATCTCAATGTCCCAGTCTGGTTTTCGCATCTTCCTTGTGTCTATGCACAGCTACATCAACATGAAAAGTTAAAAGACTTTTGACGAGTCGCCCTATTCAATTACGTAGTTCGAATGAACATTTTTCGATTCTCTGATGCGTTATGCTTGGAAGGATGGTGTTCTCCCTAATGCTATAGCATTGCTGTCTATCGCCCATTCAGTCAATATGCAGTTCATTTCACATCAACAAAGAATGTGGCGTGAAGATTAATATATACAAGCTCAAGTTCCGGTCGGTTTTCGCTATCAAAGGCGTACAACTGCAATCCATATGTACTCTTTCACGTCAAAGAACTCAACATAGAGGGGAGCACGCCATGACAGCAAACACAGAGATTCGTCGCGCTGCTTGATTACCCAATGCGGAGTACTCTTGATGTTATTTCTAATCTAAATATGCAGTCGCACCTCCAGCTTTCCCAATTATTTACACAAGTACACAAGTTGGTCGGCGCAGGGATCTCATGATAGGTATGAATTGTAGCCTTGAGATTCTCCTTCACGAGGTTGAAGAGATTACTGCCTACGTACAATCTCTGAGAAGATCACAGAGGCACGGAATCAAAGCACTATTGAAGTTGTTCGATACCAAAGCTCATTATTTTTCGCTTCGCAATGGGCATATAACGTGTTACCGTGATTGCAGTTTTTAAGGTACCCCTGGATCTCGTTCGACATTGTCGCTAAGTAGTTTTGAGCTCTCTGTTTTGAAGAAAAAGAAAAATATACTAAAAATATAGTCCGAGAGATTGGTTTCTCAATATATGTCAGGGGGAGACGAATACATACGCTATTTATGCGTATCAGTGCATCTGGAGGAAAGTCTCTCCAGTGAATACAATGGTTATCCATCACTCTCACATTACATCTCCATATCATGCATAAAAAGAATAAGGAGATGTGATGACGTCCCAAAACCTGCAAACTTTGAAGACAAAAAAAATGTGGGTACGACTTTTAATTTAACAAGCCCAATGCTCATCAAGATAATAAAGAATTTTCTAAGCAGATTTATTATGAGAAATAGTACGCAGACTAATATCATAAGGAGGCATTCGAAAACACAATGGGCAAGAGACGTTAAGAATAGAAAAACCGTCATTTTTTTCTAAAGGAAGTTTGGCAACAACCTACTCTCTCAAACTTTAATTAATAGAAAGAACAACTGAACTGAAAGAGTCTAGCACCCATGACATCCCGTGAATCCCACAAAGCAACCAATGTTCAAAATTTGCTAGAAAACATTACAAAGAAGATTGATAACCCTTTTTTCCCCATCATGGGGGCCCACTTGCTTTTCATCTTGTTGTTCTCAAGGAAAATGAACACTCTTTGATTTCTAAAAGGCGAAGGCTTCTTAGGATTGGAAATTCTTTTGCCTAAAATGAAAAGAGAATTTTCAATCCACCATTCTTTAGGAGTGCTACCAAGGTTGGTAGGACACCTCATTTTTGAGATCTTCTAGAGGGCCTTGCATCTTATAACATTCCACAATGCTAAGGAACATCTGATCGCTTCACCCAATAACTCTTGCTTCTAGTTGATTTGCCCTTGCAGCAACATGATTCTCCCAATCGGCCACTATACCGACATTGACTCGGGGCATGAAAAGAAGAGGTGTGCTGATTCCTCATTGCCATGAGTACATTGTTTGCACCACAGAGGGTCTCTACAAATTTTGCTAGCTTTAACATCAGTCCAAATTCCTTGGTGAAGGATTCACCACATAAGAACTGATTTTTTTAATCTTAGTCATGATTCCAAAGGGATTGGAACTTAAAATCCCACCTTAAACTTGATCAATCTATACACCATCTTCTAATACACATGGCATTAAAGTCCACATCCTTCTTGAGTCACAAAATTTTATCAAGTCTATTTTCATTGTGCCAAATAAAATCCTCAAGGTGAGGGGAGTCATGGACAATAGGGAGGCGAGTCCTCGAGCACTCCCACACATTGAATCTTCTCAGCAACAAGAACCATTCCTCATGGTCCTTTTATTGGTGAGACCATCCATCTCGAGGCTTTTTCCATTAGGAAGAGAGTCAATAACTTGAAGAATCTCTTCCGCCATAATGGAAGCTTCCAGAAGAAGCTTCAAATTATATAGACTTCATTTGGTTCTCACATGAGAGAGGGTCCCCATGTATTCATGCCTATGAGGAGAAAGAGGTGTGGACTTGCAATCAACCTGTCGATACCCGTCATGAAAGGGATTTCTTCCTTGAAATGCTTCTTGTTAAGGAGGCTGCACATCTCTTTAGAAGGTTTGTCTGTCTTTCCCACCCACCAATCTTTAAGGAGTCATCGAAGGGAGTCACGAGGTCTAAAAGAATCAAGGGTTGTAAAAGGACATCCTTGTCTACATGGAGCTTTGAAGTATGATATGATCTATAGAATTAAGATTAAGATTGCCAATTAATGCATACAACAATTCAGTAAAGCTTCTCGTATCCTTGATTAAGTAAATATATTTTAAAATAAAATATAATACCATTATTTGAATGGCCTGATATAAATGAACTTGATTGAAAAACTAATGAAAAACATGAATTATTGGTGGATGAAAATTGAAAGAAAAAGGAAAAGCATGGTGTCTTTGTTAGCAAAGAAATCATTGTTGTGAAGAATTAATTTGCATGATGAATGAATATTTCCATTGATATAGGGGCCACTATAAGGGTCCGGCACAAAACTTTTTGTTTCTCTTTACCAATCGATATACCGATAAGTATAGTGATTGTTATAAAATGATTTTGTTTTTGTAATTTTTATAATTATTTAGCATTCATTTTATTGTAAGTAAATGCAATCTTGTACTTGGCATACTCAAGAAAAATCATATCTTGATCGGTCTCTGATCGATATTGTGATGCATATATTGACAAAAAAAAGAGATAAATGCAAACATACAGATCATGCATGGCATTTCCTAAATTTGAAATTCATGAGTTGTAAGGATATAATGATGTAACACAAAAACTCTATGCGACAAAGTAGATTGACAAGCATACCATTGAAATATTTTATTTCTGAATTTTTTCATTACCCATTCCCACTTTTGACTGAAAGACACCTGAAATCCCATGGGTATACCAAGCAACTTGAAAATTTCTCCATCGTTGATAATGTCACAACCAAGAGAAGAGATGCACGTAGGTATGAAAATAGTGGAGGTTCTAAACGCAGTATTCTTATGGTTGACATGGGATCCACTAGCAAGACAATAGGTCTAAAGATAGTCAAGGACACATTTGGCATAGTTGTTATGAGCCTTTATCATAATGTTAGTGTCATCCGCAAAGGCTTGAAGGCAAAGCTAGTTGTCTAATCCAAGAATGCCTATACCCTCAATCTGGTTGTTATTCATAGCATCTTTTATGAGCCATCCAAGGGAGTCACTAGCTAGGTTGCATTATTCCCTATTTGACAATACGTTTGTTCGTGAATAATTAGGGAATTTAGCAGCAAACCCTTATTATTCCACTGTATTATTCAGTGCCATGTCGGCTTATTCAAACAAGCACGAATTGTTTTTGCATGGGAATTCGATAGCTTTTGATCGAAAAGTTTTGGATCGAAAAGCTTTCATTCGAGAAATATTTCGATCGAAAAAGATTCGATCAAAAATAATATTTTATAAAAGAATAGAACTTTACTAATTTTTCATAAAAACTACCTTTTTCTTTACGAACTTAAAGTGTCGTAGAGAGAACAAGGTATAAATTTTTGCTATATTAAATAATATAAACTATTGTGATTACTATATTAGATTGTGTCGTAGAAAGAACAAGGTATAAATTTTTTCTATATTAGATTCTTACTTCACAATGGTATATGTATGTGAATTTAAAATCTATTATGATTGATTATTGCTGATTTTTCATAAAAGCTACTTTGTTCTTTACGAACTTAAAGTGTCGTAAAGAGAACAAGGTATAAATTGTTGTTATAAATATTAAATAATTTAAACTATTGTGATTATTTGACTCAATATTGATTCTTACTTCACAAATAGTCTGTTTAAATGTATGTGCATGTGATTAGGAATTTAGAATCTACTGTGATTGTCTGATAAAACATTGATTCTTACTTCACAATAGTATGTGTAAGTGTATGTGCATATGATTAGGAATTTAAAATCTATTGTGATATATTAAATTAATTATTGAAAGATGTAGGTAGATTATGTTTGACTCAACATTGATTCTTACTTCATAATAGTATATGTATGTGTGTGTATGAGTATGTGTATGCATATGAGTGTATAATTGTGAATGAATAATCTATTGTGCTTGTTTGACTCAATATTGAATCTTACTTCACAATAGTCTGTGTAAATGTATGTGCATATGATTAGGAAGTTAGAATCTATTGTGATTGTCTGATACAACATTGATTCTTACTTCACAATAGTATGTGTAAGTGTATGTGCATTTGATTAGGAATTCAAAATCTATTGTGATACAGCAAATTTATTACTTAAAGATGTAGGTACATTATGTTTGACTCAACATTAATTCTTACTTCATAATAGTATACGTATGTGTTTGCTTGAGTATATGTATGCATATGAGTGTATAATTGTATATGAAAAATCTATTGTGATTGTTTGACTCAATATTGATTCTTAGTTCATAATAGTATGTGTAAGTTTATGTGCATATGATTAGGAATTTAAAAATACTATGTGTAAGTTTATGTGCATATGAAAAATATATTGTGATTGTTTGACTCAATATTGATTCCTATTTCACAATAGTATGTGTAAGTATATGTATGTGTAAATTTACATGTGTGCATGATTGAGAATTAAAATCTATTGTGATTGTTTGCTTCAACAATGATTTCTACTTCACAATAGTATGTGTAATCGTATATGGGTGTATGATTGAGAATTAAAGTCTGTCGTAATTTTTTTACTCAAAATTGATCAAAATATCTTATTTGATATTGATTTATGTTGTTTTGTTTTAGTCTTCATAAAGCAATTTGCAAGCACTATGGGAAGTGGAAAAGAATGTTCATATGTGATTGTTCATCAAGAGGGTAAAACAGTATCCACAATACATTGCAAATGTTATGGACATTGTTATGTAGGAAATGCAACTCGAACAAAAGAGCATCTTTTTAGTACAAGTAATAATGTAGCACGATGCTCTAATCCAGATAGTGATATATGGGTACATTTTGCAAGTTATGAAAATAAATGTAAATCTCAAGGTATCACATCAAAGAGATTCAAAAGCATGAGTAGTTCAAAAAACTTT
The DNA here is from genome assembly GCA_020310875.1 of Ceratopteris richardii. NCBI lineage: Eukaryota > Viridiplantae > Streptophyta > Polypodiopsida > Polypodiales > Pteridaceae > Ceratopteris > Ceratopteris richardii. The sequence goes on along the minus strand of CM035441.1, from coordinate 3,476,320 downwards.
CAAAGTAGCCCAAGTGTTGAGCAAGAATGAGTAGATGCATGGATGATAGTAGAGGATCATCAGGATATTTCTACTCAAGTCTCTCAAACTCTTTTTGATAATAACCAAGACATGTACTCCATTTTCTGCAATTGCATAAAAAAAGAGGGGACTTGGTGAATGTAGTAAAAATGGTGGATCTAATACTCTGTCACCATGCTTTGTCCGTAATAAATCACAAAATACTATACCTGTAGCTTTTGAAAAGTAAGATGGTCTCGAGCTTCATCTTCAATGGACTCAGAGCGTTGTTAGCATGTGGGATTCCTTTCAATGTTATTTGTAATCCCATTTTCAAAGATGCTTTGATGTCAAGTGCATGATAAGAATTCACCATGCCATATTATAATAAAATGCCAACAAATTATGTGGATAAAGTGAAAAAAAATTAATGAAGCTATTTTAAAGAAAACAATACTTGATTATGAACCCATGTATGGATGTACAATCGCATTGGATGGATGGACAAGTTGTCAAAAGAAACCATTCATTAATGTCATGGTTATATGTCCAAAAGGAAACATGTTTTTAGAAGCTGTTGATACTTCTTTTAAAGATAAGTTCAAATTCTCTTGTAAAGGTATATGAACATGCTATATCATGCGTGGGTGGTCCAAAGAATGTGACTGCGATAGTGACGGATAATGCCTCTAATTTGCAAAGTGCTTGAATTACAAAAGAAGTATGAAGGCATTACTTGGGTTCCATGTGCAGCTCATACATTAAATTTATTATTCAAAGATATAGGTAGATTATCTTGCATTAAACAAATCTTATTATATGCAAATCATGTGGTCAAATTTATTAGAGAGCATCAATTTTCATATTCGATCTCTCGATCAAAATCTCCCAGTAAAGCACTTCAGATTTTTTGTGCCACTTGATTTGCAACTGCCTGCATTGTGCTTAGTGGATTATTGGAAGTTAACCCAGCTCTTGTAGAAATGATTGGTGGTCGAAGATGGGAGGCTGGCTAGAGAAGTATCCTTCTTATTGAGTTGCAACAATCAAGTGTACGTTTTTCTTAGGTTTTGAATATGTTCCATATACTACACTTGTAATAAAATAAAGGGTAATATTAATTTTTCAATGTAATACTCGAATCTATCAACAATAACATGTTTTAATGTGTGAATGACTTGAGAAGAAAAAAGTGGAGAAACAAAGAAGTGTCTCAAAATCATGAATAGTTCACACTTTTCTTAACTAGGCCTTATAAGGTGAAACAATTTGTAAAGGTCACTGAAGATTAGAAATGGGCTATTGCTATTAGATAAAATGATTCGATCTAGTTCCTTATGAAAGGAATCAGAGGTATCAATCCTTGAAACCTCCAAAAAGCTAGAAACTTTGAAACAAAGGATTTTGTTTGTGGAAACACCTTTGTAATCAAGAAACATGCCAATGGATTAGATTTGAGGACATTGACCTTACTAGGAGAGTGGACCATGAAAAATGATGCTTGTTGTGGAGCACATTCAATGCATGGGAGTGCTTGAGGACTCGACTCATTATTGGATATGACTCCTCTTACCTTGAGGGTCTTAGATGCCACAACCGAGATGGTCTTGATAAAATTGTGAGATTCAAGAAGGATGTGGACCTTTGTGTTACGCTTAATAGGAGATGCTGTCTAGATCAATGGAGTTTAAGGTAGTATTTTAAGTTCCATTCCCTTTGGAATCCCCTGATTGAGATAAAAAAAAATGATTCTTATGTTGAAAACACTCCATCAGGAATTTGGACCAATGTTAAAGCTAACTAAATTTATGGAGCCCCTCCATGGTGCAAATGATGCACTCATGGCAATGAGGAATTGGCACACCTTTTCTTTTCATGCCCCAAGTCAATGTCTATCTAGCAAACCCTTGGGAGAATCATGTTGCTGCAGGGGCAAATCAAGTAGAAGCAAGTGCTATTGGGTGGAGTGATCGGATGTTCCTTAGCATTGTGGAGTGGTATAAGAGGAGAGGCACTCTAGAATACCTCAAATAAGAGGTGTGATCCCAACTTTGGTAGCTCTCCTAAGGAATGGTCAATTGAAAAGTCTCTTTTTCTTTTAGCCGAAAGAATTTCCAATTGTAAGAAGCCCTGACTTTTTATACATCCTCGAGTGTTTTTCCTCGAGAACAACAAGATTAAAAGAAAGTGGGCCCTGTGAAGGGAGGAAAAGGTTCTCAATGTTCTTCTTAATGTTTAGAGAACATTTTCTTGGACTGCATTTGAGGTCAACAAATATATTTCTAATATATTTTTTGTTTTTCTTGAAAACAGATAGTTGCAATGTTAAAGCTCAGACTCCCAAAGCTCCTATGTCCATAGTTTCCATGATGAAGATCAAAACTATTTAGCAACAATGTCAAACGAGAGCGACATCCAAGATCCAGTGGTAACATGGTAAGCATGGTAACATGTTATATGCATCGATATTCCATTGTATGGCTTTTGTGTGTAAATTAATCTAATTTTTTTCCGAGCTTACACAAATAGATCTAGCTGTTTCTGTTTTTTTAGAAAGTTAAGCTACAAACTACTCTCCCAACGTTTAATTAATAAAAAGAAAAAGTGAATGGGCTTAACACCTATGGAATCCTCGAATCCCACAAAGCAAGGGTAACTAAAAAAAACTTGCTAGAATGAGAGAACATTACAAAGAAAGTTAATAATGTTTTCTTCTCTCTTTCATGGAGGTCCCATTTGAATTTAAATGGATTTCTTACAATTGGAAATTCTTTTGCCTAAAAGGGAAAGAGATTTTTCTATCGACCATTCTTTAGTAGGGTTGTCAAAGTTGGCACCACACCTCTCTTTCCAAACCTTCACCTCTCTTTACAGATCTTCTAGAGGGCCTCACCTCTTATAGAATTCCACAATCTTGCAAACAAACCGATCGATTCACCTAGAATCCCTTACTTCCAGTTGATTTGCCTCTGTGATAACCAAATTCTACTGTGTGCCTCAGTTATCTACTGTGTGCCTCAGAGGGTCATCGTGCCAGTTGGCCTTCAGCTTGATTTCTGAAAAGTTTAATGCACAGCGAGCAAGCAGAAGCTTGGCGATGGCGCAGAAAGAGCATGGTGGTCGCTCTGCGATAGACAGAAACGCTATGGGCACTAGGGCGAACACCATCCTTCCATGCATAACGCACCAGAGAGTCGAAAAATGTGTATTCGAACTATGTAATTGAATGGGCCGACTAGTCAAAAAGTCTTTTAACTTTTCATGTTGATGTAGCTGTTAATATCCTCGAAGAAAGATGTGAAAACCAGACTGAGACATGGAAAGCATGTACGACTGTAAAAGGAGGCCACCTGCCTACTACTGAACATATGCTAAAGGGACTAAATGGTCCTTTCGACTTAAAGGTAGGTGGTATTGTCAGAAATAATCCACTATTCTCTTTGTCATCTACTTAGTATCTGTCATTATAATTTATCGTATCGAGCTGCATACAGAGAGTGACTCAGGAGTTCGATTTGAAGGACGGAGTTATGGCAAAATGGTTGGAAGCAAAGAAGTGACAGCAACTAAACGATACAAGTTTTCATAGAAACAAAAAAAAAACCTACATAATTATACGATCTAAGAGTCATTACATATGTAAACGGACTATAATAACTCAAAGCAATATCCTTTGGATAATGAAGAGTAAACGGAGGAGTTTCGTTCGAAGGGAGTTCTGAGAACTAGGGTTTCATTTTCTGTTGGATAAACATGCTAGGTGCTAGTAGAAGTGCATGCTATGGTCTTATTTATTCTCTGGAACAACAGAGGACTGAGGACTGGTGTTCCACTCTTATCCTCCCCCTTCCAAGGTAGATTGCATTAAAGGATGGCTTACGTATCGGTATCTCTCTTCAGAGGATTCCAATCTTGATTCATTGCTAGAGTCGTAGTCCCAAAAAGGTTTTCTCATAATCTACTCGCGTGCGACAAGAGGGTTTATGTTACATAAATGTTTCCAAAAGGAACTTATGCTGAGGCCTACTCTCCCACGCTTGAATTAACAAAAGAATACAATACAACAAATGGGGATAGTGCCCTTGGTGTCCCCTATATCCTATAAAGCAGGGCTATGATGACAGAGAGGCATGAGAGCTATGAAAACACAAAGGAAACCTAAGAATCGATGGGAGACAAAGGTTTCAAAAGTAGTTAGAGAGAAGTTTAATGATTTTTTCATCACCTTCATGGACGACCCACTTGCTTTTAATCTTGTTGTTTCCTAAGATAAACATCCTACGATGTCTGAAAGGTGGGGATTTTTTACAGATCCATATTTTTCTACTTGAGAGACTTTTGAATCAACCATTCTTTTGAATGTGCATTAAATTTGAATGTGCATCTTTCCTTCCAAATATTCCAGAATACCTCCCCTTTGACAGAGTTCCACAATGAAGAGGAGCAACAAATTGGTTCTCCAAGTAATGCTTGTTTCCAATCAATATGTCTTTGTTGACCTCCCTTTTTTTTAAGGAAGTTCCGTTGTGCCCTCTCTTCTAAACTTTAATTAATAGAGATTTTAGTTGTATAAGTGCACGCGCCTAGCACCCATGGGACCCCGTGTATCCCAAAAAGTGGGGGCTGCTAATAGATTACTAGAGAATTTTACAGAGAAGGTTCATAACCCTCTTGTCTCCCTCATGTGGGGACTACTTGGTTTTGATCTTGGTGCTCTCTACGAAGAACAGTCTATGATGCCTAAAGGGCAAGGGCTTCTTAAAGTTGAAAATTCTTTTGCCTAAAAGGAAAAGAGATTTTTCAATCGGCCATTGTTTAGGAGGGCTTCCAAGGTTGGTTGCACACCTCTCTTTCCATATTTTACATAGAATCTCCCCTCTTTTAGCATTCCACAATGATGAGGAACATCAGATCGCTTCACCCAGCAAATCTTGTTTCTAGTTGATTTGTCCCTGTAACAACATGATTCTCTCAAGGGCGTGCTAGACTAATATTGATTTGGGGCATGAATAGAAGAGGTGTCCCAAGTCTTCCATGCCTTGAAGGCATCCTTTGCACCAGAGGGGGAGCTCACAAATGTTTTTAGCTTTTACATTGGTCCAGATTCCATGTTGTAGGATTTGTCACATCAACACATACTTTTTTATCTCAATGAGGGGATCCCAAAGGGATTGGAACTTAAAGTCTCACCTCTAGCATGACAAATCCAGACACCACTTCCTATTGAGCATGAAATGAAATTCCACATCCTTCAGTCTCCGAAGTTTCTCAAGGTTATTGCCATTGTGCCATCTTAGACCTTGAGGGTGAGGAGAGTCTTGAACAATGAGGAAGCAAGTCATCGAGTGCTCCCAAGTATTAAATCTACTCTACAATAAATGCCATTCTTCATAGTCCACTCTTTTGGTTGGATCCATGTCCTTGAATCTAACCAAGTCACAATTTTCTTGGTTCGAGAGGTGTTTCCACAAGAAGAAGACTTTGTTCCAAAGCTTCCTAGCTTTTCCAACGTTCTAAGACTCCATGCGTCTGATGCCCTTGATAGGGAACGAGATTGAGTCATTCTATCTAATATCAACTATCCATTTCTAATCTTCATGGATTTTGATAAAATGTTTAACCTTGTTCCAACTCTTCCATAGAGAACAAACCAAGCTTGAGCCTTTGCCAGTCATCGGAAATGGGGAGAACAATATGGTGATAAGGTCAAGATCCTTCAGCCCTAGGAGGCCCACAAGTATAAGAGTATTTTGATTTCTAAAAATAAGCTTGGACCAAGAGGCATCACTATTGCTCCATGCTTTAATTAACCATTTTTCTGCTGACTTATTAGCCATTCCTTCAATGTATGAAATGCCCAAACCACCTTGATCCTTTTGGCTATTGCAAGTAGTCCATTTAATTTTGGGGACACCCATACTCTTAGGGTCACCCGTCCAGAGGAAATTCCTACAAATTATTTACAGTTTGAAGATCTCTTGGTCTTTTGGTCTCTAGAAGGAGATAAAGAAAATCATTGAAAAGAGAAGGAATGTTAATCACCATAGCTTGTCCAGCCAGATTAATTTGCATACATTTCTAGTACATGAGCTTGCTCTCAAGCTTAGAGAGAGCAGAGTTTCATTGTTGCGACATCGAAAAATAAAATCCCATTAGAATACCTAAGAGATGAAAGATTTGACCTTTAGGGACCAACTAATAACCATGGTCAATAGGCAATTGAGCAATCTAATAATCCCCCTAATAGTGGTTTTAAAATTTCTTATTTTGGATCTTGAAGCCTCACAAAAAGGTATTCAAAAAACTCCAAAAAGTGCCAATGCTTAATGTATCTTATGTACAAAGACATTAGTGTCATTGGAAAAAAGTCTCATGATCACCTTACCTTGATTGAGAGGTAGATTGAGGTCCTGAATAGGACCTAAGTGAGCTTGGTCGTTAACAATGCAATAAGCTCCCGTCATCCAAAGTAAACATGTTTTGGAAAGATACTCCATATCCTGTAGGTCTTTGAATAGATTGAATCCTATTATTGATAGTTTGCATCTCCTTTGTCATAAGTATCCAAGGAGTAGATTCATAAGTTGTTTCCTTTCAATTTTTATCAAAAATTAGCCATCACTTTGGTTTTCACTTTTGATCCTTTAAATCATTTCTTGATGATGTGTCTTTTAGTCCAAAAAAAGTTTGCCATAATGAATAACAAAAACTCTTGAATATATGCATATGATCAAGAAAATGATAGATCTTTAATTCTCTCCAATATTCCAAAGAATACTATATCGACATATTCTCGACTAGCAACAATTTTCAGTCCCCTCTAATCTTCACATTCACATCATCTTCATTGTCATTGAACATTTTGGATTGTGGATCTATAAGCGGCCCTTCTCTCCATTTCACATACCAATCCATAGGTGTCATAGGTTTTGGACACTACCTTGTTTCAATCTTTCCATTAAAATTTATCACTTCTCTTTTGCGCCATAATAAATGATCAAATGATCATGAAAATGAAAGTATGATTGTACAATACAATGGAATTACTGATACATATGTGTGCCTTGAATCACACCTTGATATGGCATAAAGCTCAGCTCTTGGAGGTCTTCTCTTAACTAGGACTAAAACTACCATGTATTTATAGTTGATCTTGGGAGCCTAGCTTCCTACAATCACTCTCCAATCTATTAGTAATTGATTTTGTTCTCCAATTATCTTCAATCACAAATTTGTGGCTTTTCTTTACCTTTTTTATCAAGTTGACTCAACCACTTTAGATTCCCTTTGTTGGAGTTGACGTTTACGGAAGCACGCGAATAGCACAAGGAAGAAGAAGAAGCTTGGATCACAACACAGAATACTGAATGTATTACTAGAGAATGTACAAATATATGTAGCCCATTAGGGCCGTTTTGATCTTAAAAACACGCTCAGTATGCTCACCAAATTTTACATCCTAGATGAAGCGGCAACTTGCTCTGATACCAATTGTTGGAGTTAGACGTCTGCGGAAGCACATGAACAACACAAGGAAGAAGAAGAAGCTTGGAGCACAACACACAATTTTGAATGTATTACTAGAGAATGTACAAAGATAAGTAGCCCATTAGGGCAATAGGCATATATACAAGTTGGGAGAAAAAACCTCCTAAAGAGGGAAAAAAGTGCCCCCGCGGTCCTAGAGTGTTCACACACATCATTACCTAAATATATCAACACCCTTTACTTTTACATCAAGTAAAGACTAAAAACTTACAAGAGGGAGTTCACTAGTGAACTCTAGAAGGAGTAGACATTTCCTTCAAGTTTTTAAGCCTTTTGATGAATCAAGCCAATACTTAGGCTTGTCATAGACTTTCTCCAATAGCTCCCCCTCAAGCCAAGTATGCTTGAGGTCTTCAATCCTCCAAGATTACCTACAAACCTATCATAGCCTTGAATTTTCAAAGCTTTGTACCATCCAATGCTTTGGTTAGAATATCTGCACATTGTTGATGAGTGGACACATATGATATATGAATCTCCTTCCTCAGTATCTTCTCTCTTACATAGTGATAATGAACTTCAATATGTTTAGTCCTTGCATGAAAAATTGGATTAGCAGCTAAGTGAATAGAGCTCATATTGTTACCAAAAATATTTCGAATTCCAATCTCCAAACCAAGATCTGTGAATAGTGTCTTCATCCACATAGCTTCTTGAGTAGCTATGGCAAGACCTCTATATTCAGCTGTAGTAGAAGAGAGAGCAACTATGGGTTGATTCTTGGATGACCATGAAACATTTTTTGAACTTACAAAGGTAAGATAACCTGAGGTGTTCCTTTTGTCTTCCTTGGAGCCAGCCCAATCTACATCAAATAACAATTTCAAACTTAAATCAGATACATAAGGTTAATATAACCCCTCATTCATGGTCCCTTTGAGATATCTGAGTATCCTCTTGGCAGCCTCCATGTGAGGTTTCCTAGGTGTGTGCATAAATTGACTTAGCACACTCACATTATAACATATATCAACCCTTGTCGATGTGGTATAGTTCAAACTACCCACAAGGCTTTGATAACCTGTCACATCTTCTATGAGTTCAGCTTCATGTGAGATCAATTTATGATTAACCTCCATTGGAGTACCTGCAATCTTGCAATCTTGCATCTTGAATTTTGCCAACATGTCTTTAATGTACTTTCTTTGATTAAGAAACAAACCATGATCTTTGTAGACAGCTTCCAATCCTAGCACATAGGTAAGTGAACCCAAATCACTTATCTTGAATTCTTCTCTCATATGTTCTTTGATTATCTTCATGCCATCTGTATCATTTCCTGAAAGTATAATATCATCTACATACACACACAAATAGATGACTTCAGAATTACTCCTTTTTATGAATAGTGATGGATCTACCTTGCTAGGTGGAAATCCTTTGTCCTACAAGAATGAGACAAGCCTGTGGTTGCAAGCCCTTGGGGCTTGATTGAGTCCATATAAAGCTTTATTAAGTTTACACACATAATCAGGATACATGTGTTTCTCAAAACTAGGTGGTTGTGCCATGTATACCTCTTCTGTTATCCATCCATTACGAAATGTATTTTTTATATCCAATTGAAGTATCTTCCAATTCTTGTAAGAGGCAATACTAAGCAAAACCCTTATAGTAGGCATCCTTGCCACAGGAGAGAAGGTCTCCTCATAATCAATTCCCTAAGTTTGTGGAAAGCCTTTTGCCACAAGCCTTGCCTTATACCTGTTAATGGAGCCATCTGAGTTCTTCTTTAAGTTGTAAATCCACCTTGAGTCTATCACTTTCATTGATGGAGACTTGGGAACCAATTCCAAAGTGTTATTCTCCTCAAGAGCTTTAATTTCTTCTTCCGTTGCATGCCTCCATTCTGATTTCTTCTTCGCTTCCTCAAATGTTGAAGGTTCTTCTTGATTTATGTCTTGTGCTAGATAGATTGAATGTTTAGTGACTAGAGAAGTATCAAACCCATACCTTTCTGGCTTTCTTTTCTCCCTTGTGGACCTTCTTAGGCCATGATGTGATGATTCTACCTCTTGTCCACGTTCCTTCATTTTTGCTTTACCTTTAGACTTCCACATTTTGATTTTTTCATACTGAGTTGCTTCATCATCTTCTCAGGTATCCTTCTCTTCAACTTTAGAAGAAATATCCTTAACAAGTTTTGGAAAATCTTCTTCAAGATCATAAGGTAGGTTGACCTTTCTATATGAATCTTCATACCAAGTACTATTCTCATCAAATACTACATCTTTACTTACCAAGAATCCTTTGGTTGTTGGGCTGTATAATTTGTGGCCCTTTTGATTGTTGTCGTATCTAATGAATACACACCTTTCTGCTTTGGGATCCATCTTGCCCCTATCCTATGAAGGAACATGAGCAAAAGCAACACATAAAAAAATCTTACAATGCTCCAAGCTTGGTCTTCTGCCATTCCAAGCCTCATATGGTTTCATACCATCAAGTGATTTTGAAGGTAACCTGCTAATCAAATAAGTGGTTGTGGATAGAGCCTTATCCTATAAGTAATTAGGTAAGTACTTTTCATTTAACATAGACCTTGTAGCTTCAACAATTGTCATATTCCTTCTTTCTGCCACTCCATTTTGCTCAGGAGTGTATCTTGTAGTGATTTCTCTTTTGATTCCTCTTTCTTGAATAAAGGAGTCAAATTCATGGGAGACGTCTTGTAATTCAAATGTGAACAATCTACCTATCTTTTCACCTTTTGCAATTCTTCTAAATCCTTGACTTGGATCTTCAACAAATGCTCCTGCTTTTGTGAACCTCACTTGCAACCCTTCCTCTACTATTTGCCCAACACATCAAATTCTTTGTAATGGTAGGGACATAGAGTACCTTACTCAATAAGTTGATGTTTCCATTAGGTGCTTTGACATTTCCTATTTCCTCCACATGTCTTGTATAATCTCCTATTTGTACCTCATGCTTGTTCCTTGGATCTTCTAAATCTGATAGCCAGCCACATTTCCTACCACATGATTTGAACAACCTGAATCTATGTAGAAAACATGCTCATCAAATTTACCTTGTGGAATGACGATATTCATGGTTAGCAATGAGTCCTCTTGATTTGAGTCTTCTGTGTATTTATTGAAGTCTCTTCTTCCCCTATTGCCTCCTTGATAGTTTGAATGGTTGTAATTGTTGTGGTTGCCATGGTAATTCCTGAACCTTCCTCTTGAGTAGCCATAACTTCCTCTATTGTAGCCTCTACCTCTTTGATTCCTTGAATTCCTAAAGCAATTTTCAGTTGTATGATTAGTTAATCCACAAGTAGAGCATGAATTAGAGTCTTGTGATCTCCCCCTGCCTTGTCTTCCTCATATGCCTCTACCTCGACCATGTCTTCCTCTACCTGCATAGTTAGCTTGATGTGTACCTACTTCATCATCCACTTTCTTTCCTCTTCCTTTGTTTTCTTTGGACTTTCTTTTATCAGTATACAAAGCTGAAGATTGATTACCTTTGGAGCTTTCTCCATTCTTGATAAGCTTGGCCTCTTGAGTAAGTGGTTGTCTTATGAGTGTGTTGAAATTTGGTACATGCATATCCATGTATAGATCCATAGCTATGGTGAATGCTTCCCACTTGTCATCTGCCTTCAAGCCATTGATGACCTGCCTTACAATTTGTTCTATTACCTCCCCAATGCTTCCCAACTGATTTGCTATGTCCTTGAGCTTTGTGACAAAATCAGTCACATTTTGTTTGGGAGCTTTCTTGAGATTTGTGAAGTCTAGCCATAATTGATACTTCTTGGCCTTTGTACTTGAAGAGAAGAAGGCTTCAAGTGCATTCGACACTTCCTCAGATGTTTTACAAAGTCTAATGTGAGGCAAGAAAAGATTTAAGATAGAGTTGCATAGATAAGACCTTGCAAGTGCATCCTTGGAGCACCATGTGCTCAATCTTTCTTGCTCTTCTTGTGTTGGTTGACTTTTGTTCCTGAAACTTGGCATAACTTCATCTCCAGCTATCTAACCATATAGATTCCTTCCTTGAAGATAAGCGTCCATCCTTAATGAGCAAGCTGAGTAGTTACCTCTATCCAGTTTGTCAATTGATGAAGGAAATCCATCTACCATGTTGTCCAACCTTGCTCTGATACCACTGTGAAGAGATGGATTTGTAGTTGATGAAGATGAAGTGGTGCTGCAAAAACATTGCACCGCACTAGCCAAATAGACTCTAGAGATATGTGGTGGGACCTTTTAGCTTGCCAAAGAATGTATTAGACACCATATATACCTTGGAACATCACTCTCAAAAAGTTGAATCAAAATAGATAAGTGAGAGTAAATTCAAGAGCCAAAAACTTGTTATTTATGTTCATACACCTGTCCAAAGTTTTGAACAATTCTCTGCCCACAACAACAATTAACTTAATTCCTTTTGGGGAACTCTTAGTAGCTTAGTACGCTAAGAATCAAGAGTTATTTCAACAAAAATGATGGACTACACAATGAGAAAGAAGTTTAGCAAGTGATAGGATGACCCCGATTTTCCCAGGCTACAATAGTACACAGACTTGTGCGCAGTAAAATAAAGATATATCACGATTAAAGAATCCAATTCTCATGAAAATTTGTAGGCATATACTAGAGAGTATGAGGATTCTAGCAAATTTTTAAATCATGGAAAATTGGGAAGTACACATTGTGAAACAACTCTGACAAAATGCCTGTTCTGAGAGAGTGCTGTTAGAGAAGATGAAAATGAGGTGACATAGTTGACTTCAAATGATCATAACTGAAGATTGAAACATCTAAATACAATGAAATTTGGTGAGCATATAGTAGACTTAAAGAGCTAAGGTTACTAAGTCAAATCACTGAAAATGATGCACCAAGATCAGAGAAATCATCTCTGCAATCTGACTAAGAAAACTAAGAGATATGGCAGTGAACAATACACTTCATAAGAACATGAAAATATGAACTCAAATGATCATGAAAATGAAAGTATACTGATTGTACAATACAATGGACTTACTGATACATATGTGTGCCTTGAAATCACACCTTGATATGGCATAAAGCTCAACTCTTGGAGGTCTTCTCTTAACCACGACTAAAACTACCATGTATTTATAGTTAATCCTGGGAGCCTAACTTCCTACAATCAGTCTCCAATCTATTAGTAATTGATTTGATTCTCTAACTACTTTCAATCACAAATTCGTGGCTTTTCGTTCCCTTTTTGATCAAGTGGACCACTTTAGATTCCCTTTACTTTTTCATAAGTAAAGACCAAAAAATTACAAGAGGGAGTTCACAAGTGAACTCTAGAAGTAGTAGACATTTCCTTAAAGTTTCTAAGCCTTTTGATGATTCAAGCTAGTACTTAGGCTTGTCATAGACTTGCTCCAATAGGAGCTAGAGGATTGGGGGGGCTGCGGGCTGGTGGTGTGATAGGATGGTGAGTTGTGGGGTGGGCATGGCTGCGAGATGGGGGGCTGCGGGGTGGGGGAGCCGTCGAATGGGGGGGGGGCTAGAGGCTAGGGGTGTGGCAAGATCGGAGGCTACAGGGTGGGGGTGGGTGCTAGATGGGGGGCTACTATGCGAGAGAGAGAGAGAGAGAGAGAGAGAGAGAGAGAGAGAGAGAGAGAGAGAGAGAGAGAGAGAGAGAGAGAGAGAGAGAGAGAGAGAGAGAGAGAGAGAAACAGAGATAGAAAGAGAGAGAGAGAAAGAACATGGTCGGTGGAGCTACGCATTGGAAATCACCGGATGAGAGAGAGAGAGAGGGAGAGAGAGAGAGAGAGAGAGAGAGAGAGAGAGAGAGAGAGAGAGAGAGAGAGAGAGAGAGAGAGAGAGAGAGAGAGAGAGAGAGAGAGAAACAGAGATAGAAAGAGAGAGAGAGAAAGAACATGGTCGGTGGAGCTACGCATTGGAAATCATCGGATGAGAGAGAGAGAGAGGGAGAGAGAGAGAGAGAGAGAGAGAGAGAGAGAGAGAGAGAGAGAGAGAGAGAGAGAGAGAGAGAGAGAAACAGAGATAGAAAGAGAGAGAGAGAAAGAACATGGTCGGTGGAGCTACGCATTGGAAATCACCGGATGAGAGAGAGAGAGAGAGAGAGAGAGAGAGAGAGAGAGAGAGAGAGAGAGAGAGAGAGAGAGAGAGAGAGAGAGAGAGAGAGAGAGAGAGAGAGAGAGAGAGAGAGAGAGAGAGAGAGAGAGAGAGATAGAGAGAGAGAGAGAGAGAGAGAGAGAGAGAGAGAGAGAGGGAGAGGGGGGGGAGAGAGAGAGAGAGAGAGAGAGAGAGAGAGAGAGAGAGAGAGAGAGAGAGAGAGAGAGAGAGAGAGAGAGAGAGAGAGAGAGAGAGAGAGAGAGAGAGAGAGAGAGAGAGAGAGAGAGAGAGGGAGAGAGAGAGAGAGGAGAGAGAGAGAGAGAGAGAGAGAGAGAGAGAGAGAGAGAGAGAGAGAGAGAGAGAGAGAGAGAGAGAGAGAGAGAGAGAGAGAGAGAGAGAGAGAGAGAGACCCTCATGGAGCTACACATTGGAAGTTGGCCGGTCATGGCGAGAGAGAGAGAGAGAGAGAGAGAGAGAGAGAGAGAGAGAGAGAGAGAGAGAGAGAGAGAGAGAGAGAGAGAGAGAGAGAGAGAGAGAGAGAGAGAGAGAGAGAGAGAGAGAGAGAGAGAGAGAGAGAGAGAGAGATCGGCAAATGAACAACACATGGTTGATTGAGAGAGAGAGGAGAGAATGGGTGGGAGTCACATGCAGCGAGACAGAGAGAGAGGAAGAAGCTTGCGGGATGGTGGAGTTTGGACGTGCGGGGAGGAGTTTTGGAGAGTTTGGAAGAGTGGTGGGTTGTGGGGGAGGAGAGTGAGGTAGGTGCACTCAAAAGTGCAAAAGTGTTTGATTAGAGTGCTTGGTGTTTTGAAACCCAAGCCATCATTGAGAAAGATGAAATACCCTGAAAGACCCTGATGGAGGCTAGTGATTGACTGTAAGATTGGTGCTAAGAGTGAGGCTTTTGATAGTGCCTATAAATTGATCGACCCAAATAAAGATGAAATACCTATCATGGAGAAGAAGAATGAACACTAGAGAGGGATAAAGAAATGGTTGAGGTGAGGGTGAAGGTATGGTTGAGGTGAGGGAGTGTGGGGTGTGTGGGATGAGGGATTATGGAGGGAGAGAGGGAGCATTGCCACTAGACCTTTGAAAGCACCCATGAAAAAACACCATCTTCAAATAGGGTTTGAATTAACAAAAGTAAGCCCCATAATGTGAATGTGGCGTTGGGAATACAAGGGTGAGAAGAAGCCATCACATAATGAGCAGTCACTGTATCCCAAGCAAACGAGTCACTATATCCCTAGCTAACACAAGAAATGAGTGGGCATGGCTTAGTACATCATATGTTTTCCACCTAAATCCTTTGCTCTACAATAAGCAATGATGGGTGCATTCTCTCACCCAAAGCCACCGACTTGCCGAAGTCCTCTGCTCTACACTTTCAATATTTTCTCTTACAATATCAAAGGGCTGTCTGACCCCGTTTGTGCTAAATGTACTACCAATTCTGATGGAGAGTGTTAATCTCCAAAAGAACAAGTTGACCTTGAATTTAGATCACCTCTATATCAAGATCAACTTTAGACTCCACCTAATTTAGAGAATCTTCACCAAATTATCAGAAAATTGATTATTCTAAAAAATTCAGTTTCTTCAGAAAAGTCGCTGCAGATTAGTCACTCATTGACTAATCAATCCTGTAAAGTTTTTGATAAAACTTTGCACAACACTTCGCCTTAAGGTTGCGCAACTTTACCAAGTTAAATCTCTCAAAATGATTGAGTATACTGTGAGAAATGTGTGAAACACTTTACCTATGTCTGAAACTGCTTCCTTGCAATGGCGACTTTGACACCTGCAACTTCTTAGCACTGGTTCTCCCAACTCTGAACCCGTTTGATCAAGATCTTCTAGCCATAGATAGCTTACCTTTCAACTTAGATTTTGAGCCCTCACTTGTGTAAAACTTTACACTGTGGACTGAGCACTGATCATTTCTTTGAAGATGAAATGTGCGCCAGTTTTGTCGACTCTCAGAACATCTTCACATATGAATGTTCCTAAACAAAATTCTCTCAGCCTGATTGCAATTAACCTCTCAAATTCTAGCCATAGATAGATTAGCTATGGACTTAGATAAGTGCAAAAGGATTCCTCAAAAGATTAAACACAGAAGGAAAATGGGAGAGAAGATCGACGCGCAGAATTCTACAACATTTTCTTCTTCATTACTTTTCATACATATGGTTGATGATACATACAATGTTCATCACCTATTCACCTATTCTTCACTATCTGATCTATATCACTCTCTCTCTCTACGAATACATATCTGTAGATATATATACGAGTCTAACTCATCATCTTTTTCAAAATACATTGAACTATTTACAAGAGTAATATACAAAAGAAAACATTTCTGATTCTATTCTTTCCTTTGAAAGTAATCTTCATCCTTCCACATATCTTTTCACTTTTGGACTTCATGTAATCACCTATTGATGATTGCTCTGCTCCAACAGCTCCCCCTCAATCTTCAATTGTGATTACCTGTATCTTCTTTATTCCTGCCATATCTTTAAACCTCTGCAATTTAGGTCCATCCAAACTTTTAGTCATCATATCTGCAAGTTGATCTTTTGTAGGAGTGTGTATGACTTCAACCTCTTTCTCAATGACCTTCTCTCTCAGAAAATGATACTGTATTTCAATATGCTTAGTTCTAGCATGAAACACAGGATTAGCTGCCAAGTATAAAGAACTCATGTTGTCTCCACAAACAATAGGAGTACTTTGAACCACATCAAAAAGTTTCATAAGTGTCTTTAGCCATATTACCTCCTTTGCAGCTTCCACCATACCTTTATATTCTGCCTCTGTGGATGACAAAGCAACTGTATGTTGCTTCTTAGAACACCATGAAATTAATTTGTCTCCTACATAGCACAAGTATCCATGTGTTGATCTTCTATCATCCACATTACCTGCCCAATCTGCATCACTATATATCTTGATTCTTGTATCTGAAGTAAACCCATAGTACAATCCTTCTTTGAGTGTACCCTTGATGTACCTAAGTACTCTTTGTCCTGCAATCCAATGTTCCTTTCTAGGACAATGCATGAATTGTGAAAGCACACCAACTGCATATGACAAGTCAGGCCTTGTTAATGTAGCATAAATCAAGCTACCAACCAAACTTTGATAGAGTTTCATATCTCTGAACTCTTCTCCTCCAAACCTAGACAATTTATGGTTCACTTCCAAAGGTGTAGGTGCAACCCTGCAATCTTCCATTTTGAATTTGGTTAGCAAATTTTTAAGATACCTTTCTTGGGTCACATATACTCCATGTTGAGTATAAGAGATCTCCATTCCCAAGAAGAATGATAGGTTCCCCAAATCACTGATTTTGAACTCTTTCTCCATCTGCTTCTTGATCATTTGTATCCCTTTATCATCTGTTCCTGTAAGTATTATGTCATCAACATAAATACAAACATAAATGAACCCATCTTCACTTGCTTTGACTAGCAAGCTACTATCTGCCTTTGATGTTTGAAATCCAAGATCATTCAAGAATTTTACAAGCCTATAATTCCAAGCCCTTGGGGCTTGCTTCAACCCATACAAAGCTCTCTTGAGCTTACATACATAATTTGGACTCACTTGATCTTTGAACCCATCTGGTTGCTCCATGTAGACTTCATCTGAAATGTAACCATTCAAGAAGGCATTTTTAACATCTAATTGAGACAACTTCCAACCTTTACAAGCAGCAATTGCTATGAGTGTCCTGATGGTTGTCATCTTTGCCACAGGACTATAAGTCTCATCATAGTCCACTCCATATGTCTGTGCATACCCTTTCACAACAAGTCTAGCTTTGTATCTAGACACACTTCCATCTGCAAACCTCTTTGTTTTGTAAACCCACTTACAACCAATGATTTTCTGATTATTAGGTTTAGGAACCAAATCCCATGTTTGATTCTCTATCAATGCATCATACTCCTCTTGCATAGCATCTTCCCAATTCTTCTTCCCTTTGGCCTCTTCATATATAGAAGGGTCTTCATCTGCTTTTACCAAATAAGCATAATCTTTAGTAGTTAAAAATGAAGTGTCATAGCTGTACCTTGTAGGTTGCCATTTGTGCCTAGATGATCTCCTAACTTCTCCACTTCTTGAAGTCTCTGGTTCATCACATTCTGGATCAAACCTTGGCCTCTCTTCAACTTCAATCTGCACTTCATTACTATCACTTTCATCAAGTAATTGTATCTTTGCTTTACCTTTCCTTTGTTCCACTACTTCTTCATCATCTGCATGTACATTATATTTACCTGCATACCAAGTACCTTGCTCATCAAATGTAACATCCTTGGATACAATAAATTGCTTTGTGGATGGACTCCACAACCTGTATCCCATTTGCTTATCATCATAGCCAATGAACACATACTTTTCTGCCTTAGGATCCAACTTATGCCTCAATTGAGATGGCACATATGCATATGCCAAGCACCCAAATATTCTGCAATGATCCAAGGTAGGTTTCTTACCCCACCAAGCTTCATATGGTGTCATACCCTGCAAAGCTTTACAAGGCAATCTATTAACCAAATATGTAGCTGTATTAACAGCCTCAGCCCACAAATAATTTGGGCAATTCTTCTCTTTCATCATGGACCTTGCAAACTCAACAAGAGTCCTATTTCTTCTTTCTGCTACCCCATTTTGTTGAGGAGAGTACCTGCAAGTAACTTCTCTCTTTATACCTGCATTCCACAAATAATCATTGAACTCATCTGAAAAATACTCTCCCCCTCCATCTGACCTTAGTCTCTTCAATTTTTGACCTGTAATTCTTTCTGCATATGCATGGTAGTGTTTAAATGTATTAAACACTTCTGACTTTTCTTTAATCACATAAATTGTGATCCACCTGGTAGCATCATCAACATAAATGACATAATATCTTGAACCATTTATACTAAAGTCCTTTGAAGGACCCCACACATCTGTATGCACCAATTCAAGTCTTTCTGAATACATAAATCCATGCTTGGAATAGGATTGCTTATGAGCCTTACCTAATTGACATGCCTCACATCTGTATGTCATGTGTTGACCTGCAATATTAGGCAACCCAAGCACTGAATCATTGTTAATCATCTCTTTGATACCTCTTTCATTAAAGTGTCCAAGTCTTTTGTGCCAAAGATCCAATTCTGACACCTTCTGCTCTCCATATGTGAACATAGCATGTCCAACATTTCCTTGTACCTTCAATGTGAAGAGCCTTCCTTCTTTCTTTCCTGCAATAACTTGTTTATACCCTTGACTAGGATCTTCAACATAAACTCCATCATTGGTGAACCTTACCTCATAACCTTTTTCCACAATTTGACCTACACTAATCAAATTCTTTGGAATTGTGGGAACATAAAGTACCTTACTCAGAAGAGTGCTCCCATCCTTAGCTTTGACTGAACCAATTGACTTTACCTTATGCTTTGTATTATCACCTGTCTGAACTGTATGATTAATTGCATTATGATCTAGATCAGTCATCAAAGCAATATTTCCACTCAAATGATTACTACATCCTGAATCAATATAAAACACTCTCATGTCCTCATGTGAAGTTTCACATGTATTCATAATGAGAGTCGAGTCCTCCTTTTGATCTGATGCATAGTTGTAGTAGGTGTTATTATAGGATTGACTTTGGAAGTTTCTTCCACCACCTCTTCCAAAAGAATTCCTACCACCTCTACCTCTGAAATTTCCTCTCTGAAATCTACCACCTCTTGCTCTTTGATTAAAGTTCTGATAATTACCATTGTTTTGATTATTATGCCAACAATCATGAGATAGATGATTGGTCTTACCACATATCCAACAAGCTCTTGCATTCTCTTTGTTGTTTCTGCCTCTTCCTCTACTTCTGCCATTTCCTCTTCCTCTTATGAAGTTTGCTTGGTTTGAAGTACCTTCTTCTTCACCTGATTGTTGCTTCCCTTTGTTGGCTTTCTTCTTGTCTTTAGAATACATTGCATGACCTGCACTCTTATCAACATCTCCTTTGACATCATTCTCAAAAGTTAGCATATGACCTAACAATTGATTCAAATCAGGAGTAAAGTGATCTAATGAAAGTTCTATAGATAAAATGAAAGGCTTCCACTTCTCATCTCCTCTTAGCCCTGTGAGTATTTGTCTTACCAATTTGTCTTCTTCAATGTCTTCATCCACTGCACCTAAAGAATCTGCAATGTCCTTCATCTTTGTCACATAATCAGAGATTGATTGTGAAGCCTTCTTCTTGAAGGTAGTAAACTCTGCCCATAGTGAAGCCTTCCTTGATTTGGTTGTATTTTGGAAATGCTCCTCCAAAGCATTCCAAATATCACATGCACTTTCAAGTCCTCTAATGTGAGGAAGCAAATAGTCATTGACTGCCATGTAGATGATGCTTCTTGCTTGAGCATCCTTCTTCATCCAATTCTTCAAATCTGCAAGCTCCTCCCTAGTTGGAACACTAGGATCTCTGAATTCTGGCTTTTCTTCATCTCCTGTGATGTATCCTATCAGATCTTTGCTCATAAGATGAGCTTCCATCCTCATAGACCATGCAAGATAGTTCTCTCTATCCAACTTTTCAATTTGGAGACTATCTCCCATCCTTGCTTCACCTGTAGTCTCAAAACTTTAACCTTTACAGATAATGAATGTACCTTTACTTCGAATGTTGCTCCTTCTGATCCTTTTGATACTCTTTGTATGTCTTCCTTCAAGTTTTCTTCAACCTTTACCCTTCTGCACCTTCAAAATGTAAAGATTTGTACTTCTGCAATAGTCGGAGTCTTCTTCACTTCAATTTTGACACAACCTGCTCTGATACCACTGATGGAGAGTGTTAATCTCCAAAAGAACAAGTTGACCTTGAATTTAGATCACCTCTATATCAAGATCAACTTTAGACTCCACCTAATTTAGAGAATCTTCACCAAATTATCAGAAAATTGATTATTCTGAAAAATTCAGTTTCTTCAGAAAAGTCTGCTGCAGATTAGTCACTCATTGACTAATCAATCCTGTAAAGTTTTTGATAAAACTTTGCACAACACTTCGCCTTAAGGTTGCGCAACTTTACCAAGTTAAATCTCTCAAAATGATTGAGTATACTGTGAGAAATGTGTGAAACACTTTACCTATGTCTGAAACTGCTTCCTTGCAATGGCGACTTTGACACCTGCAACTTCTTAGCACTGGTTCTCCCAACTCTGAACCCGTTTGATCAGGATCTTCTAGCCATAGATAGCTTACCTTTCAACTTAGATTTTCAGCCCTCACTTGTGTAAAACTTTACACTGTGGACTGAGCACTGATCATTTCTTTGAAGATGAAATGTGCGCCAGTTTTGTCGACTCTCAGAACATCTTCACATATGAATGTTCCTAAACAAAATTCTCTCAGCCTGATTGCAATTAACCTCTCAAATTCTAGCCATAGATAGATTAGCTATGGACTTAGATAAGTGCAAAAGGATTCCTCAAAAGATTAAACACAGAAGGAAAATGGGAGAGAAGATCGACGCGTAGAATTCTACAACATTTTCTTCTTCATTACTTTTCATACATATGGTTGATGATACATACAATGTTCATCACCTATTCACCTATTCTTCACTATCTGATCTATATCACTCTCTCTCTCTACGAATACATATCTGTAGATATATATACGAGTCTAACTCGTCATCTTTTTCAAAATACATTGAACTACTTACAAGAGTAATATACAAAAGAAAACATTTCTCATTCTATTCTTTCCTTTGAAAGTAATCTTCATCCTTCCACATATCTTTTCACTTTTGGACTTCATGTAATCACCTATTGATGATTGCTCTGCTCCAACAAATTCGATGTGTGACTTATCATTCATGCCTAATTTTATTTGGCTACAAGAGTTTAAAGTGAGTGGTAGGAGACTTCCCTTGCATCTCAATACTATATCTGGCAAGCATGCTTGGCACTTCACCAGCCACCCCCAAGGGAGGGGGGTACCTCGTTAGGTATTTCTCATTCCTTAAATAATTTTACTCGTGAAACCTTCAAGAGTCCCACACATCAATGCATTAGTGTTTCTCTTACGAAACCTCTTGATTGTACTATAATGAGTACCTATGCTGCAAATTGTCTCAACCTTAGATCTAAGTGCTAGGAAGAAATCAGTTGTCTGACTAGACCTCTTATTATTATAGGGGACTTCAATATAATTACCACTCTTCAAGATAGGCATTGAAAGAAGGGCACCACCATAAATGGGAAGGAATGGTGCTCATGGATTAGAATTATAACTAACCATGACCTTCTTGATATCACTACCAACTCTAGGTTCATGTGGAACAATAAGCAAATGGGAGATAGCCAACTTGCTGCTAGGTTGGATAGGTGCTACACTAATATTCCTTACTTGCAACAGTTTTGGGATGTGAAGTCTTTTATCGACCACACTATCTGCATTTGTGATCATGCACCTCTCTTTATCTCCTTTAGACATAGGTGCCCTATTTATAAATTGGGGTGGCCTCACCTTCATGCCTCCCTCTTGAAAATCCTATGTGTTTTCGAGAAAATTAAACTCATTTTTTTTCTCACCAATTCACCTGTAATAACAACCCTTGTGTTGCTTGTTCCAAGGCCGTGAATGAAGTTCAATCTCTCTTAACCCATTATAAGAGACTTAAGAAGAGTCTGAGGGGGTAGAAGAAGGCATGATATAGCCTTAAAAATTAATAAGCTCTTATCCTCTAATGGGTCCCAAATGGAAAATGTGGAAAAAATCTTGTGTCTTCAGGAAAGGTTGAGATATCAGGGATACTTTGAGGCTAGAGGTATTCTCTCTCCATCAGGAGAGTTTTGGGCCTGAAATCTTGATAGACCAAACAGAAGTATGTTCTCTCTGCTTAATAAAAAAACGAGTAAAGATTTCATACCTATGTTGATGAAAAAGTCAGGTGGTTATGTTGTCAAAGTTGAGGAGAATTTGCAAGAGGCTAGTAGCTTCTTTACTGATATTTTCTCTAGTTCTCCCAAGTGGGGGAGGATATTCATGGAGCCAGGGCCACCATTGCTCTTAAAAGGATAAAAACTATTCCTCCTGGACTAGCTGCTTTGCTGGACCTGCCCCTCACTATCGGTGAGATTAAAGAAACCATAGGTAAATTGAAACCCTGCAAAACTCCTCACCTTGATGGCCTTCCCAATGTGTTTTTCATGATTCTTTGAGATTTCATGACTCCCTTTATTCTCTTGATTTGGAAAGATGTTTTTTTTTAAAGGCACACTTCCTATTGACATCAATACTAGAGTCATAAAACTGATTCCCAAAAAGGGATCTAAAGAGGATTTGAATAATTGGAGACGCATCACTTGCTTGACCACTATATATAAGATTTTTGCTTCCACCTTGGCTAGGAGACTCGACCGCATTATGAAAGACAATATTATTCCTGAACAAAACGGCTTCATCAAAGGAAGATTCATTCTTGATGCCATCCTTTCCCTGTAGGAAGGAATAGACTATGCCCAAGAGTCCAACCAGCCCTACTTTTTCTTTAAAATTGATTTTGCAAAGCCTATGAAAGGATAGAATGGGACTTTGTGCTTCAGTCTCTCCATGATTTGGAGCTGGGAATAAATTCATTAAGTGTGTGAGCACCCTTTTTGGTAATGCTCACTCCAAAATCTCTATCAATGGGACCCTCTCATCTCCTTTTAGGCTTAGGAATCCATCAAGCAAGGTTGCCCACTTGCCCCTTTGCTGTTTGCATTGCTAGTGACCTGGGTTGCATTTATTCAATCAGATAATAAAAAAATATCGAATATGGTCGTTTTGTTCGTAGTTATCCACATAAACACAAAACAAACAAAGACAGATACATTTTTTATCAAAATGCTTTCGATCAAAAAGCCTTTCAATCAAAACAATTTTGATTGAAAAGCATTTTGATCAAAAGCTCTTTCGATCGAGAAGTGATTTCGAGCAAAACAATATACATTTCTACATTCAATCAAAAATCTCATTCCGCATGTGCCTCATTAGTATTCTAGAGAGCTTTAATCCTGCAATTTCTATCATAGAGAGCTTCCTCCATTGTATCATTAAGGTATTGATTTAATTTTTATTTATTGTTTATTTTATTGTTTTGTTCATTGTATCATCCATATTGTATGATTCATACACATGTCTCTTACGTATGCCTGATTTTTCTTTTTATAATTAGTGTTGTGCCTTTTAATCATCAATTGTATACATGTTCAACTTGTGAAAGCGTTTCTTACTTGTATACATTGATGAAAAAACTTGTAAAAATAAACCACAACTGTGATTGTCTAACTCGTTACATTGATTCTTACTCTCATAGTAGTATAGGAAACAACAATAGATCTATTGAGATTGATTGAATTGCTACCTCAATTCCTACTATCTCAATAGTATAGGGAGTGCGTAGGGACTCTTATGATTGTCTGATTCTTTGACTCTTACTCTCACAATAGTCACTTAGATTCCGATGAGAATACTTGGTGTAGGTCACAAGGTGTATAGAAACTATTGTGATTGTTTGATTCTTTGACTCTTACTATCACAATAGTCACTTAGATTCTGATGAAAATACTTAGTGTAGGTCACAAGGTGTATAGAAACTATTGTGATTATTGTCCCAAGCCGCTTGGTTGGGTGGTTGGGCGTTTCACCTCTTGAGGCGGGGGCAAGGGTTCAACCCCCACCGACAACATGTAAGGGACATGTTATCATGGAAACCTTGTATGTTGTGGCTGATGTGCTACCGTTTATCCTGCTTGGTGGTAGATGTGACCGCAGTCTAACCCAACTATGTAAACCGCTCTTGTGGGATAAGGGGGGTCCCATGGGTACTATGCCCTTCCTTGTACAATTGCAATTTCAAAGTTAAAGCCTAGAGGAGTAGGCCTCGGGTGAACCTCCATTAAAAAAAAAAAAAACTATTGTGATTGTCTGATTCTTTGACTCTTACTATCACAATCGTTATATACAGTTATGTGAAAAAACTCATACATAGTATAGTGAATGTATATGAACTATTATAAATGTCTGATTCTTTGACTCTTACATTGTTAATAGTTACATAAATTCACTTCAAGATAATAATTACACTTTCTATTTAATTATAAATCTACTTATTTAACTATACATATGTCTATCATTTGTGTACACAAATGAAGTAAATCATAGGCACTCCAATTACATTGAGAAATACCACTTGAAGCTGCTACTGAAAGCACTCTCATAGCTATATGTTGCAACTCCACTGCTTCACCTCCATACTCTTTCCACCAAGTAGGTGGTGGATGCTTTTGAATCACTTCAATGTGGCATAGATCTCCAAAAGATCCTTCTCGATTTACATATGCTACTCTTTGGTGGAATGCATCTCGACCATCTGTACCTAAAAGTAATAACTGACATGTGGATTTGAAGTTTGCCATGACTTCTTTGTTTGATGCTTGACCATTGTGTTGAAATGCTGGATCCAAAACAAATGTTACCCATGCAAATGAGTATGCATTTGCATCCATCTCTTCTCTACTAAGAATACAATCTATGTTTTTTCTTGTAATGAAAATTGATTAAAGTCTTTTACGTTTTGAATAGCTTCTGACATAATCCAATAAATGTTTCCAATCACAAATTATTAGTATCCCACTAGGCATGTTAAGCAAATAAGCACCCAGATGAGGCTACCCTACCTTGTAGTTGGGGTTGTTTATATAAAGACTAATCACTAAATGAAAGTGGTCAAATAGACAAAAAAAGGAATCAATCTTACACTTCACTTGCCATATTTCCTGATATCTATCAGCATTGGTACAAGATCTATCTAGTCCGACAACTAAGCAGCTGGCTTTATTTCTACTGTTCTGCATAAAGTTAGAGTTCCAAGTGAAGTCCATGAGATTCTTAGATTTTATCAAATTAGTCTAGGACAACTTCTCAAAGCTAGCAATGATATTGTTTTTATTGCCCTACCTGTTCAAAGAGTCAACCACCATGTTCAAGTCCCGAAGGATTAGGATCTCTCCCTCAATATAAGTCAACTCTTCCCAACACATAGTTTTGCTAGCCATACTACTAAGAGCATACAAATTAACAAAGGTTAATTTCAAGGGATTCTTACACTTGACCGCAGTCCATTGGTTAGAAGGACTAAGAGTAACCTTATCAATTAAATGGTATAAGCTAGACATAATGCGAATAACACAAGCACCCATACCATTATCATGCATAGTGGGATACCAAGATTGATCACTATAGACATACTTTAGATTCTTACTCAGATTATAACCTGTTGTTTTGATTTCCTGCAAACAAAAAATGTTAGGCAAGAAAGACATATCTTTCATCCAATTGTTGCTAGCTTTGGCTCTAGCCAAATCCATGAGTCGTTTAATGTTAAAAGATAACATTTTTTTTTTCCACGACAAAACTATATGTTGAATAAATGACTACCCTAATACAACCATTTAGCCATTCTCAAGATGATGAACCATGAACAAGGAAATCAACAATAATGCCTGAGTATACAAAACTCAAAACAAGTAAGATAACAAATATGAACATAATTTTACATACTATCCATTATTTCCTCTAATTTTTAGTTGGTTTTGACGTCGACATAGAAGTTGTGAGGAGCTCTTTTCCATTGGGTCCACCTTTTGAGTGTTTGAATTGTAAGATCCTCTCGAGAGTCACCCTTTTTATATATTTCTTTTAATCATTTTGGTCATACTTGTTAAGTTATTTGGTTGCTTTCACTTCCTATTTCACTCTGGAAAAGAGATTATTTGATGTCTTTAATGACACTTCTTTACTTCCAACCTTTTTTCCGTAGCTCTATCCTTCAAATCAAACTCTTGAGTCACTCTTTGTATGCAACTCGATACGTTTAATTATAATGATAACTATTGAGTAGATGGCAAAGAGAATAGTGCATTCAAGGTGGATCTTACAATGACCTCATGAGAAAGCCTTTAAGTTGAAAGAACCATTTAGGTCCTTTAGTCTATGTTCAGTAGGGATGTGGCCTCCTTTCATTGTCATACATGATTTTCATATCCCAGTCTGGTTTTCACATCTTTCATTTGTCTATTCAGGACTGCAACAACATGAAAAGTTGAAAGACTTTTTTTTTGAGACAACAAGAAGTTAAAATTAACTATGGCACGTAAAGATGTACAAAGGGCAAGCAGGCCCCTACCTCAAAGATGGATCAGGGATTACAACAAAGAGGAAATCCCAAAACACCAGAGATACAATCCAAGCAACTAAACTTAAGGGCTCAAACAGAGTTACCCAGACGATACATGTCTAACCGAGATGGAGAATACATTGATAGCAAAGAAGATCTCCAACTCGAGGGGATGTCACTCTCAAATGATTAGAGAGTGAAAAGTTTGCATCACGGGAAGCATTCATTAGAGCCATGCATTGTTGAACAAGTCTTATGAGATGCTTTTTGAGTTTGAACAAAAAGGATCTGGTAAACCTATTGTTGAAGTAAGCTTCATTTATGCTTCCCAGATACTGCATAAGATGTGAGCCCTCCAAATATTCCATAGGGCAAAATCAAATCTTCTGCAATAGCCAAGCAGGGTCTCTTTGTAGCGAAGTTGAAAGTTGTATGTTAGGGAGAAAGAGTGGACAGATTTCCAGAAGGCCTGAGCATGTCTGGAGTTGAAAAAGGGGTGGGGGGACATCCTCCACATTGTAACATAATTTACATACACTAGAATTAATTTTCAACTTCTTGTCCTTAGGACCACACCAAACAGCATTGTGAAGGATAAGCCAGAGTAGAATTGGCTGTTTAATGTTGTGGGGAAAGGACCATATACAAATGAATCTGTGAGACCATTCCTCATAGTTTCATTTCACTTTCCACTTTTGGTTGAGCTTGGGTAGGATATTTGAAATGGATCCCCTTTTCTTCTTGAATTTCTACAGCATGTCCTGAGCAATCTCAGGCAGATGGTTAATCCTCCTTCCTAGAGAAATGGCAGCCCTGTCAACCAACATTCTTCTGTGCATAAGGAGGACCTGCAGGCAACCACGAGAAATATTAGAATCCAGAACATGATCTTCAGAAACAATCTCCCCATTGACTGTGATGTATTTCTAGGTCCTGTATCCAATTGTGCTCCCTTATCCCAATATTCCCATTATTCCACAGTGATAGCCAACCATTCCACATACTCTCTTGGAGTAAGAAGTCAAACGAGTCAAAAAAATAGGAACTAGAGCTAACACTTTTTTTAATTTCCAAGTGCTCCATATCCTACAACACAGTTGGGAGCCAACATGCTTATATATGTGGGGGGGAAATAATGATATCCCAGGCGGAGTGGTTTTTCCAACCCTTATATCCTTCAAGATGAAACCTTTGCATGTTTCTTTTAATCAAAAGAGCCCAAAAGTCATGAGATTCCACAACTTTGGTAATCCATTTAGCAGATAAGTTAGTTGACATTTTTAAAGGACAGAAGATTCCCAGACCCCCTTGTCTTTTAGGCAAGTATCAGATCTTCTAGGAAACCTTAGGAATTTTATTATGCACAAGAATTACCCCCCAAAGAAACCTCCTAGAGAGACCCACAATCTGATTGAAATGAGTTTTATTGGGAACCCAGCAAGATAAGAAATAAACAATTGAGGGCAAAATGTAATGATTTAGGACAAACACCCGGTGACAGATGGAAGGCTGATAGACATACCAAGTAAATAGTTTTTTCCTAAATCTCTCCATGACCCACTCCCACCTTTAGTCTAAAACTTTCACCTTGTTTTATCACTTTGCACCCTATGTCTCTGATGCAGTACATTATTATTGGAAGCTTTGAAAGCCGTTTTTTTGTGGTAAATGTGAGAACCACTAACCACACAAAAAGTATTAAGACACTTGAGAATACACTCACCATAGGTAGCATAAGCTTTTGTGAGTTTGTTAGTATCATGAGCAAAAGCTTGTAAACAAATTTGTTTATTATTAGTAGGCATGGTTATACCTTCAATGGTCTTATCCTCAATGGCATCCTTAATCAACCACCCAAGGGCATCACTAGCAATGGCAAATGATGGAGGAGCTAGAGGGCATCCTTGTATAATAGACCTTCTAAGTTTAAAGTGAGGGGATAAGCTACCATTTATGGACACCCTAGAATAAGCATTGTCTAATAGGGTACAAACCGCTTTAATGAACCTTTTGCTAGCACCTATGTCTTGAAGGGATTGAAGGATGAAATCCCACTCTATCCTAAGCTTTGCCAAAGTCAATCATGAAGAAATAGAAAGGATGGTTAGGCTCATTAGCATAGTCCATCCCTTCCCAGAGGGAGACAATAGCATCAAGGATAAAACGACCTTTAATAAAACCTTTTTGCTCAAGGAGGATAATATCTTTCATGATGGGGCTCAATCTTCTAGCAAGACAAGAATCAAGGATCTTGTAGATGCTAGTGAGGCAGGTAATCGATCTCCAATTGTTCAAATAGGTCCTTTTTTATTGATCGAATTTATAACTCCAGTGTTCACTTCAATAGGGAGAGTGCCCCACCTAACAGAATCCTTCCAAATCAACAGAATGTATGGAGTCAGGAAATCTTTCAACGCAATGAAAAATTCATTAGGCACAGCATCCAAGCGAGGAGTCTTGCAGGGTTTCAATTTACCAATGGTTTCTTTAATCTCACCGGTAGAGAGGGGTAGGTCCCGCATGGCAGCCAATCGAGGAGGAATTCTTTTTTCCATTTTAAGAGCAATAAGGGATCTAGCTTCATGGATATCCTCCACCCACTTGGGAGAACTAGAGAAAGCAATCGTAAAGAAGCTAGTAGCCTCCTCCAAGTTCTCCTCCATGCAAGTAGCATAATCACCATTCTTCTTTTTGAGGAAAGGAACACATTCTTTGATTTGTTTCTTCTTTAACAAAGTAAACATGCTTTTAGTAGGTTTTTCAAGATTTCATGCCCAAAATTCTCTTGAGGAGGTAAGGATACTGCTAGCCTCAAGGTACTCTTCAAATCTCACCTTCTATTGGAGGGATAAAATCAAATCCATCTTCTTAGGGATGTCAGACAACACTTGGCCCTTTGGGAAGGGCATTTGGAAGCATAGATGCTAATAATGGTACACTCATAAGGTTTGCTAAGCTTGACACTCGACCACTGATGATGCTGACTATTCATGGAGTCAACAATAAAGGAGCTGAGGGGCTAAGAGACCCCTATGGGAGCGCCCCCCCTCCCATGGGGGTGGTCAGTATAGAACTAGACATGATTACTGGAAAAACAATTAAGGTAGAAAGGCAGCCTAAAGCCACCAATCTTAAGCTCTTGGAGGCAAATGAACTCACACATAAAAGACAAATCAGACATCCATTTATTAACACACTTAGCCCGAACAGGGTCTGTAATGCCTCTTATGTTGAAAGATAGAAAATTGATGTTGTTCACAAAAAACAGTAAGTATGAAAAGACAACCAAAGGTAACTCATTCATCATTTCTTAATATTTTTAGTGACCTTATACAGAACAACCGAGTTTTTCAGAATATCTTTTCTTTTGTGTTTCGGACCATCTTTCTGTTTGGCTCTAGACACGTGTTGCCCCGAGGGGGATGAGTTTTCTTTTTGACTGAATGAAAAATCCTCTACATCTAGCCCACTATTTTGGAGACCAATTATTTCAGTTTCATCCATTCTATTGAGTTCAACTACAAACGTGCAGTCTTCAGAGGGAAAAGCAAGGGCATCAAATGAAGTGGGAGGCAACATGGGTCAAGCAGCTTGCCAGCCTCTAGCCAGAGGGAGCTTTCTTCTACCCTACACCTTAGTCTACCCGTCCTCATCATTAACCTATGGTACCTCATAGAGGGGCATTTCTTCCCGGCCATTTTCAAAACCCAAGCTATTGGGTTGCGTAGGAGAACCAATCCTTCCCTTTATTATAGTACTTGTTTCATCTAAAGGATTACATATCCCTTCAAGCAAAACATCAAATGAATTTTATCCAGTTTTTGTCTTTCCTTTTAATCTATTTACTCACATGCCTTTTGATGAGGTTACCTGGCATGCTGTTATTAGTCAACTACTCATCTGTTTTCTTACCTTTAGGTCCAAGAGTTTCCTTGAGAAGGTGGCAGTCCCTCACCTAATGGCCCTTTCTATTGCACTTAAAGCACACATTAGGCAGATTTTTGTAAATCACTTTCTGTTCATGAAGATAGTTTCCATCAGAGTCAATAATTTTTAAAGATGTCTTTATGGGAGCGTTCATATCAACTTCTTCTAAAACCTGCATATCCCATTTAGGGTTGAAGGTTCCCCTAGGTCTTTGACTGGGGACTTTACCAATTAGGGAACAAAGACCTTCAATCCACGGAAAGAAATCGAGAGGCAAGTTAGGTAGCTTGACCCAAACCGAGACCCAAGAGGGTTTAAGACCTCTCGAATTAAAACCGGAAAACCACTTAAAAAAGGAGACAAGGGTGGTCCCAACGAGCCATTTTCCCTCTGTAATGACTCGTATAGAACTAATGGCATCACAACAAAAGTCCTCTTGTTTCATAGTTCGATTTGATGTAGTGCTTTAGCATGTTGTCGAAGAGATCCTCTCTCCCTTTTTTTGATAAGAAATGAAGGAAAAATTTATTGAAGAATTTTCTTTCTATATGGTTACATATAAACTCTCAGAAAATATGTTCTCTATGAACTTCTAATTTGAGTAAACCATCTCTTGAATATTCGCAGGCTGAAAAAGATGGTGTGCATTAAGCAAGAACACCCAATGGAACAAGACGAAGTGAATGTGCGAAACTTCATATATAGGAATGTGTGGATGCCCTTAAGTGCCCCTAATGTGAAGGGTTATGGGAGTATCAGATTATGATGTTTCTTTGAATTTAAGTATACATGTTGCAATGGTCTAAATGTGCATGATTATAATGTTTTGAGGTATCTTTGCTCTAGTGTTGCTTAAGGAAACATTATCAAAGATAGCTAGGAAGGAAAAAAAAAGATTGAACTTGATATTTCTTTAAATGATATATATCAATTTAACCCACATAAGATGTAACGGGCTATAGAAAAAGCAGCTGATACACTTGACCATATGTTTGAAAATGGAATGAACGTAAATGAATTTATCTATATGATTAAACTTGTTATGCCTAATGATAACGATGAACTCGCCTATAAAACTATCTAAATATATGCATATGCATATCTCAATAAACATGTGTATGTGTTGTGTGCTAAAATAAGTATGCGAGTGCATACGTAAGTAAGGTCGTGTGTGTCAGAAGACGTGTGTGAGTTCGTGTGTGCATACGTATGTGTTTTCTTAATTTTGTGCATGTGAACCTAAATTTATTAATTGTGGAAACCTTTTGATTATAAAGCAAAAAAAATAAAACAATAAAAATTATAAAAAGTGGGAACTGGATGGCTGAAGAAAAGAAAGAAGGAGAGCACGTACTCTGAGATTTGCTATCAGAAGAATGGATTCTCTTATTTCAAACATAAGTTATGCATCACACAAGGTTTTAAACAATTTGTTATGAAAGAGATGCATGAACCAACATATATGGGTCATAGGGGCATACAAAGTACTATTCCTACATGCAAAGAATTTTTCTTAAGGATATACACAATATGTTTCCCATTGCATTGTGTTTCAACATGTAAGAAGAAATCATGGTAAAGAGTTAGGATTCTTAAGGCCACTTCCCATACCTAATGGACCATGGGAACAAATTTCTATGGATTGTATTACTCCTCTTCCTACAAATTCATCACATAATGATATGATGTGGACAATTGGTTCTACATTTCATCCTGAAAGTAATGGACAAAGTAAAGCTATGAACAGTACTATTTTGGATCTATTATGTTGTTATTATTTAAATAACCCAAGTAATTGGGATGCAAAGTTCCTTTACTATAGTTTGCATATAATAACACAACACATACCACTACTAGCATGCACCTTATGAAATTGTGTATGGTAACTTCTCACTCCCATGTCTACACTCAAACTAACATACCTATGGCTGATTCTTTTGCACAAGATCATATTTCCGTACTTCATGAGGTTCATGAGCACATTAAAAAGAGTCAAGAAAAATACATGCATAATGTTAATAAGAAACGAGTAGGTAAAGAATTTGATGAAAATGATTATGTATGGTTACAAATATTTAAAAGACGTATGAAAAATATTTCACAACATCCTAAGGTAAAACTTGCACCATGTTATTATGGACCTTTCCGTATTATTCAAAAAATTAATGAGTATGCTTTTTGATTAGATATACCTTTTCATTGGAATATAAATAATTCTTTTCATATGAGTTTATTGAAATCATTTAAAGAAAATTTACCACTCACTCCTATTTTAGATGATCCTCCTTTGTTACAAGAGGATGTTGAAATTTTAGTTCTATATAAAATACTTGATTATGATGTCACTACTACATGCACAAGTTATCAATATCATAGATATTTGGTTAAGTATCAAAATCACTCACTTGGAGAATCTCAATGGATTTAAAAGACATCACTAACTCCACATTATGAACATTTGATTCTGCTTATCATTCACAATCACATTAAATTCCTCTTTTCGAGTTCCATGTGTGTTTTTACATGGAACATGCTTATGATTGTTCAGTGATGGGACATGTGATTGGCCATCCACGTCCATTTTATTCTTATCAACTGAGGTGATTTGCTTGTCAATTGGGAGGCATGTTATACTTTATGGAATATTGGATTATTAAATGGATTTTAATGCCTAGAGGTTTTTACTGTGTTTTGTGTTTTGATTTAGCAAGTGAAGATCCATGAGGGTGTGAACGCACATGGACTTATTCAAATATTTTTGGAGATATTTAGAAGAATATTTGGAAGATATTTATTTTTAGAAGATAATATTTTTAAAATTATTTTTATAAAAATAATAGATCGTTTT
Source organism: Ceratopteris richardii (assembly GCA_020310875.1). Lineage (NCBI taxonomy): Eukaryota > Viridiplantae > Streptophyta > Polypodiopsida > Polypodiales > Pteridaceae > Ceratopteris > Ceratopteris richardii. The sequence continues at coordinate 3,442,677 of CM035441.1, read as the reverse complement.
AGAAAGCGATGTTTTGTAAACATAGAAAATTACAATTTTGTAAACAAAGCAAAAGCACACTTTTTTAAGAGCGACTCTCTCATGTATCTTTTATTCAAGATGTAAGATGAATTAATTACAAATGCCATGATAGACTTGTCCATCAGAGTGTGTGGGGGGAGATTGTACCCAATCTGGTGTCATCTCTTATCTCTTTCTATGCTCTGAGTACTTTTGTGAAATTTTGTATCTGTACTATCCTCTGCATTTGTGCGTCTATCTACGGGATATGAAGGGCAATACACAATGGGTAAGTGGTTGTAAGAATAGAAATATCGTTATTATTATTATTATAATTATATTATTATTATTATTATTATCATTATTATTATTATTATTATTATTATTATTATTATTATCATTCTAAAGGAAGCCTAGAAATTACTTACTCTCTGAGACTTTAATTAATGAAAAACAAAACTGAACAAGTGAAAAAGTATATCAAGCATGAGACCCCCCTAATCCCACAAAGTAGTTCTTGCTCAAAATTTGCTAGAAAACATTAGCAAAAAGGTTGATAACCCTTTCATCCCCTTGTTTTTCTGGATGCAAAATGGTCTATGATTTTTAAAATGTGAGGGCTTCTTACAATTGAAAATTCTTTCACCTAAAAGGAAAAGAGAATTTTCAATAGACCATTCTTTCGGAGTGCTATCAAAGCTAGCAGCAAGCCTGTCTTTCAAGATCTTTGAGAGGGCTTGCCAAATTGATTTTGACTTGGGGCATGAAAAGAATAGGTGTCCGAGTTTCTCATTGTCATGAATGCATTGTTTACACCATAGAGGGGCTGTGTAAATTTTGTTAGCTTTAAGATTGTTCCAAGTTCCTTGGTGGAGGATTTTCAACATAAGAACCTATTTTAATATCTTGATGATTGGAACTTAAAATCCCACCTCAAATTAGACCAATCTAGACACCATATCATAGTAAGTGTGTGACATGAAAGTGCACATCCTTCTTGAATCTAGAAATTTTATCCACTACTTTTTTTTTGCCATCTAAGGCCCTCAAGGTGAGTGGAATCATGGTCAATAAGCAGGTGTGTGTTGGAGCACTCCCACACATTGATTTTGCTCCACAACACGCACAATTGTTTATGGTCCACTGTCCTAGTTGGGTCCATGTCCTCAAATCTAATTCATTGACATGTTTCTTGATTCTAAACATGTTTCCACAAACAGAATCCCTTTTTTTTTTGAAGTTTTCTAGCTTTTTGATAGGGAAATAGACAAAATTATTTTATCTAATAACAAAAGCCCATTTCCAATCTTCATTGGCTTTGACAAACTCTTTCACCTTAGTCCAACTCTCTCACAAAGAGAAAACTAAGCTCCATCCTCTAAGAGTTACCAGATAGGGGGAGAAAATAAGAGTGAGAAGATCAAGTCCCTTCCACCATGGAAGGCCCACAAGTGTAAAAGTGTTTTGGTTTCTAAAGATCAATCTAGCCCAAGAGGCATCGCTCTTGCTCCACATATTAATTAACCATCTGGCCGCCAACTTACTGGCCATTCAATCAATGTCTAGAATTCCCAAACCCCTTGATCGTTTTGGCTTATGCAAGTAGAACATTTAATTTTGGGAACACCCCTTCTAATAGGGTCTCCCATCTATAGAAAGGTTTGCAAATTCTGTCCAATTTGATGATTTCTTGGTCCTTCGATCTCCAATAAGAGAGAAAGTAAAGAATCAAAGAGAGGAGGAACTTGTTAACTAGCATACCAAGGCCTGCTAGGTTGATCTGCATACCATTTGAGTACACCAATATGTTATTGAGCTTGGAAAGAGCTAGTTCCATCGCTTGCCCATCGAGACACTGAATCCCATCAGAGTACCTTATAGGAAAAAGATCTCTCCCCAAGGGATCAATTGATTGACTTGGTCAATCAAAATTTGAGTTGGATGCCCCATAACATACTTCAAATAGGTCTTATAGTTTTGGAGCTAGAAGCCTCACGAGATGTATTCACGCAACACCAAACAGTATCAATTTTGGCTAAATTGGTACACACAAGAGCATTTGTGTCATCAAAAAATAGTCTCATGATCATCTGGTCTTGATTGAGGGGAAGAGAAAGACATTGAATAAGATCTAAGGATGCATGATGTTTAACAAGGCATCTAAGACCATTGGAAGCAATTGCAAAGAGAAGAGGGTCTAAGGGGCATCCTTGTCTACTAGAACGTTTTAACCAAAAAGCCTAAGAAAGCCAACCCATTGATGTTCATCTAAGTAGAAACATTTCCCAATAGTGTCAAGATCATCTTAGCAAATTTTTACCCACAATCCTAATCTAAATGGATTCACTCCATCCATAGCTAGGCCTAGACTATGGACCGAGGCTCACTAGCAAACTCTGGCCACTTACTATCTATGTGCTTCCAAGCATCAAAGTCAGCAGGCACTCGCATTACATTATCTGTAGACCTGCTGTTTGTATGCCATGACATTAACTCAGCTATAGATTTGCATCTAAACATGTTCTTAATTTGTGGAATGATAGGAAAGTGGCGAAGAACCTTTGCGGGGATTGCTTCGCCTACAACGTCTTCTCGAAATCTATTTGCTCCACACTTTGGACATATGTGGAGATGCTCATACTCATTCCGAAAGAGAATGCAATCATTCGGACAAGCATGAATTTTAGTATAATCCATTCCAATGGACTGTAAAAGCTTTTTCGCATCTCCACGTGTTGGAGGCATGTCATTGCCCTCTGGCAAAAATTGATCTTTAAGAAGCCTGCAATAAGCAATTAAAACGATATTAGTAAATAAAGTTATTGTGATACAACAATGAAATCCAATTTGTTCTCCACTTACCTGAACAATTCAGTGACACTAGTATCAGACCATCCATAAATGGATTGCAGATTGAGCATCGCGAGTGACGCACGTAGTACATATATCTTTGCTCCATCGTAAAGTGGTAAACGAGCTACTCTTCGCATGTTTTGATATTCTTCATCGACTTCTGATCGTGGAATTTCTATTGTGTCCATGAAACTCTCGACACCTTCTCCACCATCATGATCTTCGTCCATGTCATAAAATGCTTCAAGCATCTCTCCCATATGTTCATTCTATGTAATATTATTAGTACTTGCTTGTACGTCTAAGTCCCTTTTTGCTCTTTTTTGTCCACGAGAGGTTACCGGTGCAATGTCGTTTGGGTCCATCTGCTCACCTCGGGGACCATGAGAACGATAGCGTAGGTTTTCCAGTCGACTCCTATCAAAGGATCCATACTCTCTAACATGTCCAATACAAATCCGTCGTTTTTTATAAATTTGATACTTGCACTATGTGCAAGGACATGCCATTCTCTCTTCACGATCCAAAGAAGCCATCTGCTACAAAAATGGACATTTGAGAACATTTGTTTTTTTTATTAAACCTAAAAAAACATACTCTTAAAGACTTAAACCTAAAATACTAAACCTAAATACTTAAATACCTAAAAAAGCTCAAAACCCGAATTTTAAAATCCTAATCTATATAAGTATCCTATTTTATCTATATATTTGGATTTTTTCTTAATTGATCCTATTTTATATATATATTTATTTATTATTCATATTTGTTTCCTCCTAATTGAGTTATATGTATGCCTAAATCCTAAAACCCTAATTTTAAAGTTCTAGACCTAAATTATGTATATTTCTATACACATGTGTATATACATGTATATATTCAGATTTTTTTTCTTAATTAATCCTATTTTTATATATTTTATTATATATATTTAGTTAAATTCTTTAAAACACTAGTTCTTTTTATATATTTATCTATATAATGATCTTATCTTATATATATATTTATTTATATATTCAGATTTTTTCCTTACTTAATCCTATTTTTATATATTTAATTTTATATATTTAATTATATATATTTAGTTAAATAATTTAAAACACTAGTTCTTTTTATATTTATTTATGTATAAAATTATCTTATTTTATATATATATTTAAATTCAGATTTTTTCCTTACTTAATCCTATTTTTATATATTTAATTTTATATATTTAATTATATATATTTAATTGAATTATTTAAAACACTAGTTCTTTCTATATTTATTTATGTATATAATAATCTTATTTTACATATATATTTATTTATATATTTAGATTTTTTCATTATGTAATCCTATTTTTATATGTTTAATTTTATATATTTAAGTATATATATTTAATTAAAACCCTAATCTTAAAGATCTAGAACTAAAATATGTATATTTTTGTATGCATGTGTATCTACATGTGTATATGTATTATGTGTATGTGTATGTGTGTATATATGTTATGTAGGTGTTAAAACCCTAAAACCCTAATCTTAAAGATTTAGAACTAAAATATGTATATTTCTATATGCATGTGTATCTACATGTATGTATGTATTATATGTATATGTGCGTTTGTGTATATATGTTATGTAGGTATTAAAACCCTAAAACCCTAATCAGAAAGACTTAGACTTAAATCTGAAATACTAAAACCTAAATACTTAAACACCTATAAGAATATAAACCCCTAATCCTAAAACCCTTATCATATTTTATATTTATATTTATTTATATATTCAGATTTCCTTCTTATTTTTCTCTATATTTTTTCTTAATATAAATATAATTGAGTTATATGTATGCGTAAACCCTAAAACCCTAATCGTAAAGATCTAGACCTAAAATATGTATATTTTTGTATGCATGTGTATCTACATGTATATATGTATTATATGTGTATGTGCATGTGTGTATATATGTTATGTAAGTGTTAAAACCCTAAAACCCCAATCTTAAAGATTTAGACCTAAAATATGTATATTTTTGTATGCATGTGTATCTACATGTATGTATGTATTATATGTTTATGTGTGTTTGTGTATATATGTTATGTAGGTATTAAAACCCTAAAACCCTAATTAAAAAGACTTAGACTTAAATCTGAAATACTAAAACCTAAATACTTAAACACCTATAAAAATCTAAACCCCTAATCCTAAAACCCTAATCATATTTTATATATATATTTATTTATATCTTCAGATTTTTTTCTTATTTTTCTCTATATTTTTTTGTAATATGAATATAAATGAGTTATATGTATGCCTAAACCCTAAAACCCTAATCTTAAAGATCTAGACCTAAAATATGTATATTTTTGTATGCATGTGTATCTACATGTATATATGTATTATATGTGTATGTGTATGTGTGTATATATGTTATGTAGGTGTTAAAACCCTAAAGCCATAATCTTAAAGATTTAAACCTAAAATATGTATATTTTTGTATGCATCTGTATCTGCATGTATGTATGTATTATATGTATATGTGTGTTTGTGTATATATGTTATGTAGGTATTAAAACCCTAAAACCCTAATCAGAAAGACTTAGACTTAAATATGAAATACTAAAACCTAAATACTTAAACACCTATACAAATCTAAACCCCTAATCCTAAAACCCTAATCATATTTTATATATACATTTATTTATATATTCAGATTTTTTTTCTTATTTTTCTCTATAGTTTCTCTTAATATAAATATAATTGAGTTATATGTATGCCTTAACCCTAAAACCCTAATCTTAAATGTCTAGACCTAAAATATGTATATTTCTGTATACATGTGTATATACATGTATATATATATTATATGTGTATGTGTATGTATGTGTAAATAGCCTAAAAACCCTAATCCTATTTTTATATATTTGATGTAAAAAAAAGTTCAAAATAGAAAAATTATATATTTAATTAAAACACTAGCATGTGTGTATGTGTGTGTATATGTGTGTATGTATGCATGTGTGTATATATGTGTGTGTATGTATGCATGTGTACATGTGTGTGTATGTATGCATGTGTGTACATGTGTGTGCGTATGTATACATGCATGTGTGTATATGTGTGTATGTATGCATGTGTGTATATATGTGTGTGTATGTATGCATGTGTACATGTGTGTGTGTATATATGCATGTGTGTACATGCAAGAGAACAAGGATTACGACCACCACATGCTTGAGAGATGACTCTCCTCCCAACCAAATGCCTCTATATATAGCTCTTTCCAGGGGACTGCCTTCTTGGGCAGGTGGATACTAACCATCCAAGTGTCAGCCATGTAACTACATGTGTGCCAAGTGTCCCAGTTAACTCGAGTTAACTCAAGTGGATGCTTCTAGAAGGCTCTAGAGTTCTTTGGGCAAAACACTCTTCCCATGTACCCCATGGGGGTTGAACCCAAGACCTCCTCCTTCACATCCTTGAGACTTAACCACTAAGCTAAGTGGATCACTTGTTCACAAGAGCACAAGACCTCCTAGTAAGTCTAAACTCGAGATCTTTGGTCATATACACGGATGACCAAACGGTGTCCGATTTCAGATCTGTCTGAACCGGCTAGACCCTTGGATCAGAGACTTACTTTATTACATTCTTCCCCCCTTGGAAAAGATTTTTGTCCTCGAAAATAGAGCTATATACATACTGTAGGCAACCCCGGAGCCTCATGTTCTAAAACTAGAAGAACATGGTCATGTTCTAGAACTGGAAGAACATGTCTCATCTCTGTGGTGGCATCCTTGCCCAAATGATTCAAAACACTATCTGGTTGTGTACTTTGATGAACGGGATAAAGTACAAACTAGTGAAGAATAGTGAGGGTGGATCTAATGACATCCCTGGCTAATTCACAGTTTTTGGATGTGCGATCTAGGCACAAACATGTGAACTAGGTGGATTCAAATTACTAGTCCATTTCTAGGCATAACTGGTGCATGGGTTTAGTAATGAAGGTGGGATTCTTATCCCTTGCAAGACTTTGAGAATTCTTGATTCACTTGAATTTGTTTTGGAGAACTTGAAGTTTGGTTGTCACATACATCTAACTTTAGATGTTTGTACAATGGTTTACTTTTATCTAACAGTTACTTGATTTTTTCACCCGACTAGAGGATGACTTTGTCCCAATGAGTTGAAAAAATCCTATGTAAACTGTAGGAGAAAGTTTACCATTTTGGTGGAATCAACCACACTAACTTCACCAATTCAAATTCAAAATGAAAATTTTTCCAACTTCGGACACTTTTCTCAAAGACTTTAACTGAAAGCTCTTGGGAATTGTCAATCTAATGATCAATTCCTAACTTCTCTATTCTAGAGTATACTAGACTCTAGAAAATTATTTATGCTATAACTTGAAGCAAACTCAAATGAATAAGTCCACTTAGACTTATCATCTTTTGAAGATTGAAAAGGTTCTTGTACATAACATCTATCTAGGATGTTCAAGTTAGTTATTTTATTCTAACCGGCTAACCCTGGTCTTTTGCAAAAGGAATCAGATACTATATCTGAGTCAATTTCAAAAGATTTTGGAAAGCGAAAAGAAATAACTAAGACTCTGTACAACCAATTCAAACTTCGAATATACATAAACTTGCTATGAGTCAAAGTCTAGTTGACTCAGGACTTTAACTTTTCAACGATCAACTTCAACAAGATATTGAAGCATTGTCTTTATCTTTAAGAGAAATAAGCTAGTTTCTCAAAAAAAAGATTCAGAGCAAATCAAAAACATCATCCAACCACAAGATACTAGTGTGGTAACCAACATCAGTGTGTCGACTCACTGAGGTTATGTTGACGAGTTTTGTATTCAAATAATGCTTCACTTAAGACTAAGTTCAGGTCATATTCAATCTTTTTGACTCCTAATCGTGAATGCAATTCTTGTGCATTTCTTTGAGTCAAAAGAGTGAATTTTTCAAGTTACACTAGGAACTTGATGCTTAACTTAGTCAATTAAATTTTAGTTGAAAAGATCAACTCAAAATCAAAGTCCAACTTCTTTCAGAAATTTACCAAATATTTTTGATCAATAACACTTAGGCTTGAAGTGTTCTAAGAAGATCTTGGAAGTTACTTACTTCATATCTTCAGTTTCCTTGATCTTGAAGTCGTCTTGAAGTATCTTGAGATTCTTCTTGAATTTAAACTCCCTTCTTTGAAGTTTTAATTCCCTTGAAGATCAAACCTAACTTCAAGATCCAAACAAAGACTCAAAGATAATCATCATCTCACGGTCCGATGTCCCATACCATCTTTCCTACATCAATCTGAGTATAAAATCTGGTGTCCCATACCACCCTATTTTATACTCACATTGACGTGTGAGTGAATTTTATCCTAAAGTCTACAACATCTCTTGATAGAGAACCTTCTAACGTTAATTCTTTGACAAGAACTCCATAGTTTTAGGCACTATCTCTATCTTAATATTCTAGGTTTTAATCCCTTGACATGATCGTTTCACGATCTTGTGCTCAACCTTGGGAATTTGAAAACCTTTAATAGAATATCTCCAATCTTTTTTGCTAGGGTTTTGAAATGAAAACCAATCAGAATTCCAAGTACTTGAATTTTCTCGAATTCAAGTTCAATTGGTTTATCCTTGACCAATTTCGTAGTGACAAGAGCTTTTAGCTTCTTGTCTTTAGATTCCTTTCTACTAATGCTTTTAGGTACCTATCCTGGCCAGGAATTTTATAGGAATCTCTCTACTGCATAAGTCTGAGCATCCGCTCATGCTTTCTGGATTTGTACCAAAAATCCCTTTAAGGAGAGGCAAACACTTATGTTTTACCTTCCTTAGACTTAAGTACCGTCTTCACGGTTGCAGACTACATACTTGGAATTACTTCACTCTGTTCAGACTTGGAACAACTTACTTTTTCACAATTTTCCATTCGATAAATGGAACTTGAGTGAATCATTCCCAAAAGGAATTTTATTGCCAATACTTGGGCAATCTACAAAGTAGTTCTAATCGCACATTCTTGGACAATCACGGCCAAGCTTGATCAAGTCTGGTTGATACTTGCGACAAAAATAAAGACTTAGTCGTCTTTATCTTTTAAGATCTCCTAAACTATCTTAAGCTTCTTTGCTTACCTGCAGGATTTTAGAGATCTTTCCCTCAACTTAAGTCCAAGCATTTTCGAATGCTTTTTAGATTCCAAAGCTAAGAATCTTTGATATACGGTTAGGTTATATCACTTATTAGGACTTAAATACCAAACCTAGTGGTTAGGGATTTGCTGGGAACTACTTGCTATAAAACTTTTCTTGAAAGATGCTAGTCTCACGTCTGGGGAGATTTTTCTTTCAAGAACTTTTTGATTCCTACCAAGGAATCAAGTAATACTAGGCTATAACTTGAAGCAGATGATTCATCTTGGAATCTTTTGCTTTCCAGTCTAATGATTCATCTTGGAATCGTCTCCTTTACTGGAAAGATCTTCAAAAGGAATTCTAGACTTTTGGATAAGACCAAGACTTAAGGCTTTGCTTGTCCAAAAGACATTCCCATTTAACTAATGAAATAGTTAATTAGACTCTTTCATTAGCTTATCTTTAGGAAATAGCTTAATTCTCAAAGATTACTTTGCTTGGGTCTCTTGTTTAAGCTTTTCTTATCTTAAAGACCACCAAGCATACTTTTCTTATCTTTAGAAAAGTGCTTTAATAAAGTCTCCATATTTGAAAACTTTGGACAAGCAAATAATGCTTGGAATTGTTTACTTAATCTGATAAAAGATATTCTTGATATAAGATTCAAGGCTTTAACACTTGAAGCTTATTTTTTAGGAAAGAACTTGTTTTCTAAATGGTCTTTAGGAAATATCGAGATTTCCTAAGATATCTGTTTTCCTAAGATACTTACCAAAAGATCATGCATATGCTCATGCATCTACTTGCATGCAAATGCATGTTCATGTATGCAAATGCCCATTCTTGAGTGCAAATGCATGTGAGTTCATGCAAGTGTAATGAACTTAAGCAAATCTTGAGCTTATTAGGTATGCAAACCAGCATCCATGCAAAAACAACCTGCTTGCTATTCTGGCAAAAGGTATTTATTCAAGTGCGTGAACTGGAGAATTAGCTACCTTTCCCAAGCAAGTGTGAATTTGATGTGCACAAAACATTCTTTTCTGCACAAATAATCTTTTCATGAATGGAAATAGAAATTTCAATTGCATACCTAAAACTCAAAAGTACTTTATATACTTTTGTGTCATTTCAATACCGTTTTAGTTCTCTAATTAGCTTTCATCTTGAGATAACCATAATTGGAATATGCTTTTAGTCCTAATTAATGCATCCTAAATGAAAGCATTCGAGCAAACAAATATCAAAATGAAAACATAACTTGGAAAATACTTAGCTCCACATAGAGCTATGTCCTTCCCTTGATCCTTGGAAAGAGTCATTCTCCATCTTTAGATAGAGTCCACCATTCGCAAGAAGGATTTGTTGAACATATGGAGGATGACACAAGGTTGATCCCCCTTTTAGCATCTCATGCTGTTGGCTTTAAATTCGAGCCTCAAGTGGGGGTTTGGTATAGCATACATTGGCTCTATTCTTGTTGTGTCAATGGATTCGAATTACGACTGGCTACCTTGAGTAGAACTAAGATCGATGCATTTCTCCTCCAAATTTGAGCAGACGCAGGACTCGATCCATCAAAAATCAGTGTATGTGCTTCAGCATGATAAAATGATATTTCAACTCTGGTCATCTGCATAGTACAACAGCACGTATGCTTTTGCTATGGATTATCTATTGCGGAGCATAGAAAATCATATATATAACTTTGCACAATGATTAATCCGCTGTGCGACAATAATCTGTTTGTTATTTTATGATGATCATTATTTATCCCGTTTCTGCCAAATTTTGTGCCGCTCTCAAGCATCTGAGGCAGGCGCAGGAGTTTTCGAAAACCGATGTCTACTGGATTAACTCCATGGAGTGCTACAATCGGAAGATGAATCCATTATCTTCTGCACAAAGAGTCGAGGAGCTCCTGAGAGAGCATATTCTCCTCACAGAGGCTGTGCGAAACGTGATTGAAGAGGTCGATTTGCACAAACAATATTGTGCAGAGATTGATTATTAACTGGAAGATCTCTGCAGACTTTTATCTTCATCGCTTAGCTTGATTCGATCCCGCTACCAGTCATTCCCCGTGGAAGGATGTTATCCATTGCAACAGCCGGAAAGATTGGAGATCAGTTCGGGAATTGGCTCTATGTGGAAGGGATCGCGTTTTCTTGGCCGACAGCTCTGGTGAGGGAGATGATGCTCCAGCAGAGGTGGTCAATAGCGGTGTCCTCTCGATTAGTTCTCCGGATAAATTTTCTGTTGCCTTCAGTTCCCAGCTCTCTTGTGCTGCTGCCGTAACTTTCTCTTTCGAAGCTATCAACTGAACCTCGTAGATCTTGTTCTTCTCCATGCCTGTGCCTACTATCTCTGGCGATGGAAATATGGAGAAGTCACCAAAGTCTATCGTCGAGGAGTGAACGGATGGACCGAAGGACCTTTGATGATGTAGCGGCTCTCAGATGAATCAACCTCGAGGCGCTGCGATAGCTTCTCCGAAATTAAGCAACACAATTATGTTTGTTGTTGAAGCAAAATTATGATTGCTGTTGTGAAAGGGATGTAGAATAACCTCCAACCTTTTGGCAAGAAAATCTGCTCTATCAGTCATCTGTGCACGCGAGTGTATAGAGTTTGTCTATTACGTTCTAAATCTGTCACTCGGGAACACTAGTGTATACAGTGCATGTATTACACACACGTTTTTTGATGAAAGCAGACAATCAATATGTATGTGCTAGCGGTTACAAGAAGACTTGTATAAATCGAACTCACATCGGCAGACTGAAGCACTGGTGTAATTATATTATAAAAACATCATCTAACCACAAGATACTAGTGTGGTAACTAACATCAGTGTGTCGACCCACTGAGGTTCTATCGATGAGTTTTATTATTCAAATAATGCTTCAATACCTTGTTGAAATTGATCTTTGAAAAGTTAAAGTCTTGAGTCATCTAGCCTTTGACTCATAGCAAGTTTATGTATATTCGAAGTTTGAATTGGTTGTACAGAGTCTTAGTTATTTCTTTCCGCTTTCCAAATCTTTTGAAATTGACTCAGATATAGTATCTGATTCCTTTTGCAAAAGACCAGGGTTAGCCGGTTAGAATAAAATAACTAACTTGAACATCCTAGATAGATGTTATGTACAAGAACCTTTTCAATCTTCAAAAGATGATAAGTCTAAGTGGACTTATTCATTTGAGTTTGCTTCAAGTTATAGCATAAATGATTTCCTGGAGTCCAGTATACTCTAGAATAGGGAAGTTAGGAATTGCTCATCAGATTGACAATTCCCAAGAACTTTCAGTTAAAAGTCTTTGAGAAAAGTGTCCTAAGTTGGACAATTTTCATTTTGAATTTGAATTGGTGAAGTTAGTATGGTTGATTCCACCGAAATGGTAAACTTTCTCCTACAGTTTACATAGGATTTTTTCAACTCATTGGGACAAAGTCGTCCTCTAGTCGGGTGAAAAAATCAAGTAACTGTTAGATAAAAGTAAACCATTGTATAGACATCTAAAGTTAGATGTATGGGACAACCAAACTTCAAGTTCTCCAAAACAAATTCAAGTGAATCAAGAATTCTCAAAGTCTTGCGAGGGATAAGAATCCCACCTTCATTACTAAGTCCATGCACCAGTTATGCCTAGAAATGGACTAGTAAGTTGAATCCACCTAATTCACATGTTTGTGCCTAGATCGCACAGCTAGAAACTGTGAATTAGCCAGGGATGTCATTAGATCCACCCTTATTATTCTTCACTAGTTTGTACTTTGTCCCGTTCATCAAAGTGCAAACCCGGATAGTGTTATGAATCATTTGGGCAGGGATGCCACCACAGAGATGAGACATGTTCCTCCAGTTCTAGAACATGACCATGTTCTTCAAGTTTTAGAACATGAGGCTCGGGGGTTGCCTACAGTATGTATATAGCTCTATTTTCGAGGACGAAAATATTTTCCAAGGGGGGTAGAATGTAATAAAGTAAGTCTATGATCCAAGGGTCTGGCCGGTTCAGACAGATCTGAAATCGGACACCGTTTGGTCATCTGTGTATATGACCAAAGATCTCGAGTTTAGACTTACTAGGAGGTCTTGTGGTCTTGTGAACAAGTGAACCACTTAGCTTAGTGGTTAAGTCTCAAGGATGTGAAGGAAGAGGTCTTGGGTTCAATCCCCATGGGGAACATGGGGAGAGTGTTTTGCCCATAGATCTCTAGAGCCTTCTAGAAGCATCCACTTTGGTTAACTCGAGTTAACTGGGACACTTGGCGCACATGTAGTTACATGGCTGACACTTGGATGATTAGCATTCACTTGCCCAAGAAGGTAGTCCCCTGGAGATAGCTATATATAGAGGCATTTGGTTGGGAGGAGAGTCATCTCTCTAGTATGTGGTGGTTGTAATCCTTGTAATCCTTGTACGACCACCACATGCTTGAGAGATGACCCTCCTCCCAACCAAATGCCTCTATATATAGCTCTTTCCAGGGGACTGCCTTCTTGGGCAGGTAGATACTAACCATCCAAGTGTCAGCCATGTAACTACATGTGCACCAAGTGTCCCAGTTAACTCGAGTTAACTCAAGTGGATGCTTCTAGAAGGCTCTAGAGTTCTTTGGGCAAAACACTCTTCCCATGTACCCCATGGGGGTTGAACCCAAGACCTCCTCCTTCACATCCTTGAGACTTAACCACTAAGCTAAGTGGATCACTTGTTCACAAGAGCACAAGACCTCCTAGTAAGTCTAAACTCGAGATCTTTGGTCATATACACGGATGACCAAACGGTGTCCGATTTCAGATTTGTCTGAACCGGCTAGACCCTTGGATCAGAGACTTACTTTATTACAGTACATGTGTGTGTATGTGTATGTGTGTGTATGTATGCATGCATTTGTGTGTATGTATGTGTGTATGTATGTGTGTATGTATGTGTGTATGCATGTGTGTGTGTATATATGTGTGTATGTATGTGTGTATGTATGCATGTGTGTATATGTGCGTATGCATGCATGTGTGTATATGTGTGTGTATGTATGCATGCATGTGTGTATATGTGTGTATATATGTGTGTGTATATGTATGTGTGTATATGTGTGTGTGTATGTTTATGTATCCTTATGTGTATATATGTGTGTGTATGTATGTGTGTATGCATGTGTGTGTATGTATGCATGTGTGTAAATTTGTATGTATGTGTATGCATGCATGTGTGTATATGTGTGTGTATGTAAGCATGCATGTGTGTATAGGTGTTTGTATGTAAGCATGCATGTGTATGCATGTATGTGTGTATGTATGCATGTGTAAATGTGTAAATGTGTGTGTGTATGTATGCTCTATTTTCCTATCTCTATCTTCCTTTCTTTCATTATTTATTATTTCTCACTTTCTCTCTCTCTCTCTCTCTCTCTCTCTCTCTCTCTCTTCTCTCTCTCTCTCTCTCTCCTTTCTCTCTCTCTCTCTCTCTCTTTCTCTCTCTCTCTCATCTCTCTCTCTTTCTTTCTCTCCTTCTCTCTGTATCAATAGAGAATAAAACAATCACTTACAAGTATGTCCCTCTTTTGGATCGTTGTCGTCAAAGCGTAATTTATGTTGCCTATTGTCCAATTCCAAACAATCGACGCCAAAGAACTTCTGCAAAATCAAAGAAAAGGGAAATTATAAAACCTAAAGCATAGAGAAACACAAATGCTAACAGTACGCGTAGCACTTACCAAGATGTGAGATCTAAGCCGAGAGAGAGTGTGTGTGTGTAGAGAGGGATTTGTGTGTGTGTGTGTGTGTGTGCACAATACAATGCAGGTCGCAATTCGATTCGCGCATGCAAGTTCGACAGAAAACCAACAGTACTCAAATACGCGCAAAAATGTGAAGTTTTGCTCTCGGGTTCGCAGTATGTTTAAAACTCATCCTTGATATATGCGTCGGTATGGGTGTCGATAACTTCTAGTAAACTACGGACGCTTATACTGACACTTATACTGATGCATATACTGAGGGCCATACCGATGCATATACCGACGACAAGGGGCCACACCAACGATCCATTTAAAACGGTCATACAGAGGGTCACTTGACTGTCGGTATCTCTAAGTGACATTTTCCAACGCCCATACCGACGCCGAGTGTGATCATCGGTATATGTTGCGTCAGTATGCCACTCATATCTTGTAGTGTTCCTAAAAATCAATTATAGCCTCAAGGATGGACCTCCCTTGATGGACCATTTTTTATCCTCACTAATACAATCTTGTAAGTGACTAGCAATTCGATTAGCAAGAACCTTAGCAAGGATCTTGTAACCAATTTGTAATATTATATTCTTGACCAATTTCGAATCATGTTTTTATTGAATTTTTTACAAATAAGCTTGATAACACCTTCATTAGGACATTTGAATAGTGCCCTAAAAGAGATGGTCTCTTATCTCACCAGACATGATGGACTAGTCATCACATTCTTGAAGGTCCTAAAAACTCATTGGTGAGGCCATCTAGCCCTAGGCTTTTGCCATTAGGAAGAGAGTCAATAACTTGAAGAATATCTTCCTCCAAAATCGGAGCTTCCAAAAGAGGCTTCAAATTCTGTAGAATTCTTTTTGTTCTAACACAAGAGATGGTCGCTGTGTAATCATGCGTATGAGGAGAAGGAGGTGTGCAGACCCCAAAAGTGGGGTAAATTGCTTGAAAATCAATGAACTATTTTCTTCATATGTCTTGCACTCAACCCCATCCGTACCCATCATGAAAGGGATCCTTTCCTTGGATTACTTCTTCTTGAGGAGGCCACACATCTCTTTAGAAGGTTTCTCCACCTTTCACATCCACCAATCTTTAAGGAGGCATCCAAGTGAGTCACTAGGTATGACAAAATGAAGGGGTGCAAAAGGTCATCCTTGTCTACATGGACCTTTGAAGTATGATATGTTGGGAAAGAAGTCAATTTACTCGATCTATAGAAATAAGATTTCCAAGTAATGCATACATCAATTTAGTAAAGTTTCTCGTACCCCTAATTTAGTAAATATATTTTCAAATAAAGCCCACTACCCTTATTTCAATGGCCCTATATACATGAACCTTATCAAAAACTAGTGAAAAACATGAATTAGTGTTGGATCGAAATTGAACCAAAAAGAACAAGCGTGGGTTTTTTTTTTTCAACAAATAAATCATTGATGTGCAATTAATTTGCATGATGAACGTATATGTAGGTTGCATTACTCCTTATTCAATGATTCCATTATTCGTGAATAATTACGGAATTTTTTGATGATCGTTATTATTCAACCAAATTATTTGGTGCCATGTCAACTTATTCGGACACGTCCGAATAGTTTTTGCATAACAATTGGAAGATTTTTCGGTACTTTGGATCAAAAAGTTTTTTATCAAAAATATTTTTGATCGAAAGGGCTTTTAACACTAGTGTTGTACCAAAACAGGACCTTATAGTGTCCTTTTTGCTAATAAATAAAAAACATCACACACACTAATGAAGTAAAATTTTGAAAAAACCTTAAAGACCCATAAAGATCTATACTTAGGTGCTCTATAAAAATATATATTTAAAAAAATAACCTTTTTTGATAGCTCAAAATATACAAATGTCTGAATATGGTTGAGAAAAAATGTTTTTCTATAAGCTTATATATGAGAAGAAAGAAATATCTCCATAAAAAGAATTTTCCTCCTATTCGAATCATTTTTCTAATGTTAATTTATTGTCATATAATCATTTAAGACAAGTCTTGGGAACTGGAAAAATCAATATTATAATAAATAATTAGTACAATATAGGGTGCTCATTATATAGTTATACACTTTAGCAGCCTTCTATATGATATTGATTCATAAAAACACTAAAATGGTTTGTGTTTTATCTCAAAAAGCATCATTAGTAGAATAAAGATATGCTACATGTCTTTGAACCAATAATTTTGTATGTATCTCACATACCACTAAAAATCTCAATATTTCATTGAATGTCCATAATCCTCTCTATCGAGAATAAAATTTCATCCTAAAAAATTAGGTTTTCTAAATGATATAAAGTATATATTATGAATCAAAATAATTCTATAAGCATTATAAACGTTTTTATAGAGAAAAAAATAGCATGCTAACTTTAATCATATAGCATATGCAATATTTCCTCATAAAATGACCTTTTGTTAGTGTAGAAAAATAGTGGTATTGTTTAACTTGAAGAAACGACATAGAAATTTGACTCCTAAGGTTGTCAAAAAACTATTTCTAGTTGTAATAATATCAAATAGTTTTTTTGATAACAAAAAATGATGCATGTTCATACCATCACTTTGCAAAATAATTCATAGATGATAAGACTATCATATCACAAATGAGCTTCATTTTATGCAATAGACCTAGTAAAATTCATTACAAATCTCTAATTATCAATAGAAACATGTTGACATATATAAAATAAAAGATTTTATTGCATTTAGAACAATGAAAATAACAAGATCATGATTTTAATAAAACAAACCTCTAACTTACATCACTGTAATTTATGCGCCAGTATTGAAATTAGCATCATAAAATTGGTGAATAAATATTAATTTCTATATCCTTTAATAAAACCTATATTTTTCTAAAAATATTCAACCCTTATGCCAACATGTTCCATAGTTAGATTTATTAATGGTTCCTTCTAGTAATCTAAAAAATTCATCAAACATTGTCTCTTTTTTAGGACACTAAAGTGTCCAAGGACACTAAAGTGTCCAAGTACAACACTAGTGTTAAAAACTATTTTAGATGTTTAAAAGGTTTTAGATTGAAAACGTTTTAAATTGAAAATATTTTAGATCAAAAAGTTCTTAGATTAAAAATCTTTTAGAGTGAAAATATTTTTTATTGAAAATACTTTAAGTAGAAAAGATTTTACATTGTATTCTATTCATCTAAAATTCTTTGAGATTTAACATGATCACGTTGATTATTCAAATTTAGAACTTTTAATTTTCTACTTCTAAACTTGCAATATATCAAATTATATAATAACACTTGATCATTCATCATAGGATATCATCACCACACTCCACATCATAAGGTTTGAATCAAAATCCACGTAATATAAGTACACATCTCAATTTCTAAATTAAAAAATCATTCGACATCATCCACATCATAACATGTGAATTAAAATCCATAAAATATCATTGCACATATTAAGTTTTGAAGTCCACATCATCACTACTATATCAATCCATATCATTATATTTAAACAAATACTCAATCGATATCATTCACATGATAACATTTGAATTACAATCCATAATGTAGCACTAAACATCTTAGCTTTTGAAATTCACATCATCACTGCTATATCAACACATATCATAATCTTTGAATTAACATTAAATCAACATCATCCACATCATAACATGCAAATAAAAGTCCATATCATATAACTGTAAATGTTAATTAATGAATTCCACATCATCACTGTACAGTACAATCCATACTATCATGCACACAACACCATAACACATCAACTCAAAGAAACAACTATAAATTAACATAATATTTAAATTTAGAAGCATCCTAAAAAGATATCTTTGATTTGCATATATATTCAATTACATCAATCCACTTCAAAATGGTCCTAAGCCATCACTCTCGGATAACTTAAAACCATTTTCGGAGATATTTCTACACCTACTATTTTGATTACATTCTTATATCTAGTAAGTTCTTATACATAGTTCAATTTATGAACCTCATTTTTATTCATGGGAGGATCATCTGAATGTACAAATCCAAAAATCATCTTAAGGGTTTAGGGTTTAGCATAAAGGGTTTAGAGTTTAGGGTTTAGGGTTTTGAGTTTAGGGTTCAACATTTAGGGGTTAGGGATTAGAGTTCAACATTTTAGGTTTTAGAGCTTCGAGAGTAGGGTCTAGTGTTTTAGGATATAAGGCTTAAGATTTAGCATTGAATGTTTAGGAGTTAGGATTAAGGGTTTATGTTTTAGGTTTTAGGGTTTAGGATTTAGGTTTTTGACATTTAGGTTTACATTTTCAGTTTAATGCTATGGGTTTAGCATTTAGGGTATGCACCTTAGGGTTTGAGGTTTAGGGTTTAGGGTTTAGGGTTTGAGCTTTAGGGTTTAGGGTTTGAGGATTGGGTTTAAGGTTTAGGGTTTAGGATTTAGGTTTTAGGTTTTAGGACTTAGTGTTTAAGAGTTTAGTGTTTAGGGTTTAGGTTTTAGATTGTTTAGGGATAAGGGTTTTGGGTTTAGGGTTTAGGGTTTAGGATTTATGGGTTAGGATTTAGGGTTAAGGATCTTGGGTTTAGGGTTATGGATTTAGGGTTTAGGGTTTATGATTTTAATCATAGGGTTTAGGGTGTAGGATAAAGGGTTTAGGGCTTAAAGTTTAGGGTTTGGGCTTTAGGGCTAATGGTTTAGGTTTTAGTGTCTAGTTTTAAGAGTTAAGAGTTTAGATTTTAGAGTTTAGGGTTTATGTTTTATGGTTTATTATTTAGGTTATAGGGTTTAGGTTTGATGTTTAGGGTTTTGGTTTAGTAGGGTTTTGGGTTTATGTTTAGGATTTAGGGTTTAGGGTTTAGAATTTAAGGGTTTAGTGTTTAGGATCTAGCGTTAAGGATTTGGGGTTTGGGGTTTAGGATTCAAGCTTTAGGGTTTAGGGTTTAGGGTTTAGGATTTAGGGTTGAGGGTTTAAGGTTTAGGGTTTAGGTTCTATGGTTTAAGGTTTAATGTTAAGGGTTTAGGATTAAGTGTTTGGCATTTAGGGCTTAGAGTTTAGGGCTTAGGGTTTAGAGTTTAGGGTTCTAGGGTTAAGGATTTAGGGTTTAGGGTTTAGGGTTTGGGATTTGTGGCTTAGGGTTTAGGGTTTAGGGTTTGGCATTAGGGTTTAGGGCTTAGGGTTTAGGGTTTAGGTAGATTAATTGGTAGCAAAGTGGGTGATCAAAGTGTGGTGCAATGCGGAACCTTCTTGGGTGAAACTCATTCTTAGAGGCAAATCGTGTTTTTGCCTTGAGGGTATCCCTAGGTGGAAGGATCTTCATGTGCTCACCTTAATGTTTTCTCAATGTTGCGTTACGTGAAAAGGCTCTGACCTCATTTTCTCTACATGGACGAGTTGAAATAAGATGAAATCGTATATCAAGGTTAATGAAGATTAGAAATGGGTGATGGGTATCAGGCAAGATGATTCTATATGGTTTCTTGTTAAGGGAATTAGAGAAGTTGAACCAAGAAACAGCCAAAGAGCAAAGAAGCTAAGGAGTAAAGTCTTTAGCAAGTGGAAGCATCTCTAGAACCTTGAGAGAGCTCATTAGTTAAAATTTGAGGATGTTGTACCTTCTAGGAGAGTTGACTATGATGACTAGTGCCTCTTCAATCACAAACTTAGTGCCTGAGATAATACCAAGACTCGTCTCATTCTTGGAAAGGATCTCCCTTGGATTGAAGGATCAAGATGTTCCAACAATAACTCGATAAAAGTTTGAGTTTCCATATGCACATTGATTGGCATATAACCTCCCGTAATAGAAGATGGGGTCACAGTCCTTCTAGCATTAGATGCCAACTTGTGTGCCGGGACATGTGGCACCCTCCCATTGACAAAGAAAATTGTTATTATGTTGCAAATCATCCATCGTGAAATTTGGACCAATGCCAAAGCTAATAAATCTATGGGGCCCTTCACTAGTGTAACTGGTGCCTTGGAGGAAAAGAGGACCTTCCCCATCTCTCCTTCTCATGCCCTAGAATCTATCCAATATGGAAATCTCTCATCGCAATTTTGAGCTTAGAAGGCATATTTATTAGAAAGAAGTGTTACTTGGAGAACCAATTGGTTGCTCATTTGCATTGTGGAATGCTATTAGTGGGAAAGTGATCTAGAAGATTTGGATGGAAAGATGCATGTTCAACTTTGATGCACATCCAAAAGAACGGTTGATTGAAAAGTCTCTTGGCCTACTAGGTAAAAGAATATGTAATTGTAAAAAACCTCCACTTTTCAGACACCGTAGGATGTCTGTCCTAGAAAACAACAATATCAAAAGCAAGGGGGTCACTCATGACGGTGATGAAATATTCATTAAAATTCTTTGTAATTGCCTTTGAAATTTTTGTATCCCATCATACATGGGATCTTGAGGGCACCACGCCCATTCAAGCATTGGAGAGTAGACCTCTACCGAACTTCCTATTGGGAGAAAAACATTTATGTGACATAAGCCCTCTTGTTGCACACGAGCAGATTATGAGAAAACCTTTTGTGGGCGACCACTCTAGCAATGAATCAAGAATGGAATCCTGTGAAGAGAGATACCAATATGTAAGGCATCCTTTAATGCCATCTACCGTGGAAGGGGAAGGATAAGAGTGGAACACCAGTCCTGAGGTGTCTGTTGTTCGAGAGCATAAATAAGACCAGAGAACGCATGTTTATCCAACGGAAAATGAACCCGTAGTTCTCAGAACTCCCTTCCAACCAAACTCCTCCGTTTACTCTTCATTGTCCAAAGGATATTGGTTTGAGTTATTATAGTCAGTTAACATATCCAATGACTCATAGATCGTGTATATATGTAGTTTTTTTTTTCTGTTTCTATGAAGACACTGATATCTTTTAGTTGCTTTTACTTCCTATTTCGCTCAGGAAAAGAAATTCATTGATGTATTTAGTGACACTCCTTTACTTCCAACCTTTTTGCTGTAGCTCCGCCCTTCAAATCGAATCCTTGAGTCATTCTCTGTATGCAGCTGGATACGTTTAAATATAATGACACACATATACACTCCCATGCATACATACATACACATATACACGAGAATGGTGGAATCAAGGTGTTTCTGACAATAACACCTACCCTTAGGAGAAAGCCTTTAAGTCGAAAGGACCATTTAGTTCTTTTAGTACATGCTTTCCATGTCCGAGTCTGCTTTTCGCATCTTTCCTGTGTCTATGCACAGCTACATCACCATGAAAAGCTAAAAGACTTTTGACGAGTCGATCTATTCAATTACGTAGCTCGTATGCACATTTTTCGATTCTCTGATGCTTTATGCATGGAAGGATAGTGTTCTCCCTAGTGGCATAGCATTGCTGTCTATCGCCCATTCAGTCAATATTGTAGATCGACCACCATGCTCTTTCGTTTCGCATTCAGCAGTTCATTTCACATCCACAAAGAATGTGGCGTGAAGGTTAGCAAATACAAGCTCAAGTAAATATTGAGGTGCTAAAGACTCTGCATCAATCCATATGTACTCTGTTTCGTCAAAGAACTCAACGTAAAAGGGAGCACGCCATTACAGCAAATACAGCGATTCGTCAACCACCCTGCTTGAGTACTATGCAGAATGTTTGTAGCATAAATAAGGTTACTTTTACAGTGAGTATGAATCGAAGACATTACTGCGTATGTACAATCGAAGACATTACTGCGTACTGGTAAAGAAGATCTAGCTTGGGATCGCTCGAAGACTTGCCTCCTTATTGGGAACAAATCTCCATGCCTTGAGGTCTAAGATGGCACAACTACAACAGCCCTGACAATATTCCGAGATTCAGAAAAAATGTGGATGAATTGGTCAGGTTTAAGGTGGGATTTTAAGTTCCAATCCCTTTGGCATCTCTTCATTGAGATAAAAAAGGAAGTTCTTATGCGGAAATTCCTCCACGGGAGAATTTGGACAGTCTACATAGCAATGGGGACTTGGGAAAGTTTCTCTTTTGGTGCCCCAAGTTAGCATGAGTTTTGCGGGCCCTTGAAAGAATCCTGTTACCGTAGAGACAACTTTGTGGAATGCCATAAGTGACGAGACTTTGTGGAAGATCTAGAAAAAGAGATGTGCTGCCAACTTTGACAACTTTCCTAAAAATTGGTCCATCGAAAAATCTTTTTTCCTTTTCAGCAAAAGAAATGCCAACTGTAAAAAATCCCCACCATTTAGACATCATTGAGTGTTCTTCCTTGAGAGCAACAAACATTAAATTCAAGTGATGCCCCCATGAGAAGGACGAAATGGTTATTAAGTTCTATGTAATGTCATCTAATTCTAGCAAGTTTTAGGTTTCTCGGATGTCACTCTCGTTCGACATTGACACTAAATAGTTTTGATCTTCAGCATGGAAACTATGGACATAGGAGCTTTGGGGATCTGAGCTTTAACATTGCAGCTGTCTGTTTTGAAGAAAAACAAAAAAATATAAAAAATATAGTGTTTCCCTCAAAGACAGTTCGAGAGAATGCTAGAAGACAAAAACGGGGTAAAGTAGACTGCTAGAGCTCTGGGGAAAATAATGCTTTATGAATGAATACAATGCTTACCCATCACTCTCACATTACATCTCCTTATCCTGCATAAAAGGAGTAAGGAGATGTGATGACGTCCCGAAGCCTCTAAACTTTCGAGACAAAAAAAGGTGAGTACGACTTTTAATCAAACAAGCCCAATGCTGATCGATAAATCTATTTAGCAGCCTCGATGTTATCATTCTCTTAGGGAACTAATGTCAAGTCCTCTCCCTTTTTCTTCTTTTAGAAAGAAAATATATATCCCAAGCGACAATCTCCCGAAAACAATCTCTCACTACTAGCAAAGACCTTGATAGTTTTCTCTTACTGGGTGTCCAAGAGGCCTACAAAAAGATAGTACTAAGCAAAATGTAATGATTCAAAACAAAACGCCTACTATAGAGAGAATTTCGTAAGTGAAGACATTTTCTCTATAAATGTACATGTCCCGAAACTGCATCGTAGATACGTTCTCCATGGATATTCCAACTGAACTAAAAATTCTATGTTGTCGTAAAATTTAACAACCCAATTGAACCATACACTCGGGAACCCCATAGATATTCCAACTTAACTAAAAAGTCTATGTTCTCCTAAAATCTAACAACCCAATTGGACCATACACTCTAGAACTCCATAGATATTCCAACTTAACTAAAAGATATATGTTCTTCTAAACTTTAACAACCCAATCAGACCACTCTAGAACAAGAGTGTTCGAAGCTACACAAACTTTTTTTTCTTTCACTGGCCTATAATCCACTTGGAAGAAAAACGTGTGAAGGCAATAAAGAAATTTTTGAGTAGATTTATTATGAGAAATAGACCGCAGATTAATATCATAAAGAGGCATTCGCAAACACAATGGGAAAGAGATTTTAAGAATAGAAATATCCTTGATTAATGCTAAGGAACATCCGATGGCTTCACCCTATTACACTTGATTCTAGTTGATTTGCCCTTGCAACAACATGATTTTGAAGGGGTGTACCAATTCCTCATTGCCATGAGTGCAATGTTTGCACCAAGGAGGGGCTCCACAAATTTTGATAGCTTTAACATTGATGAAAATTCCCTGCTGGAGGATTTGCCACATAAGATTTGATTTTCATATCTCAATCAGGGGATCCCAAAGGGATTTTAAAATACCACCTTAAATGCAATCAATCTACATCTCCTATTAAGCGTGACATGAAAGTCCACATCCTTCTCGAATCTTGGAAATTTATCAAGACTATTTTCATTGTGCTATCCAAGACCCTCAAGGTAAGGGGAGAAACGGACAATAGGGAGTGGAGTCCTCGAGCACTCCTACACATTGAATCTTCTCTACAACAAGCACCATTCTTCATGGTCCACTCTCCTAGCTAGGCCAATGTGCTCAAATCTGATCCATTGACATGTTTCTTGATTCTAGAGGTATTTCTAGAAATAGAATCCTTTGTTTTGAAGCTTTCTAGATTTTGGGAGGTTCGAAAGCTTTCTAACATTTTCGAGATTCCAATTCTCATAGCTCTTTTGCTCCATATGGAAGAGATGGAACAAGATGAAACTCTATATCAAGGTTAATGAAGGTTGAAAATGGGCAATGAGGATCTCTAAAAATGCTTCTATATGGATTCTTATCAAGGGAATGAGAGAAGATGAACCAAACAACATCAAAAAAGCACAGAGGCTAAGGAACATAGGCTTTAGCAAGTGGAAGCATCCTAGGAACCTTGAGAGAGGTCATTGGTTAGGATTTGAGGACATTGACCTTGTTAAGAGAGTTGAGTATGATAAATACTGCCTCCTCAATCATAGAATAAGTGTGTGAGATAATTCAAAGACTTGTCTCCTTCTTGGGAATGATTAGCCCTAGAGTGAAGGGTCAAGATGGTCTGTAAGATTGGTGCTAAGAGTGAGGCTTTTGATAGTTCCTACAAATTGATCGACCCAAATAAAGATGAAATACCTATCATGGAGAAGAAGAATGAACACTAGAGCGGGATGAAGAAATGGTTGAGGTGAGGATGAAGGTATGGTTGAGGTGCGAGAGTGTGGGGTGTGTGGGATGAGGGATGAGGGATTATGGAGGGAGAGAGGGAGCATTGCCACTAGACCTTTGAAAGCACCCATGAAAAAACACCATCTTCAAATAGGGTTTGAATTAACCAAACTAAGCCCCATAATGTCAATGTCATGTTGGGAATACAAGGGTGAGAAGAAGCCATCACAGAATGAGCAATCACTGTATCCCAAGCGAACGAGTCACTATATCCCTAGCTAACACCAAAAATAAGTGGGCATGGCTTAGTACATCATATGTTTTCCGCCTAAATCCTTTGCTCTACAATAAGCAATGATGGGTGCATTCGCTCACCGAAAGCCACCGACTTGCCAAAGTCCTCTGCTCTACACTTTCAATATTTTCTCTTACAATATGGAAGGGCTGTCTGACCCCGTTTGTGCTAAATGTAATGCCAATTGGATTTGTGACTTATCATTCATGCCTAATTTTATTTGCCTACAAGAGTTAAAAGTTGATGGTAGGAGACTTCCCTTGCATTTGAATACCATATCTGGCAAGCATGCTTGGCGGCTTCACCAGCCATCCCCAAGGGAGGGGGTACCTCGTTAGCTATGTCCCATTCCTTAAATAATTTTACTCGTGAAATCTTCAAGAGTACCACACATCAATGCATTAGTGTTTCTCTTACGAAACCTTTTGATTGTCCTATAATGAGTACCTATGACGCAAATCGTCTCAACCTTAGATCTAAGTGCTAGGAAGAAATCAGTTGTCTCACTAGACCTCTTATTATCATAGGGGGCTTCAATATAATTACCACTCTTCAAGATAGGCATTGAAAGAAGTGCACCACGATAAATGGGAAGGAATGGTGGTCATGGATTAGACTTATAACTAACCATGACCTTCTTGATATCACAACCAACTCTAGGTTCATGTGGAACAATAAGCAAAAGGGAGATAGCCAACTTGCTGCTAGGTTGGATACGTGTTTCACTACTATTCCTTACTTGCAACAGTTTTGGGATGTGAAGTCTTCTATCGACCACACTATCTACATTTCTTATCATGCCTTTCTGTTTGTCTCCTTTAGACATAACTGCCCTATTTATAAATTGGGGTGGGCTCACCTTGCCGCCTCCCTCGTGAAAATCCCGTGTGTTTTGGAGAAAATTAAACTCATTTTTTTCTCACCAATTCACTCGTAATAACAATGTATCCTTGTGTTGCTGGTTCCAAGGCCGTGAATGAAGTTCAGTCTCTCTTCAACCATTATAAGTTCCAACTTAACTAAAAAATGTATGTTCTCCTAAAATCTAACAACCCAACTGGACCATACACTGTAGAAGAAGAGTATTTGAAGCTACATATCCTTTTTCTATTATTGGCCTATAATCTACTTGGAAGAAAAACGTGTGAAAGCAATAAAGAAATTTGTAAGTAGATTCATTATGAGAACTAGTACGTAGATTAATATCATAAGAAGGCATTCACAAGCACAATGTTATATTTTATGGAATATTGGGATGTTAAATGAATTTTAATATCTTGAGGAATGTGTTTTATGTTTTGCTTTAGCAGGTGAAGATCCATGAGATTTTGAACACACATGGACTTATTCAAATATTTTTGGAGATATTTAGAAGAATATTTAGAAGATACTTATGTTTAGAAGATAGTATTTTTTAGTTATTTTTGTAAAAATAAAAGATCTCTTTAGAAAGTAAAGTTTTATAAAAAACGAAAGTTTCGATTTTGTAAATAAAGAAAAAGCACACTTTTTGAAGCATGGCCCTCATGTATCTTTTATTCAAGACATAATATTAATTACCTATAAATACACATGGCCTGTTAGAATCATCCATCATAGTATATGGGGGGAGAGTGTACCCAATCTTGTGTCGTCTCTTTTCTCTTTCTATTCTTGGAGTACTTCTGTATGATTTTGTTTCTGTACTATCCTCTACATTTGTGCGTCTGTGGGATCCGAAGGGCAACAGTGGTATCACAGCCAAAGCATCGACTGAGGTGGTTTCAATGTCTGATTGTGATTCTTGGCATCCCTTTCTTTTGTGATTTGATGTCCATCTCAACCGTCCGGTTCAAGTTTTCATTTATCAAGTTTGTTTGTTTTGGTTTGTCGGTTAGTTTTTTCAAACTTTTTTCAATTTGGTACTCTGCACTATCATACTGTACTCCCTATCGCAGTCTCATACTATACTCCCTATCACACTGTCACATTGTACTAGCGGTCATCTTGTCACCTTGTACCCCCTCTCACCCTGTCACCCCCTGTCCCCCTGTCACCCTGTCTGCCCTGCGGTCACTATGCTAAATGTTCATTGTTCTAGTTTGGTTCACTTATTAAATTTCTTTTATCAAGTTTGTTTATCAATTCGGTTATTCATTTGGCTTACTCCAAGGCATCGACCAAGGCATAAAACTATGGCATAACTTTGGAATCGTTGGCTTCTCTAGCACTCATGGTTCTCTTGGTTCACTTTGGTTTCCCTTGGTTCCGTTGGAAGGCATTGGCTACGTATGAATCACTTCTAACATATGAGTGGCAATAAAAGCTTAGTTATTTCCCTAGCTAACTTAGTTATCCCATATAGTTCCTTATTTAGTATGTAGGAGATTTGAACCCACAACCTCATACTACCAAGAGATAAGCCTTATCCACTAGGATATTCTCTCTTTTTTGATTTCCTATTCCTTTTAATAAATATTTAACACAATTTTTAACACTATCTTCACCTTCATGTATTTATTTTTTTTTAAATAGCCTATTTTATTTATTTATTTATTGAATTATTAAGCACTCTCATTTATTTTATTTAATTATTATTTTTAATATACATTATTATAGAAAAACAATTATTTTCCTATGCTTAGACCTAGGTTTTGGATCTCTACATTAGGCCATGGACCCTACTCAAAATATCGAGGATTTTAGTTCCTCACCCCTACATGGGGTACCAATTGAGCAACAATTAGAACTTTTGCGACATGAACTTCAACATGCCCAAACTCAGATTAATGAACGTGATGCTACACCCCAACAACCACAAAGTGATGACAATAACCTAGTTAGGGTAGTGAAGGCCATTATCGCACTTCAAGAACAATGCACTCAGTCCAATATTAGTGCTAAAAATTTCCAAGTTGATGGATGAAAAGATGGATAATTTGTTCTTTCATGGATGAACGTTTTTGGGAATGACTATTACTTATTCGTTCGCTTGAAACGATTCTTGAAGATACTTTGCAATGAAAATATGAAGATGGTTTGGAGATGGGAATCCAAGCTATGAACACCACCCTATGTCCGACAACCCTCTATGAAGCTATTTCTTTTGCCCATGATGTCGAGAAAGAGTTTCAATCCATCAGCAAGTCCATTCGCTTACAACAAACACGTCAACAACCACACCCAATCAAGCCCATTTTTCCCTTCAAGCACCCTTTTTCTACTTTTTTTTCTCCATCTTCTCAATGCTCACCTAATTTCCAGCGTGCACCTACTTTTCAACGCCCTCGTCAATCTAATTTCTCACCAATACCCAAGACAATCCCCTTACACCCTACCAAACCTCCAACCTTTCATACTATGGTGATAGATGCTGAAAAGAGGCCGTGTATCATTTGCTAGCATTGTGGTAAATCTGGTCATACTAAAGCTAAATGAAGGTTCTGAACTCAAGACATGAAGCATGTTGGAGCTCTAGTACACAACATAGAGGTGGTTGTGGAAGACATTCAACCCAATTGGACTGAAGAAGCATTGGAACAGGATCTAAGTACCTTGGGTAATGAAATTCTGATTGATTCTCTCCTTTGCATGCAAGGTGCCATTAAAGGTAAAACTATTAATATTTTACATGATGATGGTAGTTCCCATGACTTTATTTTTCATACATTAGTGAAAGATCAACGATTAAAACCACTTCCTTCTATGTATAAAGTGAATGCTGTATTTCAAGGAAATAGATATAATGTTTCCCGTGAAGTGCATAATGTTGAGATTTGTATAGGTTCATACATAGATGAATGTAGATTCTTAATTGCTCCTTTGCAGTCCTATGATGGTATACTTGATATGCCTTTTCATCACCATTATAACCCATGCATTGATTATCATACACACATCATGAGTTTAAAATTTAACAATCAAGATATTTGTTTGTCTCGAATGCATGAGTTCCAACCTTTTCCATTAATAAGTCATACTCAAGTAAAACGTGCATTTAGAAAAGGTTACAATTCATGTATTGTTTTTGTCAATGATATAGTTGATTACACACATGCAGTTCCTGATGCACACAAAGCATTTATAGATTGCTATAAGGATTGTTTTATGGCTAATTCTCCTTCTAAACTACCACCTTCTAGGGGATCACTTCACCACAGCATAGATTTAATTCCTGGTAGTTCCCCTCCCCATAAAGCACCTTATGGGCATGGGCCTTTACAACAACAAGAAATAGCTAATCAAGTTAAGGATTTACTTCACAAAGGACGTATAAGGCTTAGTTATTCTCCCTTTGCAGCACCTGTTCTTTTAGTAGAGAAGAAGAACAAGACTTATAGGATGTGCATTGACTATAGAGCACTCAATAAGATCACCGTTAAAAATAGATATGCTATTCCTAGGATAGATGATTTGCTAGATAAACTTCGTGGAGCATGTGTCTTTAGTAAAACTAATCTTAAATATGGGTATCATCACATACAAATGAAAAAAAATGACATTTAAAAAACAGCGTTTAGAGCTCAGATTGGTCACTTTGAATTCACGGTAATGCCTTTTGGACTCATCAATGAACCTGCTACAGTTGCATGCACGATGAATAACATTTTTCTTGAGTGCCAAGCTCGTGTTCTTGTTTTCTTTGATGATATACTTGTCTATAGTGAAAATGACAATGACCATGAAAATCATTTAGCAATAGTCTTTAATTTGTTATGCAAAAACAAACTATATGCCAATCTTGAAAAGAGTTATTTCTTCCAATAGGAATTAGAGTATTTAGGCCATATTGTCTCTAGTCAAGGTGTTCATGTAGATCCAAAGAAAATTAAAGTAATTGAAGAATGGCGTGTACCTCAATCTGTGAATGATGTATGCCCTTTTCTTGGATTAGCTAGTTTCTATAGAAAGTTTGTATAATGTCTTTCTTATTAAACACTGCCACTCACATTATTGTTGAAGAAAAAGCTAAAATTTGCAAGGGGATTAGCACAACAACAATCTTTTGAAAAACTCAAACATGCACTTTCTCATGCACCTATTTTGCAACTACCACATTTTGCACAACCTTTTGATGGAGTTACAAATGCTAGTGGTTGAGGTATAGGTGTTGTTTTAATGCAAAACGATCATCCCATTGCATTCGAAAGTAGGATAACTTAAACCTTCTGAAAAGAACTATAATACATATGATAAGGAACTTTTACCTGTTCTGCATGCTTGAAAAACTTGGAAACATTATCTGATGGGTTCTCAAGTCATAATGAAAATAGGCCAACAAGCTATTAAGCATTGTTTTAAATCAACTATTGATTCTAACTGAGACATTAAATGGGCTTCATTTGTACAAAATTTTCAGCCTATGATTCAATATCAACCTGGAAAAGCTAATGTTGTGCTCATGCCCTTAGTCGCTTTCCATCGTCACAAACCAATATTGTTTCTATAAATAATATTTTTGTTGTTCATATTCATTCATTTCATGCCATGATTTCTACGTATGGATCTGATATGTATTTTTCACAAACAAGGAATGTTTTCAATAATTCTCCAACATTTAGTGAGGATCACCACACTTTTCATAATGGATTCTCTTATTTCAAACATAAGTTATGCATCACACAAGGTTTTAAACAATTTGTTATGAAAGAGATGTGTGAACCAACATATATGGGTCATAGGGGCATACAAAGTACTATTTCTACATGCAAAGAATTTTCCTTTTTGCCACATATGGAAAATGATATACAGAATATGTTTCCCATTGCATTGTATGTCAACATGTAAGAAGAAATCATGGTAGAGTGTTTGGATTGTTAAGGCCACCTAATGGACCATGGGAACAAATTTCTATGGATTTTGTTACTAGTTTTCCTACAACTTCATCACATAATGATATGATTTGGAGAATTGTTGTTAGGGTTTTGGATTTGGCGTTTAGCATTTAGAGTTAAGGGATCAAGGATTGTGTATTAGAGTTAAGGGTTTAAGGTTTAGGATTTAGGGTTTAGTGTTTATGATTTAGGTTCTAGGGTTTAGGGTTTAGGAATAGGGATTAGGGTTAAGGATCTAGGATTGTGTAGGGTTTAGGATTAAGGGTTTAGGGCTAAGTGTTTAGGGTTTGGGGTTTAGGATTTAGGGTTTAGGGTTTATGGTTTGGATTTAGGGTTTAGAATTTAATGGTTTAGTGTTTAGGATCTAGCATTAAGGATTTGGCGTTTGGGGTTTAGGGTTCGAGCTTTAGGGTTTAGGGTTTAAGGTTTAGGGTTTAGGTTCTATGGTTTAAGTTTTAATGTTAAGGGTTTAGTATTAAGTGTTTGGCATTTAGGGCTTAGAGTTTAGGATTTAGGGTTTAGAGTTTAGGGTTCTAGGGTTTAGGAGTTAGGGTTTAGGGTTTAGGGTTTAGGGTTCATGGTTCAGAGTTTAGAGTTTAGGGTTTATGGTTTAGGACTTAGGATCAACGATTTAGGTCAGTTTAGGGTTTAGGGTTTAGGGTTTAGGGCTTAGGGTTTAGGGCTTACCATTAGGGTTTAGGGCTTAGGGTTTAGGGTTTAGGTGGATAAATTGGTAGCAAAGTGGGTGATCAAAGTGTGGTGCAATGCGGAACCTTCTTGGGTGAAACTCATTCTTAGAGGAAAATCGTCTTTTTGCCTTAAGGGTATCCCTAGGTGGAAGGATCTTGATGTGCTCACGTTAATGTTTTCTCAATGTTCCGTTACATGAAAAGGCTCTAATCTCATTTTCTCTACATGGACGAGCTGAAATAAGATGAAATCGTATATCAAGGTTAATGAAGATTAGAAATGGGTGATGGGTATCAGGCAAGATGATGCTATATGGTTTCTTGATAAGCGAATTAGAGAAGTTGAACCAAGAAACATCCAAAGAGCAAAGAAGCTAAGGAACAAAGCCTTTAGCAAGTGGAAGCATCTCTAGAACCTTGAGAGAGGTGATTAGTTAAGATTTGAGGACGTTGTACCTGCTAGGAGAGTTGACTATGATGACTAGTGCCTCTTCCATCATAAACTTAGTGCCTCAGATAATACCAAGCCACGTCTCATGCTTGGGAATGATCTCCCTTGGATTGAAGGATCAAGATGGTCCAATGATAATTCGATAAAAGTTTGAGTTTCCATATGCTCATTGATTGGCATATAACCTCCCGTAATAGAAGATGGGGTAACAATTGTTCTAGCATTAGATGCCAACTTGTGTGCCGGGACATGTGGCATCTAATGGGGTCACAATTGTTCTACCATTAGATGCCAACTTATGTTGCAAATCATCCTTCGTGAAATCAGGACCAATGCCAAAGCTAATAAATCTATGGGGCCCTTCACTAGTGTAACTAGTGCCTTGGAGGAAAAGAGGACCTTCGCCATCTCTCCTTCTCATGCCCTAAAATCTATCTAATATGGCAATCTCTCATCACAACATGAGGGCTTCTTACAATTAAAAATTCTTTCACTTAAAAGGAAAAGAGACTTTTCAATAGACTATTCTTTCGGAGTGCTACCAAAGCTAGCAGCACGCCTGTCTTTCAAGATCTTTCAGAGGGCCTGGCCTCGTATAACATTCCACAATGCTAAGGAACATCAGATCAATTCACCAATAACACTTACTTCAATTGATTTGCCTCTAGAAGAACATGATTCTCCCAAGGGCTTGCCAAATCGATATTGACTTGGGGCATGAAAAGAATGGGTGTTCAAGTTTCTCATTGTCATGAATGCGTTGTTTACCCCATAGAGGGGCTGTGTAAATTTTGTAAGCTTTAAGATTGTTCCAAATTCCTTGATGGAGGATTTTCAACATAAGAACCTATTTTATTATCTTGATGATTGGAACTTAGAATCCCACCTCAAATTAGACCAATCTAGACACCATATCATAGTAAGTGTGACATGAAAGTGCACATCCTCTGGAATCTAGAAATTTTATCGACTTATTTTGTTTTGCCATCTAAGGCCCTCAAGGTGAGTGGAATCATGGTCAATAAGCAAGTGAGTGCTGGAGCACTCCCACACATTGATTTTTCTCCACAACATGCACAATTGTTCATGGTCCAATGTCCTAGTTGGGTCCACGTCCTCAAATATAATCCATTGACATGTTTCTTGATTCTAAACATGTTTCCACAAACAAAATCCTTTTTTTTGGAAGGTTTCTTGGTTTTTGATAGGGAAATAGACAAAATTAGTTTATCTAATAATAAACGCCCATTTACAATCTTCATTGGCTTTGACAAACTCTTTCACCTTAGTCCAACTCTCTCACAAAGAGCAAACTAAGCTCCATCCTCTAAGAGTTACCAGGTAGGGGGAGAAAATAAGAGTGAGAAGATCAAGTTCCTTCCACCGTGGAAGGCCCACAAGTGTAAAAGCGTTTTGGTTTCTAAAGATCAATCTAGCCAAAGAGGCATCGCTCTTGTTCCATGTTTTAATTAACCATTTGGTCGCCTAGGTATTGGCCATTCAATCAATGTCTAGAATGCCCAAACCACCTTGATCGTTTTGGCTTATGCAAGTAGACCATTTAATTTTGGGAACACCCCTTCTAATAGGGTCTCCGATCCATAGAAAGGCTTGCAAATTCTTTCCAATTTGATGATTTCTTGGTCCTTTGGTCTTCAATAAGAGAGAAAGTAAAGAATCAAAGAGAGGAAGAACTTGTTAACTAGCATAGCAAGGCCTACTAGGTTGATCTGCATACCATTTGACTACACCAACTTGTTATTGAGCTTGGAAAGAGCTAGTTCCATCACGTGTCCATCAAGACGCTGAATCCCATCAGAGTACCTTATAGGGAAAAGATCTCTCCCCAAGGGATCAATTGATTGACTTGGTCAATCACAATTTGAGTTGGTGTTGATATATTAAGGTAGTGATGTGTGTGAACACACTATGACCGCCGGGGCACTTTTTTCCCTCTTTAGGAGGTTTTTTCCCCCGGCTTGTATATACGCCTATTGCCCTAATGGGCTACTTATCTTTGTACATTCTCTAGTAATACATTCAATATTGTGTGTTTGTGCTCCAAGCTTCTTCTTCTTCCTTGTGCTGTTTGCGTGCTCCTGCAGACGTCTAACTCTAACAATTGGTATCAGAGCAGGTCCTCGCTTCATCTAGGGTGCCGTCAACACTCCTCCATTTGTAGTCTCATAATCGCACGAATTTTGGTGAGCATACTCAGCGTGTTTCCCAGATCAAAACAGCTTCGATCTGTGGTTCCGAAATCGCGATCTAAGATCGTTTTTGCCTCCGAACGCACTATCGTAGCGCTTGTGTAGGCTATTTCGTCTTTCTGTGCCAAAGGTATATACCAGTTTCTATTCTCTACTTTAAGCCTCTCGAAGTCTGCTACAGGTCTAGCAAAACTCGTCTGGTCAGTTCTGTTCAACTTTTTGAGATACAGTCAATTTTCTGCATCAAGGTATTTTAGTCACCGGCCATGGCTACAAGCAGTGATATATTCCGTACGTTGGCTGTTGAGGATAAGTTGGATGGTACCAACTACCCATTATGGGCTTATATGATGCGATATGTTTTGGTTGCAAAAGGATTATGGAACATTGTGCAGGGTGTTGAAAGACGTCCTGTTACACCTGTAACGACAGGTACTGCAAATACAGGTGCTGGAGCTGATGAAGATGGTGTCGAAGATGATATTCCACAGGTTCCTGTTCGTGCTGCTGTTTCTATTGCACCTACTGCAGAGCAAATTCATTGGGATGGCAGAGATGCCCAGGCACATGCATTGATAGCTTTGTCTGTCAAACGTGCCATTATTCCTCATATTTGCTCTTGTAGAACAGCTAGGGATGCTTGGGATACACTTACCACATTGTACCAAGATAGGAATGAGGCTCGTGTTGCTTACCTCCAAAAACAGTTGGAGAGTGAGCACATGAATGAAGGTGATTCTATGGACAGTTTCCTAACAAAGATCAAAGATTTGAAGGAACAATTGATTTTTGCTGATGAGGTTATACCAGATAGCTCACTTGTGCAGACCGTTCTGAATGGTCTTCCTGATTCATATTAGAGTTTTGCTTCTACTCTTCGGTTGATGATGAAACGCAATCCGAATGCCTTATCATTTGAGAAGTTAGTCTCTGTTTTGTTGCAGGAAGATCAATCCAGGCAGAACAGGTCCATTATGCGTGTTGTAGATCAAGCTTTCCTGGTTAGTCAGAACGGCAAAGGAAAATGGAGCTCTTCTACTAGTAAGCTGAAATCTGCAAATGCTGCACATTAGAAGAACCAGGATAAAGATGAGAAGAAATCAGAAAAGTGGAAATTGTTTTGCAAGTACTGTAAAGGGAATGATCATATCATAAGGAACTGTCCAAAATTGGCTGCAAAAGAGGCAAAGAAAAAGGAGGTTAGAATGGTTGTTGCAGATGCCTCTACACCAAAAACAGAGTCTGCTAATCTTGTGCAAGAAGAAGAATGGGCGTTTAGTACTGTTTGCAGTTTTGACCCATCTTCTCATGAGCAGTGCATGTCTGCAGTGGACTCAGATGTTTGGTACTTCGATAGTGGGGCGACCAAACATATTACCTCGCAGCATAGTTTCTTCTCTTCACTCGAGCGTGCCCCTACAGGGAATACTGTCACATGCGCCAACAACTCCTCTTATCCTGTTATGGGAATTGGTAAGATCATTCTAACTACTGCTGATGGAAGAATCTGTTATCAGTTTTTGCATTAGCCAAGATTGGCTTCGTTGTGAAATTCGTTGATGACAGGTGTACAGTTCATGATCTATCAAATGGCGATGTGATTATTGCTTTTTTTTTATGTCGTGGGCTGTATACGCTCATAGACTATGAAAGATCTTTGAATGATTCGGCATGTGCAGTTCATGATTCTCAGGCTATGTCAGATGCAAAGCTTTGGCATGCACGCTTTGGTCATCTGAATTTTGCTAGTTTGCTACGCCTGCAGAAATCTAATATGGTGTCTTCTTTGCCCAAGCTTGAGGCACCTAGAAAACATGTATGTGAAGGCTGTATTTTGGGCAAAATGCAGCATTCCTCCTTTCCAAAAGATGGTTTAGTTCGTGCTACGCAGAAATTACAGCTTGTACATAGTGATCTCTGTGGTCCTATGCAAACACCCTCTTTTGGGAATTACCTTTACTTCGTGACTTTCATTGATGATTTTTCCATGCATGCATGGGTATATCCACTCAAAGAAAAGTCCGAAGTGTTCATGTGCTTTAAACAGTTTTTGGTTTTGGCTGAAAATATGTCAGCATGTAAAATGGGCACCCTCCGTTCTGATCGAGGGGGGGAATATATGTCTTCTGATTTTAATGCATTTCTGGCTGAACGTGGGATAAAACACCAGTGTACAGTGCCATATACACCTCAACAGAATGGAGTTGCTGAACGAAAGAACAGGTCACTTATGGAGATGGCAAGGTGCATGGTTAAGAGTCAGGCTTTACCACATAGTTTCTGGCTTGAGGCTGTCATGTGTGCAGCATATGTACTGAACAGGTGTCCCACTAAAGCGCTGCAGTCTATCACTCCATATGAGGCTTGGCATGACCGCAAGCCATCCGTTGCTCATCTGCGTGTTTTTGGTTGTTTGGCATATGCATTAGTGCTTGAACAACATCGCAGAAAATTGGATGATAAGGCAGTAAAATGTATTTTCGTTGGATACAGTTCGGAAAGTAAAGGCTATCGTCTATATCATCCACAAAATAAACGCATTCTGGTTAGCCGTGATGTTGTCTTTGTGGAAGATGCTATTCAGCCATTGCTTTCATGTACTAAGGAGACATTTGTTAGCTCCAAAGACATGTATGATACTTTGATGCCTCTTTTTACAGGTGGACAGTCTAGTGCTGGTCCTAATGAGGCAACTTCTCAGCCTTTGCAGGTTTCATATGATGATGCACATCATTTTATTTTTTATGCAGATTTACATGATGCACTTGTTGATGAGAGAGCTAATATTGAGCAAGCAAAAACTATGCCAAAATGGCTGGTGCAGACTTTGCGTGACAGTAAATTAGATGCACCTTTGTCATATCATACTCGTTCAGGCTCTCATAATGCCTCCTTTGCATCAGATTGCTATGCTATGGCTGTGTCTAGTCTCTGTGATGAGAATGAGCCTGTTTCTTTTGATGAAGCACAGAATTCAGAAAATTGGATGGTTGCCATGCAATTTGAATATGATGCTATAATGAAGAATGGTACATGGTCTTTATGTGACTTGCCTCCTGGCAAGAAGGCCATTGGCACTAAGTGGGTGTACAAGCTGAAGCGTAAACCTGATGGTACAGTTGACAGGTATAAGGCTAGGCTTGTTGCAAAGGGTTATGCGCAGGAGAGAGGCATTGATTTTGATGAGACCTTTGCACCTACATATCTGTAAATAATCTACAGCACAAACATATTCAAAAAATAAGAACGTATGCGTATCATTAAACCAAATGAGTATAAGAATAAGTTTGGTAAATCAAAAATATCTGTGGCTTTGTGCAGAAAGGGCATGAGAACCAAGTGTGCAGGTTAAAGAAGGCATTATATGGTTTAAAGCAAGCACCACGTGCTTGGTATGAGAAGATACATGCCTATCTGGTTGCACATGGTTTTGAGAACAGTCCAACTGCAAGCACCTTATATGTCAAGCGTGCTAATGATGTGCTTCTGATCATTGTTGTCTATGTTGATGACATGCTGCTCACTGGTCCTATTGAGAAGCATATTGCTGATTTCAAGGCTGATTTGCATGCCTCATTTGAGATGTCTGATTTGGGGCATTTGCATCACTATTTGGGCATTCAGTTTATGCAAGTTGATGGTGGAATGGCTTTGTGTCAAACGAAATATATTGACACATTATTGCAGCGTTTTGGCCTTGAAGACTGTAAGCCTATTGCCACTCCTATGGAGACAGGTTTACGATTGAGTCTTCATGATGCTGGAGATGCATTGTTCTCTATCAGCAGGCTCTTGGATGCTTGATTTACTTATGCATTACTCGGCCAGATATTCAATTTGCTGTCTCATAGATGAGCAGGTTTATGCATTGCCCAGGAGTCACGCATTGGAAGGCGGTTAAGCGCATCTTTCGCTACTTGAGTGGTACTCGGCTACTTGGGTTGTTTTATCCCAAGGGGGGATCACTACCGCCAGATTTGCATGCTTTTTCTTTTCAGATTGGGCTGGTTGCTATGACACTCGTGTCCACCAGTGGTTTTTGCTTCATGCTTGGTAGCTCATGTATATCTTGGTTGAGCAAGAAGCAGCCTACTGTGGCCACTTCCAGTTGTGAGGCTGAGTATAGGGCAGCTTTCACAGTGACTGTTGAGTGTGTGTGGCTCAGACGCCTTATGGCTAATTTGAGTGTTGGCCAGTCTTCTGCCACCACCATCTTCACTGACAGTCAAAGCGCATTGGCAGTTGCGAGGAACCCTGTGTTCCATGCTCGCACTAAGCACATTGAGGTGCATTATCACTATGTCAGGGAGAGGTTCTATGCTGGGGAGATCAGCTTGGCATATGTGCCCACGCAGGAGAACATTGCAGACCTTTTCACGAAGACTCTGCCTAGGGAGAAGTTTGAAGCTTTCCGCAAAGCTTTGGGCTTACTTCCTTTTGTGGAGTGATTTCCACATAGCTTGGCACTTCCTTATACATGAGTGCCAGGTCCTTGTTCACCGCATCACTCCCAGGGGGGATTTGTTGATATATTTAGGTAGTGATGTGTGTGAACACACTAGGACCGTCGGGGCACTTTTTTCCCTCTTTAGAAGGTTTTTTTCCCCCGGCTTGTATATACGTCTGTTGCCCTAATGGGCTACTTATCTTTGTACATTCTCTAGTAATACATTCAGTATTGTGTGTTTGTGCTCCAAGCTTCCTCTTCTTCCTTGTGCTGTTCGCGTGCTCCTGCAGACGTCTAACTCCAACAGTTGGATGCCCAATAACATCCTTGAAAGTGGTTTGATAGTGGTTTATTTTGGAGCTAGAAGCATCATGAAACATATTCACACGACACCAAATGGTATCAATGTTTGCTATATTGGTACACACAAAATCTTTTGTTTCATCAACAAATAGTCTCATGATCATCTAGTCTTGATTGAGGGGAAGAAAAAAGCATTGAATAAGATCTAAGGATGCATGATGTTTAACAAGGCATCTAAGACCATTGGAAGCAATTGCAAAGAGAAGAGGGGCTAAGGGGCATCCTTGTTTGATATAATGTCTTAACCAAAAAGCCTAATAAAGCCAACCCATTCATGTTCATCTAAGTATAAACATTTCCCAATAGTGTTAAGAGCATCTTAGCGAATTTTTGACCATAACATAGGTCTTTGAGAGATCAGAAAATGAAGTCCCACAAGTTTTTCATAAGCTTTGTCGAACTCAATGCCAAGGAAGAGGACATCTTGAGTGGACTCTTTAATGAAAAACAACACTTCCTAAAAATCAATTATAGCCTCAAGGATGGACCTCCCCTTGATGGACTGTTTTTTATCCTCACTAATCCAGTTTTACAAGTGAGAAGCAATTTGATTAGCAAGAACTTTAGCAAGGATCTTGTAACCAGTTTATAACATTATATTATTGAACAATTTTGAATCATGTTTTTATTGAATTTTTTACAAATAAGCTTGATAACACCTTCATTAGGACATTCGAATAGTGCCCTAAAAGAGATGGTCTCTTATCACACTAGACATGATGGAGTAGTCATCACATTCTTGAAGGTCCTAAAAACTCATTGGTGAGGCCATCTAGGTCTAGGCTTTTGCCATTAGGAAGAGTCTCAATAACTTGAAGAATATCTTCCTCCAAAATCGGAGCTTCCAAAAGAGGCTTCAAATTCTGTAGAATTCTTTTGGTTCTAACACAAGAGATGGTCGCCGTGTAATCATGCCTATGAGGAGAAGGAGGTGTGGAGACCCCCAAAAGTGGGGTAAATTGCTTGAAAATCAATGTACTATTTTCTTCATATGTCTTGCACTCAACCCCATCCGTACCCATCATGAAAGGGATCCTTTCCTTGGATTACTTCTTCTTGAGGAGGCCATACATCTCTTTAGAAGGTTTGTCCACCTCTCCCATCCAACGATCTTTAAGGAGGCATCCGAGTCACTAGGTATGACAAAATGAAGGGGTGCAAAAGGTCATCCTTATCTACATGGACCTTTGAATTATGATATGTTGGGAAAGAAGTTGCTTTAATCGATCTATAGAATTAAGATTGCCAAGTAATGCATACATCAATTTAGTAAAGTTTCTCGTACCCCCAATTTAGTAAATATATTTTCAAATAAAGCCCACTACCATTATTTCAATGGCCTTATATAAATGAACCTTATCAAAAACTAGTGAAAAACATGAATTTCTGTTGGATCGAAATTGAACCAAAAAGAACAAGCGTGGATTTTTTTGTCAACAAAGAAATCATTGATGCGCATAATTAATTTGCATGATGAAAGTATATGTAGGTTGCATTACTCCTTATTCGATGATTCCATTATTCGTGAATAATTACGGAATTTTCTGATGACCCCTTATTATTCAACCAAATTATTTTGGTGCCACATCAGCTTATTTAGACAAGTCCGAATAGTTTTTGCATAACAATTGGAAGATTTTTGACCGAAGGTGCTTTCGATCAAAAAATTTTTTATCAAAAATATTTTTGATCGAAAAGGTTTTCAATAAAAAAATAATTTAGATTGAAAAGGTTTTAGATTGGAAAGGTTTTAGATTGAAAACGTTTTAGATTGAAAACATTTTAGATCAAAAAGTTTTTAGATTAAAAGTCTTTTAGAATGAAAATATTTTTTATTGAAAATATTTTAAGTAGAAAAGATTTTACATTGTATTTTATTCAGCTAAAATTCTTTGAGATTTAACATGATCAGGTTGATTATTCATATTTAGAATTTTTAAATTTTTACTTCTAAAATTGCAATATATGAAATTATATAATAACACTTGATCATTCATCATAGGATTTCATCACCACACTCCACGTCATAAGATTTGAGTCAAAATCCACGTAATATAAGTACACATCTTAATTTTTAAATTAAAAAATCATTTGACATCATCCACATCATAACATGTGAATTAAAATCCATATAATATCATTGCACATATTAAGTTTTGAGGTCCACATCATCACTACTATATCAATCCATATCATTATAGTTAAATTAATACTCAATCGATATCATTCACATGATAACATTTGAATTACAATCCATAATATGGCACTAAACATCTTAGCTTTTGAAATTCACATCATCACTACTATATCAACACATATCATAATCTTTGATTTAACATTAAATCAACATCATCCACATCATAACATTCAAATAAAAATCCATATCATATAATTGTATATGTTAATTAATGAATTCCACATCATCATTGTATAGTACACTCCATACTATCATGCACACAACACCATAACACATCAACTCAAAGAAACAAGTATATAAATTAACATAATATTGAAATTAAAAACCATCCTAAAAAGATATCTTTGATTTGCATATATATTCAATTACATCAATCCACTTCAAAATGGTCCTAAGCCATCACTCTCCGATAACTTAAAACCATTTCCATAGATATTTCTAAGAATTTAAAGTAACTTATGTACATCTACTATTTTGATTATATTCCTATATCGAATAGTTCTAATACATACTTCAATTTATGAACCTCATTTTTATTGATGGGAGGATCATCTGAATGTACAAAGCCAAAAATCATCTAAAGGGTTTAGGGTTTAGCGTAAAGGGTTTAGAGTTTAGGGTTTAGGGTTTCAAGTTTAGGGTTCAACATTTAGGAGTTAGGGATTACAGTTCAACATTTTAGGGTTAAGAGCTTGGAGAGTAGTGTCTAGTGTTTTAGGATATAAGGCATAGGGTTTAGCATTGATGGTTTAGGATTTAGGATTAAGGGTTTATGTTTTAGGTTTTAGGGTTAAGGATTTAGGTTTTTGGCATTTAGGTTTACGTTTTCGATTTAATGCTATGAGTTTAGGGTTTAGGGTATGTGGCTTAGGGTTTGAGGTTTAGGGTGTAGGGTTTAGGGTTTGAGCTTTAGGATTTAGGGTTTAGGGTTTAGGGTTTGAGCTTTAGGATTTAGGGTTTAGGGTTTGAGCTTTAGGGTTTAGGGTTTGAGGATTAGGGTTGAAGGTTTAGGGTTTAGGATTTAGGTTTTAGCTTTTAGGACTTAGGGTTTAAGAGTTTAGTGTTTAGGGTTTAGGTTTTAGATTTATGGTTTAGGGATGAGGGGTTTGGGTTTAGTGTTTAGGGTTTAGGATTTATGGGTTAGGATTTAGGGGTAAGGATCTTGGGTTTAGGATTAAGGCTTTAGGATTTAGGATTTATGCTTTTGATCATAGGGTTTACGGTGTAGGATAAAGGGTTTAGGGTTTAAAGTTTAGGGTTTGGGCTTTAGGGCTGATGGTTTAGGTTTTAGTGTCTAGTTTTAAGAGTTAAGAGTTTATTTTGGAGTTTAGGGTTTAGCGTTGAGGATTTAGCGTTTAGGGTTTAGGTTTTATGGTTTATTATTTAGGTTGTAGGGTTTAAGTTTGATGTTTAGGGTTTTGGTTTAGGGCTTAGGGTTTAGGGTTTAGGGTTTTTGCTTAGGTATTAGAGTTAAGGATTTAAGGTTTAGGGTTTAGGGTTTATGATTTAGGTTCTAGGGTTTAGGGTTTAGGAATAGGGATTAGGGTTAAGGATCTAGGATTTAGGGTTTAGAGTTTAGGATTTAGGATTAAGGGTTTAGGGCTAAGGGTTTAGGGTTTGGGGTTTAGGATTTAGGGTTTAGAGTTTATATTTAGGATTTAGGGTTTAGGGTTTTGAATTTAAGGGTTTAGTGTTTAGGATCTAGCGTTAAGGATTTGGGGTTTGCGGTTTATGGTTCCAGCTTTAGGGTTTAGGGTTTAAGGTTTAGGGTTTAGGTTCTATGGTTTAAGGTTTAATGTTAAGGGTTTAGGATTAAGTGTTTGGCATTTAGGGCTTAGAGTTTAGGATTTAGGGTTCTAGGGTTGAGGATTTAGGGTTTAGGGTTTAGGGTTCATGGTTCAGACTTTAGAGTTTAGGGTTTATGGTTGAGGACTTCGGATTAATGGTTTAGGTCGGTTTAGGATTTAGGGTTTGGGGTTTAGGGCTTACGGTTTAGGGTTTAGGGCTTAGCGTTTAGGGTTTAGGTAGATAAATTGGTAGCAAAGTGGGTGATCAAAGTGTGATGCAATGCGGAAGCTTCTTGGGTGAAAGTCATTCTTAGAGGCAAATCGTCTTTTTGCCTCAAGCGTATCCCTAGGTGGAAGGATCTTGATGTGCTCACCTTAATGTTTTCTCAATGTTCCGTTATGAGAAAAGGTTCTGACCTCATTTTCTCTACATGGACGAGTTGAAATAAGATGAAATTGTATATCAAGGTTAATGAAGATTAGAAATGGGTGATGGGTATCAGGCAAGCTGATTCTATATGGTTTCTTGTTAAGGCAATTGGAGAAGTTGAACCAAGAAAAATCCAAAGAGCAAAGAAGCTAAGGAGCAAAGGCTTTAGCAAGTGGAAGCATCTCTAGAACCTTGAGAGAGATCATTAGTTAAGATTTGAGGACGTTGTACCTACTAGGAGTGTTGACTATGATGACTAGTGCCTCTTCGATCACAAACTTGGTGCCTGAGATAATACCAAGACTCGTCTCATTCTTGGGAACGATCTCCCTTGGATTGAAGGATCAAGATGGTCCAAGGATAATTCGATAAAAGTTTGAGTTTCCATATGCACATTGATTGGAATATAACCTCCCATAATAGAAGTTGGGGTCACAAATGTTCTAGCATTAGATGCCAACTTGTGTGCCGGGACATGTGGCACCCTCCCATTGACAAAAAAAATTGTTATTATGTTGCAAATCATCCATCGTGAAATTTGGACTAGTGCCAAAGCTAATAAATCTATGGGGCCCTTCACTAGTGTAACTGGTGCCTTGGAGGAAAGAGGACCTTTGCCATCTCTCCTTCTCATGCCCTAGAATCTATCCAATATGGCAACCTCTCATCACAATTTTGAGCTTAGAAAGGCATATTAATTAGAAAGAAGTGTTACTTGGAGAACCAATTGGTTGCTCATTTGCATTGTGGAATGCTATTAGTGGGAAAGTGATCTAGAAGATTTGGATGGAAAGATGCATGTTCAACTTTGATGCACATCCAAAAGAATAGTCGATTGAAAAGTCTCTTGGCCTGTTCGGTAAAAGAACATGCAATTGTGAAAAACCT
The DNA here is from genome assembly GCA_020310875.1 of Ceratopteris richardii. Lineage (NCBI taxonomy): Eukaryota > Viridiplantae > Streptophyta > Polypodiopsida > Polypodiales > Pteridaceae > Ceratopteris > Ceratopteris richardii. The sequence continues at coordinate 3,397,804 of CM035441.1, read as the reverse complement.
CCACTTTTCAGACAACGTAGGATGTCTGTCCTAGAAAACAACAATATCAAAAGCAAGGGGATCACTCATGAGGGTGATGAAATATTCATTAAAACTCTTTGTAATTGCTTTTGAAATTTTTGTATCCCATCATACATGGGATCTTAAGGGCGCTACGCCCATTCAAGCATTGGAGAGTAGACCTCTACCGAACTTCCTATTGGGAGAAAAATATTTATGTGACATAAGCCCTCTTGTTGCACACGAGCAGATTAGGAGAAAACCTTTTGTGGGCGACCACTCTAGCAATGAATCAAGAATGGAATCCTGTGAAGAGAGATACCAATATGTAAGGCATCCTTTAATGCCATCTACCGTGGAAGGGGGAGGATAAGAGTGGAACACCAGTCCTGAGGTGTCTGTTGTTCGAGAGCATAAATAAGACGAGAGCACGTTTATCCAACGGAAAATGAAACCGTAGTTCTCAGAACTCCCTTCCAACCAAACTCGTCCGTTTACTCTTCATTGTCCAAAGGATATTGGTTTGAGTTATTGTAGTCAGTTAACATATCGTGTATATCTGTAGGTTTTTTTTTCCTGTTTCTATGAAGACACTGATATCCTTTAGTTGAATGAATATTACAATCCAAAATATAGGAAAAATCATGATAATTTCGCTCAGGAAAAGAAATTCATTGATGTCTTTAATGACACTCCTTTACTTCCAACCTTTTTGCTGTAGCTCCGCCCTTCAAATCGAACTCCTGAGTCATTCTCTGTATGCAGCTGGCTACGTTTAAGTATAATGACACACACACATACACTCCCATGCATACATACACACACATACAAATACATACACACACATACATACACATACACATATACACGAGAATGGTGGAATCAAGGTGTTTCTGACAATAACACCTACCCTTAGGAGAAAGCCTTTAAGTCGAAAGGACCATTTAGTTCTTTTAGTACATGCTTTCCATGTCCGAGTCTGCTTTTCACATCTTTCCTGTGTCTATGCACAGCTACATCACCATGAAAAGCTAAAAGACTTTTGACGAGTCGACCTATTCAATTACGTAGTTCGTATGCACATTTTTCGATTCTCTGATGTTTTATGCATGGAAGGATAGTGTTCTCCCTAGTGGCATAGCATTGCTGTCTATCGCCCATTCAGTCAATATTGTAGAGCGACCACCATGCTCTTTCGTTTTGCATTCAGCAGTTCATTTCACATCCACAAAGAATGTGGCGTGAAGGTTAGCAAATACAAGCTCAAGTAAATACTGAGGTGCTAAAGACTCTGCATCAATCCATATGTACTCTTTTTCGTCAAAGAACTCAACGTAAAGGGGAGCACGCCATTACAGCAAACACAGAGATTCGTCAACCACCCTGCTTGATTACCCAATGCGGAGTACACACTAATCAGAATGTTACTGCGAAGACAATCGAAGACATTACTGCGTTCTGGTAAGGAAGGAAATTCGGGTAAACAGGTAGATCTAGCTTGCGATCGCTCGATGACTCGCCTCCTTATTGGGAACGAATCTCCATGCCTTCAGGGTCTAAGATGGCAAAACTACAACAGCCCTGACAATATTCCGAGATTAAAAAAAAATGTGGACTTTCATATCATGCTCATAGAAGGTGGTGTATGAATTGGTCAGTTTAAGGTGGGATTTTAAGTTCCAATCCCTTTGGCATCTCTTCATTGAGATAAAAAAGGCGGTTCTTATGCAGAAATTCCTCCACAGGAGAATTTGGACTGTCTACATAGCAATGGGGACTTGGCAAAGTTTCTCTTTTTGTGCCCCAAGTTAGCGTGAGTTTCGTAGGCCCTTGAAAGAATCCAGTTACCGCAGAGACAACTTTGTGGAATGCCATAAGTGATGAGACTCTGTGGAAGATCTGGAAAAAGAGATGTGCTGCCATCTTTGACAACTTTCCTAAAAATTGGTCCATCGAAAAATCTTTTTTCCTTTTCAGCAAAAGAAATTCCTACTGTAAAAGCTCCCCACCATTTAGACATCATTGAGTGTTCTTCCTTGAGAGCAACAAAAATTAAATTCAAGTGATGCCCCCATGAGAAGGACGAAAGGGTTATTAACTTCTTTGTAACGTTCTCTAATTCTAGCAAGTTTCGCTAGAAGACAAAAACGAGGTAAAGTAGACTGCAAGAGTTCTGGGGAAAATAATGCTTTATGGAATGAATACAATGGTTACCCATCACTCTCACATTACATCTCCTTATCCTGCATAAAAGGAATAAGGAGATGTGATGACGTCCCGAAGCCTCTAAACTTTCGAGACAAAAAAAGGTGAGTACGACTTTTAATCAAACAAGCCCAATGCTCATCGATAAATCTATTTAACAGCCTCGATGTTATCATTCTCTTACGGAACTAATGTCAAGTCCTCTCCCTTTTTCTTCTTTTAGAAAGAAAAAATATATCCCAAGCGACAATCTCCTGAAAACAATCTCTCACTACTAGCAAAGACTAAAAAAAAGATAATACTAAGCAAAATGTAATAATTCAAAACAAAACGCCTACTATAGCGAGAATTTCGTAAAAGAAGACATTTTCTCTATAAATGTACATGTCCCAAAACTGCACCGTGGATACGTTCTCCATAGATATTCCAAGTGAACTAAAAATTCTATGTTGTCCTAAAATTTAACAACCCAATTGACCCATACACTCGGGAACCCCATAGATATTCCAACCTAACTAAAAACTCTATGTTCTCCTAAAATCTAAGAACCCAATTGGACCATACACTCTAGAACCCCATAGATATTCCAACTTAACTAAAAGATATATGTTCTTCTAAACTTTAACAACCGAATTGGACCACTCTAGAAAAAGAGTGGTCGAAGCTACAGAAACTTATTTTTTCTTTCATTGGCCTATAATCCACTTGGAAGAAAAACGTGTGAAGGCAATAAAGAAATTTTTACGTAAGTTTATTATGAGAAATGAGCGCAGATTAATATCATAAAGAGGCATTCGCAAACACAATGGGAAAGAGATTTTAAGAATAGAAATATCGTTGATTAATGCTAAGGAACATCCGATGGCTTCACCCTATAACACTTGATTCTAGTTGATTTGCCCCTGCAACAACATGATTCTGAAGAGGTGTACCAACTCCTCATTGCCATGAGTGCAATGTTTGCACCAAGGAGGGGCTCGACAAATTTTGATAGCTTTAACATTGATGCAAATTCCCTGCTGGAGGATTTGCCACATAAGATTTGATTTTCCTATCTCAATCAAGGGATTCCAAAGGGATTGGATCTTAAAATACCACCTTAAACGCAATCAATCTAGACACCATCTCCTATTAAGCATGACATGAAAGTCCACATCCTTCTTGAATCTTGGAAATTTATCAAGAATATTTTCATTGTGCTATCCAAGACCCTCAAGGTAAGGGAAGAAATGGCCAATAGGGAGGGGAGTCCTCGAGCACTCCTACACATTGAATCTTCTCTACAACAAGCACCATTCTTCATGGTCAACTCTCCTAGCTAGGCCAATGTCCTCAAATCTGATCCATTGACATGTTTCTTGATTCTAGAGGTATTTCTAGAAATAGAATCCTTTGTTTTGAAGCTTTCTAGATTTTGGGAGGTTCGAAAGCTTTCTAACGTTTTCGAGATTCCAATTCTCATAGCTCTTTTGCTCCATATGGAAGAGTTGGAACAAGATGAAACTCCATATCAAGGTTAATGAAGATTGAAAATGGGCTATGAGGATCTTGAAAAATGCTTGTATATGGATTCTTATCAAGGGAATTAGAGAAGATGCACCAAACAATATCAAAAGAGCAAAGAGGCGAAGGAACATAGGCTTTAGCAAGTGGAAACATCTTAGGAACCTTAAGAGAGGTCATTGGTTAGGATTTGAGGACATTGACCTTGTTACAAGAGTTGAGTATGATGACTCGTGCCTCCTCAATCATAGAATCAATGTCTTAGATAATTCAAAGACTTGTCTCCTTCTAGGGAATGATTAGCCCTAGAGTGAAGGATCAAGATGGTCTGTAAGATTGGTGCTAAGAATGAGGCTTTTGATAGTGCCTACAAATTGATTGACCCAAATAAAGATGAAATACCTATCATGGAGAAGAAGAATTAACAAAAGAGAGGGATGAAGAAATGGTTGAGGTGAGGGTGAAGGTTTGGTTGAGGTGAGGGAGTGTGGGGTGTGTGGAATGAGGGATTATGGAGAGAGACAGGGAGCATTACCACTGGACCTTTGAAAGCACCCATGAAAAAACACCATCTTCAAATAGGGTTTGAATTAACCAAAGTAAGCCCCATAATGTCAATGCCGCGTTGGGAATACAAGGGTGAGAAGAAGCTATCAGAGAATGAGCAATCACTGTATCCCAAGTGAACGAGTCACTATATCCCTAGGTAACACCAGAAATGAGTGGGCATGGCTTAGTACATCATATGTTTTCCACCTAAATCCTCTACTCTGCAATAAGCAATGATGGGTGCATTCGCTCACCCAAAGCCACCGACTTGCCGAAGTCCTCTGCTCTACACTTTCAATATTTTCTCTTACAATATCAAAGGGATGTCTGACCCTTTTTGTGCTAAATGTACTGCCAATTGGATGTGTGACTTATCATTCATGCCTAATTTTAGTTGCCTTCAAGAGTTAAAAGTCAGTGGTAGGAGACTTCCCTGGCATATGAATACTATATCTAGCAAGCATGCTTGGCACTTCACCAGCCACCCCCAAGGGAGGGGGGTATCTCGTTAGGTATTTCCCATTCCTTAAATAATTTTACTCGTGAAATCTTCAAGAGTCCCACACATCAATGCATTAGTGTTTCTCCTACAAAACCTTTTAATTGTACTATAATGAGTACCTATGCTGCAAATTGTCTCAACCTTAGATCTAAGTGCTAGGAAGAAATCAGTTGTCTGACTAGACCTCTTATTATTATAGGGGACTTCAATATAATTACCACTCTTCAAGATAGGCGTTGAAAGAAGGGAACCACCATAAATGGTATGGAATGGTGCTCATGGATTAGACTTATAACTAACTATAACCTTCTTGATATCACTACCAACTCTAGGTTCATGTGGAACAATAAGCAAAAGGGAGATAGCCAACTTGCTTCTAGGTTGGATAGGTGCTACACTAATAGTCCTTACTTGCAACAGTTTTGGGATGTGAAGTCTTCTATTCACCACACTATCTGCATGTCTAATCATGCCCCTCTGTTTATCTCCTTTAGACATAACTTCCCTATTTATAAATTGGGGTGGCCTCACCTTGCACCTCCCTCCTGAAAATCCCGTGTGTTTTGGAGAAGATTAAACTCATTTTTTTCTCACCAATTCACCCGTAATAACAATCCTTGTGTTGCTTGTTCCAAGGCCGTGAATGAAGTTCAATCTCTCTTCACCCATTATAAGAGACTTAAGAAGAGTTTGAGGGAGTAGAAGAAGGCATGACATAGCCTTAGAAATTAATAAGCTCTTATCCTCTAATGGGTCCCAAATGGAAAATGTGGAAAAAATTTTGTATCTTGAGGAAAGGTTGAGATATCAAAAATACATTGAGGCTAGAGCTGTTCTCTCTGCATCAAGGGAGTTTTGGGCTAGAAATCTTGATAGACCAAGCAGAAGTATGTTCTCTCTGCTTAATAAAAAAACGAGTAAAGATTTCATACCTATGTTGATGAAAAAGTCTGGTGGTTATGCTGTCACTGTTGAGGAGAATTTGCAAGAGGCTAGTAGCTTCTTTACTAATGTTTTCTCTAGTTCTCCCAATTGGGGCGAGGATATTCGTGGAGGTAGGGCCACCGTTTCTCTTAAAAGGATAAAGACTATTCCTCCTACACTAGCTACCTTCTTGGACCTACCCCTCACTATCAATGAGATTAAAGAAACCATAGGTAAATTGAAACCCTGCAAAACTCCTCGCCTTGATGTCCTTCCCAATATGTTTTTCATGATTACTCGAGACTTCATGACTCCCTTTATTCTCTTGGTTTGGAAAGATGTTTTTTCTAAAGGCACTCTTCCTATTGACATCAATACTAGAGTCATAAAACTGATTCCCAAAAAGGGATCTAAATAGGATTTGAATAATTGGAGACTCATCACTTGCTTGACCACTATATATAAGATTTTTGCTTCCACCTTGGCTAGGAGACTCAACCCCATTAGGAAAGACTTTATTCTTCTTGAACAAAATGGCTTCATAAAAGGAAGATTCATTCTTGATGCCATCCTTTCCCTATAGGAAGGAATAGACTATGCCCAAGAGTCCAACCAGCCCTACTTTTTCTTCAAAATTGATTTTGCAAAGCCTATGAAAGGATAGATCGGGACTTTATGCTTTAGCCATGATTTGGAGCTCGTAATAAATTCATTAAGTGTGTGAGCACCCTTTTTGGTAATGCTCAATCCAAAATCTCTATCAATGGGACCCTCTCATCTCCTTTTAGTCCTAGGAGATCCATCAAGAAAAATTGCCCACTTGCCTCTTTGCTATTTGCCACTGCTAGTGACCAGGGTTGCATTTATTCGATCAAATATTAAAAAATATCAAATATGATCGTTTTATTTGTGGTTATCCGAGTAAACACAAAAAAAACAAAGACAGATATATTTTTTATCAAAATGCTTTCGATCAAAAAGCCTTTTGATCAAAATAATTTTGATTAAAAAGCATTTCATCGAAAGCGCTTTCGATCGAGAAGCGATTTCTAGCAAAAAAATATACATTTCTACATTCAATCAAAAATCTCATTCCGGATGTGCATCATTGGTATTCTAGAGAGCTTTAATCCTGCAATTTCTATCATAGAGAGCTTCCTCCATCGTATCATTAAGGTATTGATTTAATTTTTATTTATTGTTTATTTTATTGTTTTGTTCATTGTATCATGCATATTGTATGATTCATACACATGTCTCTTACATATGCCTGATTTTTATTTATATAATTAGTGTTGTGCCTTTAAATCATCAAATGTATACATGTTCAACTCGTGAAAGCGTTTCTTACTTGTATAAATTGAGAAGAAACATTTAAAAATAAACAACAACTTTGATTGTCTGACTCGTTACATCGATTCTTACTCTCATAGTAGTATAGGACACAACAATAGATCTATTGAGATTGTTTGAATCGCCACCTCAATTCCTACTGTCTCAATAGTATAGGGAATGTGTAGGGACTATTGTGATTGTCTGATTCTTTGACTCTTACTCTAACAATAGTCACTTAGATTTCGATGAGAATACTAAGTGTAGGTCACAAGGTGTAAAAAAACTATTGTGATTGTTTGATTCTTTGACTCTTACTATCACAATTGTCACTTAGATTTGAGTAAAAATACTTAGTGTAGGTCACAAGGTGTATAGAAACTATTATGATTGTCTGATTCTTTGACACTTACTATCACAATCGTTATATACAGTTATGTGACAAAACTCATACATAGTACAGTGAATGTATATGAATTATTATAAATGCATGATTCTTTGACTCTTACATTGTTAATAGTTACATAAATTCACTTCAAGATTATAATTACACTAAGTTCTATTTAATTATAAATCTACGTATTTAACTATACATATGTCTATCATTTGTGAACACATACTATTGATTTATTTATCCATACATTTAGTGATAGTGTATTTTTTATTTGTGCATAGTTGGCACGTAAAATAAACAAGCAGGAGCAAAACGATTTAGAAGAATTGTATCCATTGAGAGATGATGAAATCACTATAGCGATGTGTTGGAGTTAAACATCTGCGGAAGCACGCGAACAGCGCAAGGAAGAAGAAGAAGCTTGGAGCACAACACACAATACTGAATGTATTACTTGAGAATGTACAAAGATAAGTAGCCGCGGGAAAAAAAACCTCCTAAAGAGGGAAAAAAGTACCCCGGGGGTCCTAGAGTGTTCACACACATCACTACCTAAATATATCAACAAATCCCCGTTGAGAGTGATGCAATGAACAAGTAGTTGGCACTCATGTGTAAGAAAGTGCCAAGCTATATGGAAATCACTCCACAAAAGGAAGTAAGCCCAAAGCTTTGCGGAAAGCTTCAAACTTCTCCCTAGGCAGAGCCTTCGTGAAAAGGTCTGCAATGTTCTCCTGTATGGGCACATATGCCAAGCTGATCTCCCCAGTAGAGAACCTCTCCCTGACAAAATGATAATGCACCTCAGTGTGCTTAGAGCGAGCATGGAACACAAGGCTCCTCACAATTGCCAATGCGCTTTGACTGTCAGTGAAGATGGTGGTGGCAGAAGACTGACCAACACCCAAATTACCCATAAGGCATCTGAGCCACACACACTCAACAATCGCTATGAAAGTTGCCCTATACTCAGCCTCACAACTAGAAGTCGCCATAGTAGGCTGCTTCTTGCTCAACCAAGATATACATGAGCTACCAAGCATGAAGCAAACACACACAACTGTCATAGCAACCAGCCCAATCAGAGTTAGAAAAAGCATACAAATCTGGCGGTAGTGATCCCCACTTGGGATAAAACAACCCAAGTAGCCGAGTACCACTCTAAGTAGCGAAAGATATGCTTAACCGCCTGCCAATGCTTGAGTCCTGGGCAATGCATAAACCTGCTCATCTATGAGATAGCAAACTGAATATCTGGTCGAGTAATGCATAAGTAAATCAAGCATCCAACAGCCTGCACAGAGAGAACATCATCAAAAGCACCTCCAGCATCATGAACACTCAATCGTATACCTATCTCCATAGGAGTGGCAATAGGCCTACAATCTTCAAGGCCAAAACACTACAATAATGTGTCAATATATTTCGTTTGACACAAAGCTATTCCATCATCAATGTGCATAAACTGAATGCCTAAATAATGATGCAAATGCCCCAAATCAGACATCTCAAATGAGGCATGCAAATCAGCCTTAAAATCAGCAATATGCTTCTCAATAGGACCAATGAGCAGCATGTCATCAACGTAGACAACAATGATCAGAAGCACATCATTAGCACGCTTAACATATAAGGTGCTTTCAGTTGGACTCTTTTCAAAACCATGTGCAATCAGATAGGCATGTATCTTCTCATACCAAGCACGTGGTGCTTGCTTTAAACCATATAATGCCTTCTTTAACCTACACACCTGGTTTTCATGCCCTTTCTGCATAAAGCCATGGGGCTAAAAACCATACAGTTCTTCATGCAAGTCACCATTCAGAAATGTTTTTGTAATGTCCAACTGATGTACATTCCAACCATGATGGGCTACAAGTGCATAGATGCTCCGAAGAGTAGCCATACAGCATGTAGGTACAAAGGTCTCATCAAAATCAATGCCTCTTTCCTGTGCATAACCCTTTGCAGCAAGCCTAGCCTTATACATGTCAACTGTACCATCAGGTTTACGCTTCAGCTTGTATACCCACTTAGTGCCAATGGCCTTCTTGCCAGGAAGCAAGTCACATAAAGACCAAGTACCATTCTTCATTATTGCATCATATTTAGATTGCATAGCAGCCATCCAATTTTCTAAATTTTGTGCTTCATCAAACGAAACAAGCTCAGTCTCATCACATAGACTAGAGGCAGCCATATCATAGCAATCTGATGCAAAAGAGGCAGTATGAGAGCCTGATCGAGTATGATATGATAGAGGTGCATCTAATTTGCTATCACGCAAGGTCTCCACCAGCCATGTTGGCATAGTTCTTGCCTGCTCAATATCCGCTCTGTCATCAATAAGTGCATCATGTAAATCTGCATCAGAAATGGAATGATCTGCATCATCACATTGAAACGTGCAAAGGCTGAGAAGTTGCCTCATTAGGACGAGCACTAGACATTCCACCTGTAAAAAGAGGCAGCAAAGTATCATACATGTCTTTGGAGCTAACAGATGTCTCCTTAGTACATGAAAGCAATGGCTGAATAGCATCCTCCACAAAAACAACATCACGGCTAACCAGAATGCGTTTAGTCTGTGGATGATACAGATGATAGCCTTTACTTTCAGAAGTGTACCCAACAAAAATACATTTTACTGCTTTATCATTCAATTTTCTGCGATGTTGTTCAGACACTAATGCATATGTCAAACAACCAAAAACACATAGATGAGCAACAAATGGCTTGCGGTCATGCGAAGCCTCATATGGAGTGATAGATTGTAGTGCTTTAGTGGGACACCTATTCAGTACATAGGTTGCACACATGACACCCTCAAGCCAGAAAGTATGTGGTAAATCGTGACTCTTGACCATACACCTCGCCATCTCCATGAGTGACCTGTTCTTTCATTCAGCAACTCCATTCTGTTGAGGTGTATACGACACTGTACACTAGTGTTTTATCCCACGTTGATCCAGAAATGCATTAAAATTAGAAGACATATATTCCCTCCTCGATCAGAATGGAGGGTGCCCATTTTACATGCTGATAGATTTTCATCCAAAACCAAAAACTATTTGAAGCACATGAACACTTCGGACTTTGCCTTCAATGGATATACCCATGCATGCCTGGATAAATCATCGATGCAAGTCACGAAGTAAAGATAATTCCCAAAAGAAGGTGTCTAAATAGGACCACAAACATCCCTATGTATAAGCTACAATTTCTAAGTAGCCCAAACTGAACCATCTTTTGGAAAGGATGAACACTGCATTTGCTCAAAATACAGCCTTCACAAACATGTTTTCCAGGTGTCTCAAGTTTGGGCAAAGAGGACTCCATTTCAGTTTTCTGTAGGTGTAGCAAACTAGCAAAATTCAGATGACCAAAGCATGCATGTTAAAGCTTTGCATCTGACATAGCCTGAGAATCATTTACTGCACATGCCAAATCATTTACTGATCTTTCATAGTCTATGAGCTTATACAACCCACGACATAAAATGCCAGAAGCAATAATCACATCACCATTTGATAGATCATGAACGGTACACCTGTCATCAACAAATTTCACAACCAAGCCAATCTTGGCTAATGTAGAAACTCTTAATAGGTTCTTCTTGATCCCTGGCACAAATAAAGCATTTGAGAAAGTGAAAGAACTAGCATCAGTAGTAGTCAAAATGATCCTACCAACTCCCATAACAGGGTAAGAGGAGTTGTTGGTGCATGTAACAGTATTCCCTGTAGGGGTAGGCTCGAGTTGAAGAGAAGAATCTATGCTGCAAGGTAATATGTTTGGTCGCCCCACTGTCAAAATACCAAACATCTGAGTCTACTGCAGACATGCACTGCTCAGGAGAAGATGGGTCAAAACTGCAAACAGTAGTAAATGCCCATTCTTCTTCCCGCACAAGATTAGCAGACTCTATTTTTGGTGTAGAGGCCTTTGCAACAACCATTTCAGCCTCTTTCTTCTTTGCCTCTTTAGCAGCTAGTTTTGGACAGTTTTTTATGATATGATCATTCCCTTGACAGTACTTACAAAACAATTTCTACTTTTCTGATTTCTTCTCATCTTTATCTTCCTTCTTGGAATATGCAGAGTTAGCAGAGTTCTGCTTACTAGTTGAAGAGCTCCATTTTTCCTTTGCCCTTCTAACTAGCTAGGAAAGCTTGATCTGCAACTCACATAATGGACCTGTTCTGCTTGGACTGATCTTCCTGCAACAGAACAGAGACTAACTCCTCAAATGATAAGGCATTCGAATTGCCTTTCATCATCAACCGAAGAGTAGAGGCAAAACTCTGATATGAATTAGGAAGACCATTCAGAACGGTCTGCACAAGTGAGCTATCTGGTATAACCTCATCAATATAAAGCAACTATTCCTTCAAGTCTTTGATCTTTGTTAGGAAACTGTCCATAGAATCATCTTCATTCATGTGCTCACTCTCCAACTGTTTTTGGAGGTAAGCAACACGAGCCTCATTCCTAGCTTGGTACAATGTGGTAAGTGTATCCCAAGCATCCTTAGCTATTCTACAAGAGCGAATGTGAGGAATAATGGCATGTTTGAGAGACAAAGCTATCAATGCACGTGCTTGGGCATCTTTGCCATGCCAACGAATCTGCTCTGCAGTAGGTGCAGCAAAAACCGTAGCACGAACAGGAATATGCAGAATATCATCATCTTCGACACCTTCTGCATCAGCTTTAGTACCTGCAGTTGTAACAGTTGCAGGTGTGATAGGACGTTTTTCGATAACCTGCACAATGTTCCATAGTCCTTTTGCAACCAACACATGTTGCATCATATAAGCTCATAACCGGTAGTTGGTACCATCCAACTTATCCTCAACAGCCAACATACGGAATACATCACTTCTTTCAGCCATGACGGGTGACTAAAATACCTTGATGCAGAAAATTGACTGTATCTCAAAAAGTTGAAGAGAACTACCGAGACAAATTCTACTAGACCTGTAGCAGACTTCAAGAGGCTTATACTGACGAACAGAAATTGGTATATACCTTTGGCACAAAAAGATGAAATAGCCTGTACAAGCACTGCGATAGTGCATTTGAAGGCCGAAACGAGCTCAGATCGTGATTTCGGCACCAAATTTTGTGCGATTCTGAGACTGCAAATGGAGGAGTGTTGATGATGCCCTAGATGAAGCGATGACCTACTCTGATATCAATTATTGAAGTTAGATGTCTGCCGAAGTAGGCGAACAACACAAGGAAGAAGAAGAAGCTTGGAGCACAACACACAATACTGAATGTATTACTAGAGAATGTACAAAGATAAGTAGCCCATTACGGCAATAGGCGTATATACAAGCCGGGGGAGAAAACCTCCTAAAGAGGGAAAAAAGTGCCCTGGCGGTCCTAGAGTGTTCACACACATCACTACCTAAATATATCAACACGTTGGACACATCTAATTACAAAGATTTCATTGCTGATTTATCTAGAACAACATTTATTAATATTGAAGATAAATTTGGGAGTGTGTCCGGTGGAGCACAGGTATTAGATGAGTGAATGTTGAAAGAGCTTACATATATCTTTGGACAAATGAAGAAAGTAGTAGAGTCATTGGTGGTGCATATCACAAGTTAATTCAGGTTCATCGATAAAATTAAATTTATCAATTTTCATTATCAGATAATGAAGAGAGGAAAATTATTAAAACCGGACATGAATGAACACCTTATGAGAGCACAACTAGATCCAAATACAAGAGATAAATATGTGAATATGGGAGATCAAGCATTGAATAATCTTTGTCTGCTCCCATATTCCTATATTCTTTTTGAAGATGCAGCTCTTGTAGGGGAAGGACAATATGGAATGATCCATCAAGTCAAAATATCCCACTGAGATTCAACAATGAAGTATTTGTTGCCAAGTTATTCAAATTACATGGTGATGACATACAAACACGAGAGAATGAAGCCATGAACGAAGCCATAGTGTTATCTATTATGCACAGTGGAATTATTAGTCTATTTGGTTTAGTTAGACACCATAGCAAAAGCTCGTGCCTTGTTTTCAAATTTTGGAATGGTGGTACATTAGACATGTGGCTAGAAAGAATGAAGAAGTAGTACTTAAACGTACCATGAAGGAGAGGTGTGAAGGACACAGAAGGAGGCATGACAACCATGAAAACAAACATTTGGAAGTTGATTAATGGCTTAGTACAAACAATATCATTTTTACACACGCAATATATCCCATAATGATCTACATCAAGCAAACATCTTGACGCATTTTGAAGATCAAGATGCCTATATCCGATTGTGCAGTTTTGGTAGAGGGACATATTTACCAACAAAAAAAAATGTTTTTTGAAGCTATTAATTCAGAAATATCAACTAGAAATGAGTGGATTCAAAAGTACTGGTGGATTGCACCCAAATTCATATCCACTAGTCCTTAACCTTTTAATGAAATTCAGGAGATATTTACAGTTTTGATATTCCCGTTATAACTCTTGAATTATATATATTTCAATAGTTATCCCATTGATATGAATGGGATTTACAAGTTCAAATATGCTTTAGAATTAGCTTTTGACAAAGATTTATCAAAAAGAGTAGATGCACATGAACTACTTAGAGTATTCTCACATCTTACTCGGTACAGTTTAAACATAACCATGATAGATGGACTAAGACCATATTGAAAACGATATGTATTTATTTGAACTATGTTGATTAAATGATATAGATTCATTTGTATTAAGTGGAGTAAATGTTATGGATTAATTTGCATTAAGTGGAGTAAATGTTGTGGTATCATTTGACTTAAGTGGATAAAATAACGTGTAGTCATTTTTAATATGTGGATTAAATGATGAAGATTTATTTGAATTATGTGGAGTAAATGAAGCGGTATCATTTGCATTAAGTAGAGTAAATGAAGTGTAATCATTTATAATATGTGGATTAAATGAAGTGGTAATCATTTGAGTTAAGTGGATGAAACGAAGTGTAATCATTTGTAATATGTGGAGTAATGAAGTGGTATCATTTGACTTAAGTGGATGAAATGAAGTGTCATCATTTGTAATATGTGGAATACATGAAGTGGTATAATTTGTGTTAACTGGATCAAATGAAGTGTAATCATTGATTTATTTGTAATATGTGGAGTAAATGAAGTGGTATCATTGGATTTATGTGGATTATATGTTGTGGATTCATTTAACATAGGTGAATTAAATCTTGTGGATTCATTTGAATTGTGTGGAGTAAATGAAGTGGTATCATTTGAGTTAAGTGGATGCAATGAAGTGTAATCACTTGTAATATATGGAGTAAATGAAGTGGTATCTTTTGAGTTAAGTGGATGTAATGAAGTGTAATAATTTGTAATATGTGGATTAAATTATTTGGTATCACTTGAATTATGTGGATTAAATGAATTAGTATCATTTGAATTATGTGGATTAAATGGAGTGGTATCATTTGAATTATGTGGACTAAATGAAGTGGGTTCATATGAGTTATATGGGTTAAATGAAGTGGATTTATTGAGTTATATGGATTAAATCTTATGAATTATTTTGAGATAAAATTAGTGTTTTTGTTTTGCAGATTTGAAAGTAAGACATGGCAAGAATGCCAGATGTGAATGATGATCTTGACCATACTGAATCTCAAATGATTTTATCTAAGCAGAATGCTCAATTCGCACAATTAGGATTAGCATTTTTATTCCATCAAGGTTTAGAGCTAGAGGTATTAGGAGGAGCATTGTCAATGAAAGAAGTAAAAAAGCTATGTCCAAATCATCTTGTTTGTGATGTTCTCTTTCCGGTTACAGGAAGGGCAAAAGAAACAGCGCCCTTGAAGCTTTCGCACTTACAACATAAAGGATTAGCAAAAACTCTACTTCCATGCTTTGTGCAAGTTGAGAGATCATTACCAAATAATCATCAAATAGCATTAATGATATTTCATTCAAAAGGTTTTTGTACAAGATATTCTTGATCGACGTGTATATTGGTATGATTGTCCAAAGAATATTGGTATCGCTTTGGGTCATCCTCAAAATCGAGCAAAATTTCGTAATCAAGGAAACGAAGGCCCTCTTCCTCAAACGCGGCCCAACATTTTGCTACCTGAAGAACATAATATTATACATGCTTTGTCATCACAAGGAGTAGGATTATACAATGAAGGATTAACAATTCCTACATTACAAAGAACAATAGATGATCAACAAAAGAGGATTGATGATCTAGAAAATCAAGTAAAAATTTACAACTTTCTATAGATGCATATGAGAGCAAATATGGAAGACTCTCAGAGGCATCATCATCTTTTGGTTGGTTTACTGCCATTGAGTTATTGAATCAAGAAAACATTGAATAGGCAAGATTTTTTTGTAATCAAAGACATGACTATTAAAAAACCATCGATTTTGCAATTGAATATAATCACACTATTCATAGTACATTTTCTTCATTTTGAATATCATCATCTATGACAGGTACCATGTCATCTATTTCTCCCATGTCTGAACCATCATTGTGATCTACATATAAATCATGATCAGTCCATGAATCATTTGTTAAACTTTCATGAGTTTGAAATTCCCCAAAAGTCTATTGTGCTCTTGTAGAAGCTATATTGGTTGGAGCATGTAACAAATGCATATTACAGAACACATATACCAAATCATTAGCACATGATACACTTAAGCAATCTCTTCATTTTGAATGAAGTAAATCATAGGCACTCCAATCACGTTCATAACTACCACTTGAAGCTGCTAGTGAAAGCACTCTCATAGCTATATGTTGCAACTCCACTGCTTCACCTCCATACTCTTTCCACCAAATAGGTGGTGGATGCTTTTGAATCACTTCAATGTGGCATAGATCTCCAAAAGATCCTTCTCGATTTACATATGCTACTCTTTGGTGGAATGCATCTCAACCATCTGTATCTCAAAGTAATAACTGACATATGGTTTTGAAGTTTGCCATGACGTCTTTGTTTGATGCTTGACGATTGTGTTGAAATGCTGGATCCAAAACAAATGTTACCCATGTAAATGAGTATGCATTTGCATCCATCTCTTCTCTGCTAAGAATACAATCTATGTTTTTTCTTCTAACGAGCATTAATTAAAGTGTTTTACTTTTTTAATAGCTTCTCACATAATCCAATCAATGTTTCCAATCACAAATTTATCACTATCCCACTAGGCATGTTAAGCAAATAAGCACCCAGATGAGGCTACCCTACCTTGTAGTTGGGGTTGTTTATATAAAGACTAATCACTAAAGGAAAGTGGTCAAATAGACAAAAAGAGGAGTCAATCTTACACTTCACCTACCATATTTCTTGATATCTATCAGCATTGGTACAAGATCTATCTAGTCCGACCACTAAGAAGCTCGCCTTATTTTTATTGTTCTACGTAAAGCTAGAGTTCCACGTGAAATCCATGAGATTCTTAGATTTGATCAAATTAGTCCAGGAAAACTTCTCAAAGCCATCAATGATATTGTTTTTATTGCCCCACCTGTTCGAAGAGTCAACCACCATGTTCAAGTCCACAAGGATTAGGATCTCTCCCTCAATATAAGTCAACTCTTCTCGACACATAGTTTTGCCAGCCATACTACTAAGAGCATACAAATTAACAAAGGTTAATTTCAAGGGATTCTTACACTTGACCGCAGTCCATTGGTTAGAAGAACTAAGAGTAACCTTATCAATTAAATGGTATAAGCTAGACATAATGTGAATAGCACAAGCACCCGTACCATTATCATGCATAGTGTGATATCAAGAATGAGAGCTAGAGACATACTTTAGATTCTTACTCAGATTGAAACCTGTTGTTTTGATTTCCCGCAAATAAAAAATATTAGGCAAGAAAGACATATCTATCATCCAATTGTCGCAAGCTTTGGCTCTAGCCGAATCCATGAGCCGTTTAATGTTAAAAGATAACATTTTGATTTTTTCCACGATAAAACTATATGTTGAATAAATGACTACCCTAATACAGCCATTTAGCCATTCTCAAAATGATGAACCACGAACAAGGACACTGACAATAATGCGTGAGTATACAGAACTCAAAACAAGTAAGATAACAAATATGAACATAATTGAACATACTATCCATTACTTCTTGTAATTTTTAGTTGGTTTTGACGTCGACATAGAAGTTGTGAGGTTGTCTTTTCCATTCGGTCCACCTACTCAGTGTTTGAACTGTAAGATCCTCTTGAGAATCACCCTTTTTATAAATTCCTTTTAATTATTTTGGTCATACTTATTAAGTTCTTTGGTTGCTCTTACTTCCTATTTCACTCTGGAAAAGAGATTATTTGATGTCTTTAATGACACTTCTTTACTTCGCGCCTTTTTGCCGTAGCTGTGTCCTTGAAATCAAACTCCCGAGTCACTCTTTGTATGCAGCTTGATACGTTTAATTATAATGACAACTAGTGAGTAGATGGCAAAGAGAATAGTGCATTCAAGGTGGATCTTACAATGACCTCATGAGAAAGCCTTTAAGTTGAAGGAACCATTTAGTTCCTTTAGTATATTAGTAGGCATGTGGCCTCCTTTCACTGTCGTACATGATTTTCATATCCCAGTCTAGTTTTCACGTCTTTCATGTGTCTATTCACAACTGCAACAACATGAAAAGTTGAAAGACTATTTTTTGAGACAACAAGAAGTAAAAATTAACTATGGCACGTAAAGATGTACTAAGGGCAAGAAGGCCCCAACCTAGGAGATGGATCAGGGATTACAACAAAGAGGAAATCCCAAAACACCAAAGATACAACTCAAGCAACCAAACTTAAGGGCTCAAACACAGCTACAATGATGAGCAACCTTAGACAAATGGGTAATCCTCCTTCCTAGAGAAATGGCAGCCCTGTCAACCAACATTCTTCGATGCATAAGGAGGACCTGCAAGCAACCAGGAGAAAGATTAGAATCCAAAACATGATCTTCAGAAACAATCTCCCCATTGACTGTGATGTATTTCGAGGTCGTGTATCCAAGTTGTGCTCCCTAATCCCAATATTCCCATTATTCTTGAGTGATAGCCAACCATTCCACATACTCTCCTTGAGTAAAAAGTCAAATGAGTCAAAAAAATAGAATTAGAGCTAACACTTTTTGTAATTTCCATCCAAACTCTCCATATCGTACAGCACAGTTGGGAGCCAACATGCTGATATATGTGGGGGGAAATAATGATATCCCAGGTAGAGTGGTTTTTCCAACCTTTATATCCTTCAAGATGAAACCTTTGCATGTTTCTTTTAATCAAAAGAGCCCAAAAGTTTTGAGAGTCCACGACTCTAGTAATCCATTTAGGAGATAAGTTAGTTGACATTTTTAAAGGACAGAAGATTCCCAGACCCCCTTGTCTTTTAGGCAAGCAGCAGATCTTCTTGGAAACCTTAGGGAATTTATTATGCACAAGACTTACCCTCCAAAGAAGCCTCCTAGAGAGACCCACAATGTGATTGAAATGAGTTTTATTGGGAACCCAACAAGATAAGAAATGAACAATTGAGGGAAAAATATAATGATTTAGCACGTCAAACACCCCTTGAGCGATAGAAGGCTGATAGACATACCAAGTAAATAGTTTTTTTCTAGATCTCTCCATGAACCACTCCCACCTTTAGTTCAAAGAGACTTGAAACCCCATAGGTATGCCAAGAAGTCTAAAAATTTCACCTTGTTTTACCACTTTGCACACTACGTCTCTGATGTAGTTAGGCACAATATTATTGGAAGCTTTGAAAGCCACTTTTTTGTGGTTAATGTGAGAACCACTAAACGAACAAAAAGTATTAAGACACTTGAGAACACACTCACCATAGGTAGCATTAGCTTTTGTGAATTTGTTAGTATCATCAGCAAAATCTTCTAAACAAGTTTGTTTATTATAAGCAGGCATGGTTATACCTTCAATGGTCTTATCCTCAATGGCATCCTTAATCAACCACCCAAGGGCATCCCTAGCAATGGCAATTAATAGAGGAGCTAGAGCGCATCCTTGTCTAATAGACCTTCTAAGTCTAAAGTGAGGGGATAAGCTATCATTTATGGACACCTTAGAATAAGCATTGCCAAATAGGGTACCAACTGCTTTAATGAACCTTTTGCTAGCACCTATGTCTTGAAGGGATTGAAGGATGAAGTTCCACTCTATCCTACCGTAAGCTTTGCCAAAGTCAATCATGAAGAAATAGAAAGGTTGGTTAGACTCATTAGCATAGTCCATCCCTTCCGAGAGGGAGACAATAGCATCAAGGATAAAACAAACTTTAATAAACCCTTTTTGCTCAAGGAGGATAATATCTTTCATGATGGGGCTCAATCTTCTAGGAAGACAAGAAGCAAGGATCTTGTAGATGCTAGTGAGGTAGGTAATCGATCTCCAATTGCTCAAATACTCTTTAGGTCCTTTTTTATAGATCAAATTTGTAACTCCAATGTTCACTTAAATAGGGAGAGTGCCCCGCCTAACAGAATCCTTCCAAATCAACAGAATGTAGGGTCAATGCAATGAAAACTTCATCAGGCACACCATCCAAGCGAGGAGTCTTGCAGGGTTATTTATAGCGGAAGCTTCGATGGAGAATGCAAACATGATCTAGTTGGGGAGATCGTTTATCTTCGGAGGGCTGATCACTGCTAATAATAGGGTTGCACTGATGATCAGAGAGAGAGAGTCAAGAAGGAGGTGCAGTGTAAAGCATCATCCCTGAAAGCATCGGAAAACAAAAAGGAATGAAGCGCAAAACCTTTGAAGGTACTTTGTAATATCACAAGAGGGGAAGGATTCGAGTGCGCTTATATCTGCAAAGATTGGCAAATTTATCTGATTTGGTTTTCTTTTAAGATTAGTACTTTGGGTTTTTTTTTTCTGTTTTGTTTTTGTTTACATCGCAACAGATGAGAATGGATGAGTATTGGTATTGAAACTTTGGTTTTTGAAGTTTTCAGTCTGCTCTGTAGAGGTTGGTCATTAGCAAACTTATCCTTTTGATCTCGAATACTATTAAATGATGAAAACAATCAAATCAGATTCAATTACTGAGTACAATAGTTCCAGCTCATCAGACTCTTAAGCTGATCAGATAATACTTGTGTATCTATGCGATGTTTTGAGAGTTATATCTAAAAAAAATAATATGCGATAAAACAAAGAAGTTTTCTTTCAAATGACCTGAGTTGAAGACTGATTATCTGGCTTATGCATTTCTATTGCTATCAACTTTTTTTTTTAAACGTAATCGTTTCAGGTCCTAAAGAGATAGCGCAACTGACGATCTATTAGTATGTCCGCATTAATTAAGGTGTCAATTGTGCGCACTATTACATGCCGCTGACATTTCTTCCTTTAGCTTTTCACTCTCTCAACAGCTTTTACATATTTGCTGATATAAGTTCTTTCCATACGGCATAATCACTCAGCATAGATACGATTGATGTGAATATCAAGGAACAATAGGTAAAATGTGTTCTTCCAATAGTTCTCTTCAAACTTTTAGCAACGCTTAATAATAGGTAAAATGTGTTCTTAAATGAATATATTCTCTGAACTTCGTATAAGTAATTCGCCATTGAGTTATAATTATTTTCCTTCTTGAGGCATGAAGTTTCGCATCTGTTGAATGTATTTGTTGCGGATGATTTTATAACTATTATCTTGAAGTATTGGATCGCCCAAATGAAAAATCATTGAAACTAATGGGATTTAACTGTTTTCTATTACAAGGTTTGTAGACGCAAATATCTGTTCATTTTGCATAAGTAAATAACAAAGAGTGAGACACTAGTAAAATTGTGTTTTGCGTCAATTTGATTTTCAATGCATGAGGTGAGTTTACTTGATGTTTTCCTATGAATTGCAAATTAACGATGCATGCTAACAAAATCTTAGTGTGTTTTGACATATGAAAAGTGACTTTTGATAAGCATGACAGTTAAGTGAAATATGTGATTGTGTACCTCCGTTTCGACATCAAGTAAACCTTTGTTGATTTGGAACCTAATTGTTTTTCCTCGTCTTCCTAAATAAAAAGAACTACATCTTGTTAGGATTTAAGAACTAGTTCGTGCATCGAAAGAGAGTTTGCTTATGAAAAGAAAGAGAATTTATGTACTCATGTTCTTCTTTAACAAACAAATTTAAAGAAAGGTCTTGTATTTTCAGTGATCTTAGTCTTGAAGTTGAATTTTCCTTAGCTTTTATGGTTAATACTTACAACAAGACAAGCGACAATTCATTTTTGTTAAGTGTCATGTTAAATAACAAATGCTTGTGATAGGAATGGTTATGGATTGTGTTGTGAGAATAATTGAAAGAGTTCGATTGATTTATGTTTTGCAATGAGTTTCAAGTTATTAAGAGTGAGCCCAAAAACTTTTGATAAAATGATAGTGTTACCATTAAGCTCATCAATTTCCTTGAGTTTATCTATCGTGTTGGATTTTTACCCTTCACTTGACTTTGCTGTAAAGCATCTGGCGTGCGCCGTAATTCTAGCGGTTGGTCTGATCTACCAACCTTCACTTTCGCACCTATAACTTCTAGAAGGAGGCGTGGATCTATGACATAAAGCAATAACCACACGTTGAGACAAATGTTTTTGCCAGTGGGAATAGGCTCCTTTGTTTATAATCAACGAAGAGTCATCTTGCACAGTCGTATTCTGTGCCATGCACTCGACCGTGTAGTCTACAGGGGCTTTTTCTTTATCAAGAGCATTTAGCACACTAGAAGGAAGGAATCCCTCAGTATGTCCTAAACCGTTAGACAGGGCGTCCGCAAAAGTTTTGTTAAACGGTGCAACATAGTGCATCGGTGCATCAAAAGGAGAATCTTCATACCTCAACAGCGCAAATAAGAGACAAAAATACCACATCTTGCGGACTTTCCGGTATCTGCAACGTATCCAAGACGTGTACATTGCTTTGAGGGTTGCCTTGCTATCGAAGCATTGGCACCACACCCCCCCCCTCCGGGGGAGAGCACAGGACTTACTCACGACCAAGGCCAATGAGCAAGAAGAGTGACTAATCTACGAGAGAGCGTATGCAGTACATCCACTCGGCGCGCATGAAAGCAAATGTTAATTCTACAAGCGCGCCGAGTTTACCAGTTGAAAGACTTTTGACGATCCGGCCTATTCAATTACGTAGTTCGAATGCACATTTTACATCGTTCTTTTGTCTATTCACAGCTACATCAACATGCAAAGATAAAAGACTTTTCACGAGTCGGCCTATTCAATTATATAGTTCGAATACACAGTTTTCGATTCTCTGATGCGTTATGCATGGAAGGATGATGTTCTCCCTAGTGGCCATAGCATTGCTGTCTATCGCAGAGCGACCACCATGCTCTTTCAGCGCCATCGCCAAGCTTCTGCTTGCTCGCTGTGCATTAAACTTTTCAGAGGACAAGCTGAAGGCCAACTGGCACGATGACCCTCTGAGGCACACAGTAGATAACTGAGGTGCTAAAGATTCTGCATCAACCCATATGTACTCTTTTTTATCAGAGAATTCAACATAAAGGGGAGCACGGCGTTACAGCAAACACAGAGATTCCTCAATCACCCTGCTTGATTACCCAATCCGGGGTACTCTTGATGTTATTGCTAATCTGAATATGCTGCCACACCTCCAGCTTTCCCAATCATTTACACACTAATCAGAATCTATGTAACATAAGTAAGGTTACTTCTACAGAGTACAGATGTTGGTTAGCGCAGGTATATCATGATAGGTATGAATCGCAGCCTTGAGGTTATCCTTCAAGAGGTTGAAGACATTACTGCCTACGTACAATCTTTGAGAAAAGCACAAGGGCACGAATCGATGATTATTGAAGTTGTTCGATATCAAAGCACTACCGTCACCCGCCTACACAGGAGGACCCCGTTGTGAGATCCGAAGAAAAGCAGCGCAAAGATTTCATGGTTGTGTCACGAAATTTTTCTGACGTAAATGAATAGACAATTAGATGCATCGTTCACAGCAAGTCTAACGTTTTTCTAGGCCGAAAATCCAAGACCGTGCTTGAAATGACGAAGGAAATTTGGGTAAACAGGTAGATCTAGCTTGGGATCGCTTGAACGACCCAGATGCAATGAAGGTCGAAGATGACACAACTACAACAGTCGTGACAATATTTCGAGATTCAAGAAGAATCCGAACTTTCATATCACGCTCATAGAAGGTGGTGTCTGCATTGTGCAGATTTAAGGTGGAATTTTAAGCTCCAATTCTTTTGGCATCCCCTCATGAGATAAAAAAGCTGTTCTTACGTGGCAAATCCTCCACTAGGAATTAGGATCATCAATGAGGACTTCAAAAACCTCTTTTTTTTGTGCTTGAAGTTAGTGTCGCTCTGACATGCCCTAAGAAGAATCCTGTTACCACAGAGACAAATCAACTGGAAATAAGCAATTCTGGGTGAAGCGATCGGTTATTCTGCAACATTGTGGAATGCTATAAGAGGCGAGGCCCTCTGGAAGATCTGGAAAGAGAAGTGTGCTGCCAACTTTGAGAACTCTCTTAAAGAATGGTCGATCGAAAAATCTCTCTTTCTTTTAGGTGAAAGAATTTCCAATTTTAAGAAATCCCTACCATGTAGGCATCATAAAGTGTTCTTCCTTGAGAGCATCAAGCTTAAATTCAACGGGGCCCACCATCAGAAGGAGGAAAAGGTTACTAACTTTATTTGTAATGTTCTAGAGTTCTAATAAGAGTCCTTTTTTTATTTACCCCTGCTTTATGGGATTTGGAGGGTTCCATAGGTGCTAGGCCTTTTCACTTGTAGAGTTGTTTTTTCTATGAATTAAAGGTTGAAAGAGTAGGCCCTAGTTGAGCTGGTACAGTAGACAACATCTATCTAGTGCTTTATGGAATAATGCTTTATGGAATGAATACAATGGTTTCCCATCACCCTCAGATTACATCTCCTTATCCTGCATAAAAAGAATAAGGAGATATGAGGAGGTCCCAAAAGCCTCTAAACTTTCAAGACAAAAAAGGTGAGTACCACTTTTAATCAAACAAGCCCAATGCTCATCAGGATATTGCACACATCGATACATCTATTTAGAAGCCTCGATGTTATCTATTCTCTTAGGGAACTAACATCAGGTCCTATCTCTTTTTCTTTTTTCTAAAGAAAAAATATATCCGAAGCGATTTTGGAGATTTAAGGAGAGATATGGGCGTCGCCCAAAAACAATCTCTCACTACTAGCAAAGACCTTCATAATTTTCTCTTATTGGGTGTCCAAGAAGCCTAGAAAAAAAGAGAATACTAATCACAATGTAATGATGCAAAACAAAACGCCTACTACAGTTTGTACATAGCGAACATTTTCTTTATAATTGTACTTGTAGCAACTGCACCTTCCATATGTTCTCCATCAACTTAACTAAAAAATCTATGTTCTCCTGAAATTCAACTACCCAATTGGACGGTACATTCTAGAACCCCATATATATTCCAATTTAACTAAAAAAAATATGCTCTCCTAAAATTTAACAACCCAAATTGACCATACACTGTAGAAGAAGAGTATTTGAAGCTACATATCCTTTTTGTATTATTGGCCTATAATCTACTTGGAAGAAAAACGTGTGAAGCAATAAAGAAACTTGTAAGTAGATTCATTATGAGAAGTAGTACGCAGATTAATATCATAAGAAGGCATTCACAAGCACAATGTTATATTTTATGGAATATTGGAATGTTAAATGAATTTTAATACCTTGAGGAATGTGTTTTGTGTTTTGATTTAGTAGGTGAAGATCCATGGGAGTTTGAACACGCATGGGCTTATTCAAATATTTTTGGAGATATTTAGAAGAATATTTAGAAGATATTTATGTTTAGAAGATAGTATTATTTAGTTATTTTTTGTACTATCCTCTGCATTCGTGCATCTGTGGGATCCGAAGGGAAATAGTGGTATCAGATCCAAAGCATCCACCGAGGTGGTTTCAGTGTCTGATCGTGATTTGTGACGTCCCTTCCTTTTGTGATTCGACGTCCATCTCAACCGTCCGGTCCAAGTTTTCATTTATCAAGTTCGCTTGTTTTGGTTTGTCGGTTAGTTTTTTCAAACTTTTTTGAATTTGGTACTATGCACTATCATACTGTACCCCCTACCACAGTCTCATAATATACTCCCTATCACACTGTCACATTGTACCGCTTGTCATCTTGTCACCCTGTACCCACCGTCACCCTGTCACCCCTTGTCCCCCTGTCACCCTGTCTGCCCTGTGCTCACTATGATCACTGTTCATTGTTCCAGTTTGGTCCGGTTCTCAAATTTCTTTTATCAAGTTTGTTTATCAATTCGGTTATTCATTTGGCTTACTCGAGGCATCGACCAAGGCATAAAACTATGGCATAACTCTAGAATTTTTGGCTTCTCTAGCACTCATGGTTCTCTTGGATCACTTTGGTTTCCTTTGGTTCCGTTGGAAGCCATTGGCTATGCACGAACCACTTCTAACATATGAGTGGTAATAAAAGCTTAGCTATTTTCCTACTTACCTTAGCTATCCCATATAGTTCCTTATTTAGTATGAAGGTGATTTGAACCCACAACCTCATACTACCAAGAGCTAAGCCTTATCCACTAGGATATTCTCTCTTTTTTGATATCCTATTCCTTTTAATAAATATTGAACATAACTTTTAACACTATCTTCACCTTTATTTATTTATTTATTTATTTATTTATTTATTTAAATAGCCTATTTTATTTATTTATTTATTGACTTATAAAGCACTCTTATTTATTTTATTTAATTATTATTATTATTATTTTATTTTTTTTATATACATTATTATTAAAAAAAATTATTTTCCTATGCTTAGACCTAGGTTTTGGATCTCTACATAAGGCCATGGACCCTACTCAAAATATCAAGGATTTTAGTTCCTCACCCCTACATGGGGTACCAATTGAGCAACAATTAGAGCTACATGCCCAAACTGAGATTAAGGAACATGATGCTACACTCCAACAACCACAAAGTGATGACAATAACCTAGTTAGGGTAGTGAAGGCCATTATCACTGCTCAAGAACAAGGCACACAGTCCAAGATTAGTGCTAAAAATTTCCAATTTGATGGATGAAAAGATGGATAATTTGTTCTTTCATGGATGAACATTTTTGGCAATGACTATTACTTATTCGTTCGCTTGAAACGATTCTTGAAGATACTTTGCAACCAAAATATGAAGATGGTTTGGAGATGGGAATCCAAGCTAAGATCACCTACTTTTCAACGCCCTCCTCAATCTAATTTCTCACCAATACCCAAGACAATCCCCTTACACCCTACCAAACCTCCAACCCTTCAAACTATTTTGATGGATACTGAAAAGAGGCCGCATATCACTTGCTGGCATTGTGGTAAGTTTGGTCATACTAAAGCTAAATGTAGGTTCCGAACTCAGGACATGAAGCATGTTAGAGCTCAAGTACACAACATAGAGGTGGTTGTGGAAGACATTCAACCCAATTGGAATGAAGAAGCATTGGAATAGGATCTAAGTACCTTGGGTAATGAAATTTCGATTGATTCTCTCCTTTACATGCAAGGTACCATTAATGGTAAAACTGTTAATATTTTACATGATGATGGTAGTTCCCATGACTTTATTTTTCATACATTAGTGAAAGATCTCCGATTCAAAACCACTTCCTTCTATGTATAAAGTTAAGGCTGCATTTCAAGGAAATAGATATAATGTTTTCCGTGAAGTGCATAATGTTCAGATTTGTATAGGTTCATACATAGATGAAGGTAGATTCTTAATTTCTCCTTTGTAGTCCTATGATGTTACACTTGGTATTCCTTTTCATCACCATTATAACCCATGCATGGATTATCATACACACATCATGAGTTTGAAGTTTAACAATCAAGATATTTGTTTGTCTCGAATGCATGAACTCCAACCTTTTCCATTAATAAGTCATACTCAAGTAAAACATGCATTTAGGAAAGGTTACAATTCATGTATTGTTTTTGTCAATAATATAGTTGATTACACACGTGCACTTCTTGATGCACATAAATCATTTATAGATTCCTATAAGGATTGTTTTATGGCTGATTTTCCTTCTAAACTACCACCTTCTAGGGGATCACTTGACCACAACATAGATTTATTTCTTGGATAGTTCCCCTCCCCATAAATCACCTTATAGGCATGGGCCTTTACATCAACAAGAAATAGCTAATCAAGTTAGGGATTTACTTCACAAAGGACTTATAAGGCTTAGTTATTCTCCGTTTGCAACACTTGTTCTTTTAGTAGAGAAGAAGAACAAGACTTATAGGATGTGCATTGACTATAGAGCACTCAATAAGATCATAGTTAAAAATAGATATCCTATTCTTAGGATAGATGATTTTCTAGATAAACTTCGTGGAACATGTGTCTTTAGTAAAACTGAATCTCGGTATCATCAAATACGAATGACACAAAATGACATTTAAAAGAATGCCTTTAGAACTCAGATTGGTCGCTTTGAATTCACGGTAATGCCTTTTGGACTCACCCATGAACCTGCTACAGTTGAATGCATGATGAATAAAATTTTTCTTGAAGGCCAAGCTCTTGTTGTTGTTTTCTTTGATGATAAACTTGTCTATAGTGAAAATGACAATGACCATGAAAATCATTTAGCAATAGTCTTTAATTTGTTATGCAAAAACAAACTATATGCCAATTCTGAAAAGAGTTATTCCTTCCAATAGGAATTAGAGTATTTAGGCCATATTGTCTCTAGTCAAGGTGTTTATGTAGATCCAAAGAAAATTAAAGTAATTGAAGAATGGCATGTACCTCAATCGGTGAATGATGTATGCCCTTTTCTTGGATTAGCTAGTTTCTATAGAAAGTTTGTAAAATGTTTTTCTTATTTAGCACTCCCACTCACATTATTGTTGAAGAAAAAGCTAAAATTTGCAGGGGGATTAGCACAACAACAATCTTTTGAAAAACTCAAACATGCACTTTCTCATGCACCTATTCTGCAACTACCCTATTTTGCACAACCTTTCCATGTAGTTACAAACGCTAGTGGTTCAGGTGTAGGTGTTGTATTAGTGCAGAATGATCATCCCATCACATTCGAAAGTAGGAAACTTAAACGTTCTGAAAATAACTATAGTACATATGATAAGGAACTTTTAGCTATTGTACATGCTTGAAAAACTTGGAAACATTATCTGATGGGTTCTCAAGTCGTAATCAAAATAGAAAAACAAGCTATTAAGCATTGTTTTAAATCAACTATTGATTCTAACCGACACCTTAAATGGGCTTCATTCATACAAAATTTTTAGCCTATGATTCAATATCAACCTGGAAAAGCTAATGTTGTAGCTCATGCCCTTAGTCCTTTTCCATCGTCACAAACCAATATAGTTTCTATTTCTATGGATTTTATTACTCATCTTCCTAAAAATTCATCACATAATGATATGATTTGGACAATTGGTTCTACATTTCATCCTGGAAGTAATGGACAAAGTAAAGCTATGAACAATACTATTTTGGATCTATTATGTTGTTATTATTTAAATAACCCAAGTAATTGGAATGCGAATCTTCCTTTACTATAGTTTGCATATAATAACACAACACATACCACTACTAGACATGCACCTTATGAAATTGTGTATGGTAAAAAGCTTCTCACTCCCATGTCTATCACTCAAACTAACATACCTATGGCTGATTCTTTTGCACAAGATCATATTTCCATACTTCATGAGGTTCATGAGCACATTAAGAAGAGTCAAGAAAAATACATGCATAATGTTAGTAAGAAACGAGTAGCTAAAGAATTTGATGAAAACGATTATGTATGGTTACGAATAATTAAAAGAGGTATGAAAAATATTTCACAACATCCTAAGGTAAAACTTGCACCATGTTATTATGAACCTTTCCGTATTATTCACAAAATTAATGAGTATGCTTTTAGATTAGATATATCTTTTCATTGGAATAGAAATAATTCTTTTCATATCAGTTTATTGAAATCATTTAAAGAAAATTTACCACTCATTCCTATTTTAGATGATCCTCCTTTGTTACAAGAGGATGTTGAAATTTTAGTTCCAGATAAAATACTTGATTATGATGTCACTACTACATGCACAAGTTATCAATATCATAGATATTTGGTTAGATATCAAAATCACTCACTTGGAGAATCCCAATGGATTTAAAAGACATCACTAACTCCACATTATGAACATTTCATTCTGCTTATGATTCACAATCACATTAAATTCCTCTTTTCGAGTTCCATGTATGTGTTTTTACATGGAACGTGCTTATGATTGTTTAGTAATGGGACATGTGATTGTCCATTGACGTCTATTTTATTCTTATCAACTGAGGTGAGTTGCTTGTCAATTGGGAGGCATGTTATAGTTTATGGAATATTGGAATATTAAATGGATTTTAATGCCTAGAGGTTTTACTGTGTTTTGTGTTTTGATTTAGCAAGTGAAGATCCATGAGGGTGTGAACGCACATGGACTTATTCAAATATTTTTGGAGATGTTTAGAAGAATATTTGGAAGATATTTATTTTTAGAAGATAATATTTTTTAAATTATTTTTATAAAAATAATAGATTGTTTTAGAAAGCGATGTTTTGTAAACATAGAAAATTACGATTTTATAAACAAAGCAAAAGCACACTTTTTGAAGTGCGGCTCTCTCATGTATCTTTTATTCAAGATGTAAGATGAATTACCTTTAATTACAAATGCCCTAATAGACTTGTCCATCAGAGTATGTGGGGGGAGATTGTACCCAATCTGGTGTCATCTCTTATCTCTTTCTATTCTCTGAGTACTTTTGTGAAATTTTGTATATGTACTATCCTCTGCATTTGTGCATCTATCTACGGGATATGAAGGGCAATACACAATGGGTAAGTGGCTGTAAGAATAGAAATATCGTTATTATTATTATTATTATTATAACAATTATTATTATTATTATAATAATAATTATTATTATTATAATAATAATAATTATTATTATTATTAAAAAAGTAAAAACCAAGTTTATAAATTAATTACCTCATTGCAAATGCTCCCATGAAATGACCGCACTGCATCCCTCCAAGTCCTCCAATAGTGCAATCCTCCATTGGTGTTGGAGGATGACCCATTGCTAGCTCCTGAAACAAATATAAAAAAGATTAGAGGCATATACATGAGAAAATTAACACAAATAAATTCAATAAATGAAACGGTACTTACAAACTCATGACACATCGTCTCATATCCTCCGGTGCCTAAATGTGACGGTCCAACCATATCTAAACGTGTGGTTGTGGCATCTCACTGCTGGCGATATTGGTTAGGAGTCTGCTGCTGCTCGTCACGAATCACGTCCCACTCCTCAGCATCTAACCATACAAGCTTGCATAAGCCTCCTCCGAAATCATCACGAGCCTCAGATCGTCGATGGGACATAACCTCACATGCGGTGTGCTGAATCCACTCTGAACTCACAAGAGACTATCCATCGGCTGGTCGGAACTCCTGATAAATCGTCTCTCTGATATAATTCTTCCGATCTTTATCCTGCTCACTCCATTCAGCATGATAGAGTGTCCAAATTGGATGGAGCAAAGTTGTCGTATGCATGCACGCATTGCTTAGCCAGCCGCATCCATCACCGCAGCTCCATCTCCGATACTATACACCTTGGATTCATCATGGTCATGAGCACCCCAAGGTGTACATGGTGTTCCACGTGGTGTACTGCGTGGTGTACCTACATCTGAGGTACTCGTCCTAAAAGTGAAAGCGGGCGACACAACGTCCGTCGCACTACCTCCACAACAGCCACCTCCTCCGCTGCCAGACCTACCTTTAGATCCACTCCTAGAACCTCCTGCTCTAGAGCGTGACCTCGATCTACGAGACGGGTCAAAACCTGTATCGCGTTGAGGTGTCAAATGCACATGTCTACTAGTAGACCCAGTAGGAGTTGGCTGAAAAGATGGTCGTGGTGGAGTCACAAAGCTAGGAGACATATCTCCTACGAGAGTAGAACCACCCGCAGGAGTGACACCAGCAGGAGTGACACCAGCGAGAGTGACACCGACGGGAGTGAGGCCAGCGGGAGTGAGGCCAGCAGGAGTAAGGCCGCGAGGAGTGAGGCCAGGAGGAGTGCTACCACGAGCAATCCAATACTGTGATGCAGCGGCCATATACGCGGGAGGAACCTGAAAGATGAACTCCAAAAACTGCTCCTCAGTCATGGAATGTGGAGTGACTGGAGGATTGTCTCCCATCGTGCTCTATAATAAAAGAACTCAAATAGTTAGCATGCGATAATAAAAGTAATATAGAGAATAAATAGAAGAAAACAAAAATTAGTATGTACAAGTGTTTTATTAAAAAATCCTCTAGTCTAGCATCCTCTTGAAGATCCGATGCACCGAGAATATCTATCTCTATATTGATGCCTTCTAAATCGCTTGCTATGCTGGTTTCTTCTCGATCATCATCTATTGCTTCGTCTTCTCGAACAATGACCTCTTCTTCAATGACCTCTTCTTCAATGACCTCTTCTTCAATGATCTCTTCTTCAATGACCTCTTCTTCTCGAACAATGATCTCTTCCTCCTTGACTATCGAATGAATCTCTGAGTCCACTAGAGATGGACTTTCTTCTACATCTATGTTCTCCAAAATTCTTCTACTACGTGGAGTGACTTGTAAAACAAATAGACACTCTCGTTCTTTTGAATTTGGTATAAAAACAACTTTCTCATAGTGTTCGGGAAGTACAAATGTATCCCTTTTATCTGTCCATAATCTTGTGGAGTCAACTTGAAGCAAACCGCTTTTATCCTGTCTCACTGTTGCGTTTCTTCCAGAGGTGACTACTTTGAACCATTTCAC
Organism: Ceratopteris richardii; assembly: GCA_020310875.1. Lineage (NCBI taxonomy): Eukaryota > Viridiplantae > Streptophyta > Polypodiopsida > Polypodiales > Pteridaceae > Ceratopteris > Ceratopteris richardii. The sequence continues at coordinate 3,365,381 of CM035441.1, read as the reverse complement.
ATAAAAAAAAAGTAATTAAACTTTCTGAAAGATAGTTTCAAGATGTCTTGAATCACACCATAATAATCTAGCTCGCCTTCTAGAGCATTATCATCTCTTGCACTCGCTCTACTTTTTTGCAAAAAATTCAGCATCACTCCACTATCAAAAGTAGACCTATTTTGATCGATTCGTGCGATTCGAAAGTGTCATCCATGAGACCATAGTGCACCGTATTTAATATACTCCCAATCGCATCCGTTTGCGAGTTCTTCTTCTTCTTCAGAGATATCTTCACCCGCTGCTTTTACTTGTGAAACTGCTGTATCTAGCCATCTGCTCATTTGAAAAGGTGAAAGAGGTCGAAGACTTTCTGGAAGAGGCCAAAATCGAGTGGAACGATTTCTTCGAAATTGAGCTCTTTCCTTTGTGTTAGTTTCCTTGGCAAGCTCATAACTTTCTAACCACTTCTGCATAGGCTCAGAGTTAACTATGCAAAACTTCATTGCCTTCTCTCTGAAAGCTGCATCCATTTTTCTTTGCAATCCTTTACCTTGTGGTTTATCGCCTACGAGACGAACATCTTCATCATCGCTCCATAAGCGAGGCATTTCGGCATCCGACATACGTAGAAACTCTGTTATGAATACAAGAGATTCTTATACAAGCCATCCCTATGCCATGCTGCCCTCTGGAAGTGATGTTTGTCAAACAAACCCTTTTAATGTCTTCATAAAGCGCTCTAAGAAGAACATCCATTGACTATGGACAGTTCCTGCTGTTGCAACTTCATCTACCACATGAACCAGTAAATGAAGTTGAATAGTGAGAATACTTGTGGGAAAGTATTTCTCTACCATACAAACAACCTCGATAGCATTGAGTTTTGCACTCTCTATGCTATCTCTATTTATCTCTTTAGAAGATATCCACCATACTAAAGAACTAATTTTATAAATGGTTCTTCGTACATCCTCTGAAAGACAATGTTTTAGGACTATAGGGAGCACAAACTGTAAAAACTTGTGCCAATCATGAGACTTGAGTCCTGTAAGATCGTCGTTTCATGTGAAAGCAGTCTTTAGACACCTCATGCATCTAGTAGGTGTTCAAAACTCTGAAATTGTTTTCTTCACTTGTTGCTCTTCCATCCTGCAAAGCACCCAAGGAGCTCTTGGTAAGGATACTGCTCCGTTGGGCTTAGTAATTGCCCATAACTCTCGCATATGACCTCGCTCTTCTCAGTCCTCCCTTTGTGCTTTGCTTTCTTTCTTTCCGATCAAAGTTTTCCAAAGAATCTCTTCCACATTCTTAAAAATATGCATCGGGTCCACCAAATGATTGATCAACAATTCACTCCAATAAGGGAGTTCATGAAAAATGGACAACCGTTTGATGCCAGCAACTCGATTTTTTGAATCCCACAGTTGTTTCCAATCGCTAGCTTTCATTTGGTGTTGCGCTTGTCCTTCACGTAAAACATGTCCATCAAGCAAATATATATGATGTCCTTCATAGACAGTTTTACTTAGTGCTTTGGAATAGCGTGCTTCGAGTCGTGATCCGCATAAAGGACAAGCCTGGTAACCCGAAATCGATAAACCTGAACATTCACCATAACCAGGCCAATCATGCATTGTCCACATAAGTATGCCTTGCACTCGCACGTCTCATCTTCTTATAGGTTGAGACATGTCACACACAGTAATCCCATCCCATAAAATGCGCAGTTCTTCCATAAGTGGTGCAAGATATACATCCATGTTTTTTACCTTATACTTACTTGGTACAATAAAAGCTAATAATAAATGACCTTTCTTTGTGGACAACCATGGTGGGATATTATAATTGACCAAACATACAGGTCATGTGCCCCATGAGGAACTGCATAATACAAATGGATTCACTCCATCCATAGCTAGGCCTAGACGTATGGACCGAGGCTCACTAGCAAACTCTGACCACTTACTATCTATGTGCTTCCAAGCATCAGAGTCAGCAGGCATTCACATTACATTATCTGTAGACCTGCTCTTTGTATGCCATGACATTAACTCAGCTATAGATTTTAATCTAAACATGTTCTTAATTCGTGGAATGATAGGAAAGTGGCAAAGAACCTTTGCGGGGATTGCTTCGCCTACAACGTCTTCTCTAAATCTATTTGCTCCACACTTTGGACATACGTGGAGATGCTCATACTCATTCTAGAAGAGAATACAATCATTCGGACAAGCATGAATTTTAGTATAATCCATTCCAATGGACTCTAAAAGCTTTTTCGCATCTCCACGTGTTAGAGGCATGTCATTGCCCTCTGGCAAAAATTGATCTTTAAGAAGCATGCAATAAGCAATTAAAACAATATAAGTAAATAAAGTTATTGTGATACAACAATGAAATCCAATTTGTTCTCCACTTACCTGAACAATTCAGTGACACTAGTATTTGACCATCCATAAATGGATTGCAGATTGAGCATCGCGAGTGACGCACGTAGTACAAATATCTTTTCTCCATTGTAAAGTGGTAAACGAGCTAGTCTTCGCATGTTTTGATATTCTTCATCGACTTCTGATCGTGGAATTTCTGTTGTGTCCATGAAACTCTCGACACCTTCTCCACCATAATGACCTTCGTCCATGTCATAAAATGCTTCAAGCATCTCTTCCATATGTTCATTCTGTGTAATATTATTAGTACTTGCTTGTACGTCTAAGTCCCTTTTTGCTCTTTTTTGTCCATGAGAAGTTACCGATGCAATTTCGTTTGGGTCCATCTGCTCACCTCGAGGACCATGCGAATAATAGCATAGGTTTTCCAGTCGAATCCTCTCAAAGGATCCATACTCTCTAACATGTGCACTACAAATCCGTCCCTTTCGATAAATTTGATACTTGCACTGTCTGCGGGGACATGCTATTCTCTCGTCAGGATCCAAAGAAGCCATCTGCTACATTATGGACATTTTAGAACATTTGTTTTTTTATTAAACCTAAAAAACATACTCTTAAAGACTTAAACCTCAAATACTAAACCTAAATACTTAAATACCTAAAAAAACCCAAAACCCGAATTTTAAAGCCCTAATCTATATAACTATCCTATTTTATCTATATATTCAAATTTTTTCTTAATTGATTCTATTTTATATATATATATATTTATTTATTCAGATTTTTTTCCTCTTAATTGAGTTATATGTATGCCTAAACCCTAAAACCCTAATTTTAAAGATCTAGACCTAAATTATGTATATTTCTATACACGTGTATATGCATGTATATATTCAGATTCTTTTCTTAATTAATCCTATTTTTATATATCTTATTATATATATTTAATTAAATTATTTAAAACACTAGTTCTTTTTATATTTATTTATCTTTATAATTATCCTATTTTATATATATATTTATTTATATATTTAGATTTTTTCATTACGTAATCCTATTTTTATATATTCAATTTTATATATTTAATTATATATATTTAATTAAATTATTTAAAACACTAGTTCTTTTTATATTTATTTATGTATATAATTATCTTATTTTATATATATATTTATTTTATATATGTAGATTTTTTAATTACATAATCCTATTTTTATATATTTATTTTTATATATTTAATTATATATATTTAATTAAAACCCTAATCTTAAAGATGTGTATGTGTATGTGTGTATATATGTTATGTAGGTGTTAAAACCCTAAAACCCTAATCTTAAAGATTTAGACCTAAAATATGTATATTTCTATATGCATGTGTATCTACATGTATGCATGTATTATATGTATATGTCTGTTTGTGTATATATGTTATGTAGGTATTAAAACCTTAGAACCCTAATCAGAAAGACTTAGACTTAAATCTGAAATACTAAAACCTAAATACTTAAACACCTATAAAAATCTAAACCCCTAATCCTAAAACCCTAATCATATTATATATATATATATATATATATATATATATATATATATATATATATTTATATATTCAGATTTTTTTTCTTATTTCTCTCTATATTGTTTCTTAATATAAATATAATTGAGTTATATGTATGCCTAAACCCTAAAACCCTAATCTTAAAGATCTAGACCTAAAATATGTATATTTTTGTATGCATGTGTATCTACATGTATATATGTATTATATGTGTATGTGTATGTGTGTATATATGTTATGTAGGTGTTAAAACCCTAAAACCCTAATCTTAAAGATTTAGACCTAAAATATGTATATTTTTCTATGCATGTGTATCTACATGTATGTATGTATTATATGTTTATGTGTTTTTGTGTATATATATTATGTAGGTATTAAAACCCTACAACCCTAATCAGAAAGACTTAGACTTAAATCTGAAATACTAAAACCTAAATACTTAAACACCTATAAAAAACTAAACCCCTAATCCTAAAACCCTTATCATATTTTATATGTATATTTATATATATATTCAGATTTTTTTTCTTATTTTTCTTTGTATTTTTTCGTAATATGAATATAAATGAGTTACATATATGCCTAAATCCTAAAACCCTAATCTTAAAGATCTAGACCTAAAATATGTATATTTTTGTATGCATGTGTATCTACATGTATATATGTATTATATGTGTATGTGTATGTGTGTATATATGTTATGTAGGTGTTAAAACCCTAAACCCCTAATCTTAAAGATTTAAACCTAAAATATGTATATTTTTGTATACATGTGTATCTACATGTATGTATGTATGATATGTATATGTGTGTTTGTGTATATATATTATATAGGTATTAAAACCCTAAAACTCTAATCAGAAAGACTTAGACTTAAATCTGAAATACTAAAACCTAAATACGTAAACACCTATAAAAATCTAAACCCCTAATCATATTATATATATATATTTATTTATATATTCAGATTTTTTTTCTTATTTTTCTCTATATTTTCTCTTAATATAAATATAATTGAGTTATATGTATGCCCAAACCCTAAAACCCTAATCTTAAATATCTAGACCTAAAATGTGTATATTTCTGTATACACGTGTATATACATGTATATATATATTATATGTGTATGTGTATGTATGTGTAAATAGCCTAAAAACCCTAATCCTATTTTTATATATTTGATGTAAAAAAAACTTCAAAATAAAAAGTTTATATATTTAATTATATATATTTAATTAAAACACTAGCATGTGTGTATATGTGTGTATGTGTGTGTATATGTGTGTATGTATGCATGTGTGTATATATATGTGTGTATGTATGCATGTTTACATGTGTGTGTGTATGCATGTGTGTATATGTGTGTATGTATGCATGTGTGTATATATATGTGTGTATGTATCCATGTGTACATGTGTGTGTGTATATATGCATGTGTGTACATGTGTGTGTATGTGTATGTGTGTGTATGTATGCATGCATTTGTGTATATGTATGTGTGTATGTATGTGTGTATGCATGTGTGTGTGTATATATGTGTGTATGTATGTGTCTATGCATGTGTGTGTGTATGTATGCATGTGTGTATATGTGTATATGTGTGTATGCATGCATGTGTGTATATGTGTGTGTATGTATGCATGCATGTGTGTATATGTGTGTATATATGTGTGTGTGTATATGTATGTGTGTATATTTTTGTGTCTATGTGTATGTATCCATATGTGTATATATGTGTGTGTATGTATGTGTGTATGCATGTGTGTATGTATGCAGGTGTGTAAATTTTTATGTATGTGTATGCATGCATGTGTGTATATCTATGTGTATGTAAGCATGCATGTGTGTATAGGTGTGTATATGTAAGCATGCATATGTGTAAATGTATGTGTATATGTATGCATGTGTAAATGTGTGTGTGTATGTATGCTCTATTTTCATATCTCTATCTTCCTTTCTTTCATTATTCTTTATCTCTCACTTTCTCTCTCTCTCTCTCTCTCTCTCTCTCTCTCTCTCTCTCTCTCTCTCTCTCTCTTTCTCTCTCTCTCTCTCTCTCTCTCTCTCTCTCTCTCTCTCTCTCTGTTTCTCTCTCTCTCTCATCTCTCTCTCTTTCTATCTCTCCTTCTCTCTCTATCAATAGAGAATAAAAAAATCACTTACAAGTATGTCCCTCTTTTGGATCTTTGTCGTCAAAGCGTAATGTATGTCGCCTATTGTCCAATTCCAAACAATCGATGCCAAAGAACTTTTGCAAAATCAAAGAAAAGAGAAATTATAAAACCTAAAGCATAGAGAAACACAAATGCTAACAGTACGCGTAGCACTTACCAAGATGTGAGATCTAAGCCGAGAGAGAGTCTGTGTGTGTAGAGAGAGAGTCTGTGTGTGTAGAGAGAGAGATCTGTGTGTGTGTGCGTGCATAATACAATGCATGTCGTAATTGGATTTGCACGCGCAAGTTCAACAGCAGACCAACAATACTCAAACACGCGCAAAACTGTGAAGTTTTGCTCTCGGGCTCGCGGTATGTTTAAAACTCGCCCTCGGTATATGCGTCGGTATGGGTATCGGTAACTTCCAGTAAATTACCGATGCTTATACCGACGCATATACTGAGGGCCATACCGACACATATACCGACGGTGGGGGGCCACACCGACGATTTGTTTAAAATGGTCATACCGACGGTCACTTGACTGTCAGTATCTCTTAGTGACATTTTCCAATGCCCATACCGACGCCGAGTGTGACCATCGATATATGAAGCGTCGCTATGCCCCTCATTTGTTGTAGTGTTCCTAAAAATCAATTATAGCCTCAAGGATGGACCTCCCTTGATGGACCGTTTTTTACCCTCACTAATACAATTTTGTAAGTGACAAGCAATTCGATTAGCAAGAACCTTAGCAAGGATCTTGTAACCAGCTTGTAACATTATATTGTTGACCAATTTTGAATCATGTTTCTATTGACCTTTTTACAAATAAGCTTGAAAACACCTTCATTAGGACATTCGAATAGTGCCCTAAAAGAGATGGTCTCTTATCTCACTAGACATGATTGAGTAGTCATCACATTCTTGAAGGTCCTAAAAACTCATTGGTGAGGCCATCCAGCCCTAGGCTTTTGCCATTAGGAAGAGAGTCAATAACTTGAAGAATATCTTCCTCCAAAATCGGAGCTTTCAAAAGAGGCTTCAAATTCTGTAGAATTCTTTTGGTTCTAACACAAGAGATGGTCGCTGAGTAATCATGCCTATGAGGAGAAGGAGGTGTGGAGACCCCCAAAAGTGGGGTAAATGCCTTCACAATCAATGTACTATTTTCTTCATATGTCTTGCACTCAACCCCATCCGTACCCATCATGAAAGGGATCCTTTCCTTGGATTACTTCTTCTTGAGGAGGCCATACATCTCTTTAGAAGGTTTCTCCGCCTTCCCATCCACCAATCTTTAAGGAGGCATCCAAGTGAGTCACTAGGTATGACAAAATGAAGGGGTGCAAAAGGTCATCCTTGTCTACATGGACCTTTGAAGTATGATATGTTGGGAAAGAAGTCGATTTACTCGATCTATGCCAAGTAATGCATACATCAATTTAGTAAAGTTTCTCGTACCCCTAATTTAGTAAATATATTTTCAAATAAAGCCCACTACCATTATCTCAATGGCCTATATAAATGAACCTTATCAAAAAGTAGTGAAAAACATGAATTAGTGTTGGATCGAAATTGAACGAAAAAGAACAAGCGTGGGTTTTTTTTTCAACAAAGAAATCATTGATGTGCAATTAATTTGCATGATCAACGTATATGTAGGTTGCATTACTTCTTATTCGATGATTCCATTATTCGTGAATAATTACAGAATTTTTTGATGACCCTTATTATTCAACCAAATTATTTGGTGCCATGTCAGCTTATTCGGAAAAGTCCGAATAGTTTTTGCATAACAATTGGAAGATTTTTCGATCGAAGGTGCTTTCGATCAAAAAGCTTTTTATCGAAAATATTTTTGATCGAAAGGGTTTTCGATTAACACTAGTGTTGTACCAAAATAGGACCTTATAGTGTCCTTTTTTCTAATAAATAAAAAACATCACACATACTAATCAAATAAAATTTTGAAAAAACCTTAAAGCCCCATAAAGATCTATACTTAGATGCTCTATAAAAAATATATATTTTAAAAAATAACCCTTTTTGATAGCTCAAAATATACAAATGATTGAATATGGTTGAGAAAAACTGTTTTTCTGTACGCTTATATATGAGAAGAAAGAAATATCTCCATAAAAAGAATTTTCCTCCTATTGGAATCATTTTTCTAATGTTAATTTATTGTCATATAATCATTTAAGACAAGTCTTGGGAACTAGAAAAATCATTTTTATAATAAAAAAATTAGTACAATATAGGGTGCTCATTATATAGTTATACACTTTAGCAGCCTTCTATATGATATTGATTCTTAAAAACAGAAAGTGGTTTGTGTTTTATCTCAAAAACCATCATATAGTAGAATAATGATATGCTACATGTCTTTGAACCAATAATTTTGTATTTATCTCACATACCACTAAAAATCTCAATGTTTCATTGAATGTCCATAATCCTCTCTATCGAGAATAAAATTTCATCCTCAAAAATTAGGTTTTCTAAATGATATAAGGTATATATTATGAATCAAAATAATTCTATAAGCATTATAAACTATTTTATATAGAAAAAACTAGCATGCTAACTTTAATCATGTAGCATATGCAATATTTCCTCATAAAATGACCTTTTCTTAGCGTAGAAAAATAGTGGTATTGTTTAACTTCAATAAATGACATAGAAATTTGACTCCTAAGGTTGTCAAAAAAATATTTCTAGTTGTAATAATATCAAATAGTATTTTGATAACAAAAAATGATGCATGTTCATACCATCACTTTGCAAAATAATCCATAGATGATAAGACTATCATATCACAAATGAGCTTCATTTTATGCAATAAACCTAGTAAAATTCATTACAAATCTCTAATTATCAATAGAAACATGTTGAAATATATAAAATAAAAGATTTTATGGCATTTAGACCAATGAAAATAACAAGATCATGATTTTAATAAAAAAAACCTCTAACTTACATCACTGTAATTTCTGCGCCAGTATTGAAATTAGCATCATCAAATTCGTGAATAAATAATAATTTCTATATCCTTTAATAAAACCTATATTTTTCTAAAAATATTCAACCCTTATGCCAACATGTTCCATAGTTAGATTTATAAATGGTTCCTTCTAGTAATCTAAAAACTTCATCAAACATTGTCTGATTTTTAGGACACTAAAGTGTCCAAGTACAATACTAGTGTTAAAAAATATTTTAGATGGAAAATGTTTTAGATTGAAAATGTTTTAATTGAAAACATTTTAGATCAAAAAGTTTTTAGATTAAAAATCTAATTAGAGTGAAAATATTTTTTATAGAAAATATTTTAAGTAGAAAAGATTTTACATTGTATTTTATTCATCTAAAATTCTTTGAGATTTAACATGATCACGTTGATTATTCATATTTAGAATTTTTAAATTTTTACTTATAAAATTGCAATATTAAATTTTATAATAACACTTGATCATTCATCATAGGATATCATCACCACACTCCACATCATAAGGTTTGAATCAAAATCCATCTAATATAAGTACACATCTTAATTTCTACATTAAAAAATCATATGAAATCATCCACATAATAACATGTGAATTAAAATCCATATAATATCATTGCACATATTAAGTTTTGAAGTCCACATCATCACTACTATATCAATCCATATCATTATATTTAACCTAATACTCGATCGATATCATTCACATGATAACATTTGAATTACAATCCATAATGTAGCACTAAACATCTTAGCTTTTGAAATTCACATCATCACTGCTATATCAACACATATCATAATCTTTGAATTAACATTAAATCAACATCATCCACATCATAACATTCAAATAAAAATCCATATCATATAACTGTAAATGGTAATTAATGAATTCCACATCATCACTTTAATGTACAATCCATACTATCATGCACACAACACCATAACACATCAACTCAAAGAAACAACTATATAAATTAACATAATATTTAAATTTAAAAGCATCCTAAAAAGATATCTTTGATTTGCATATATATTAAATTACATCAATCCACTTCAAAATGGTTCTAAGCCATCACTCTCGGATAATTTAAAACCATTTCCGGAGATATTTCTACTAATTTAAAGTAACTTATCTACATCTACTGTTTTGATTATATTCTTATATCTAGTAAGTTCTAATACATACTTCAATTTATGAACCTCATTTTTATTCATGGGAGGATCATCTGAATGTACAAAGCCAAAAATCATCTTAAGGGTTTAGGGTTCAAGGTTTAGGTTTTAGGGTTTGTAGAGGAGGTACTGGGGTATCCACTTTTGACAAAGTAGAGATTAAAGATTAACACATCCAATACGTCGCCTACTCAAGGGGGGTTCTCTTTAGGGAAGTATACCCTTTAACTCTTCTGTGAGCAGGTGGATAACAAGGATTGCACAGAGTGGTACATACTTCAGAAAATATGAACAACAATTGACCAAGGAAGACCATACATTTCTTGATTCGATTCAGATGATTACAAGATTTGTCAAGGAAATGCTCAAAAACTAATGCTTAGATCTTCGTGGCACTTTATGCAGATAAACAGAGATCAATACAAATGGTGAAGGAATTGCTCAAGAGAATAGAGCTTAACACCAATACTGACTCACAGAAAAGAAAGAAAATCTAAGGCACTCTCTTACACTATAGTGCTCATAGCCCTCCACTGAGAAGCCTACCCTCTGTATCCACACTACAGAGTAGCTCCTACAATAGGCTTGAAACCACCAAGTGCAAGAGAGAACTTCTGCACGTATACACGCGTCAATGTAACTCCAAAAAAATGTGTACCCCCAATGAGCACCAATCCATTGTTTTTATAGGCCCCAATAGGCCAAGAGAGCCTTGCCGAATCTTCACGTCCACTGATCACGCGCCGGTGGAATGCCCAAAATTGGAGGGGTAGGTCAATTACTCCTTTGATTTGAGTTGGATCCACAAAATAGGTAGTCGCCGTGAATGGTTGGTGGCAAAAAAGCTTTTCCCTGCTTCCACTTTTAACAATTTACTTTTACCTTTTCACACTAAAGAGCTTCCATAACTTAGGAGAGTATCACAAATTTGGACCAGAAAACTGATTTCCAAATGTGTGTGACATTGTGAATTCCCTTGGATGGAAGGTTCTGCAACTCAAGCCTTTTGTGCCTTCACTGTATGTTCTCCCTTGTTATTTCACCTCCAAGGGCTCTTACCACCTCAGCTCAGCACAGCACCCAACCTTGCAGGAATCTTCTAGAGATAACTGGTTCAATATTCCAAGATGTCTTGCTCTTTTCAGGGTCAACACTTCGACAAAACATTCAAAGGACCCCAAATTGCACTTCTCCATGTAAAGATTACGGAGCTCTGCATGTTCTTCAACCAAATTACTAAAGAATTTAAATGACTTGGATTCAGCTTCTCTTTCTTCTTCGCGAGATCTCTGTAGTTCGGCATTCTTAGAAATCTTTTCAATCCCCTTTGGTAATGTGTGGATGCATGTGTGTGCGTGCCGCATGTGCTTGTGTGTGAGTGTGTGGGTGCGTGTGTGCGTGGGGGTGCGTGTGTGGGTGGGTGTGTGTGTGTGAGCGGGTGCGTGTGTGTGGGTGGGTGTGTGTATATGTGATTGTGCATATGTGTGCAGGTAAGAGTGTGCGTGCTCATGTGTGTATGTGAGTGTATATGTATGAGTGTGTGTGCATGTGAATGTGCCCATGTGTGCATATATGTGTGGTTGTGCATATGTGTGCATGTATGTGGTGAGTGTGTAGGTGCATGTGTGTGAGTCCATATGTATATGTGTGTCAGTACATGCGTGTGTGAGTGTGTGAGGGGCAGGCGCAAGTGAGGGGGGCTTGCGGGGCAGCGGGGAAGGTGGCCAGGAGTGAGGGACCTGCGGGGGGGATGGCGGGGGTGGTGGGCGGGTGGGTGGGTAGGAGGCGGTGTAGAGAGAGGGAGGGAGGGTGGGTGGGCCGGTGGGTGGGCAGGAGGGTGCGAGGAGGGGGAGGGTGGGCGGGTGGGTGGGCGGGAGGGTGCGGGGCAGCGGGAGGGGGGGGAGAGAGAGAGAGAGAGAGAGAGAGAGAGAGAGAGAGAGAGAGAGAGAGAGAGAGAGAGAGAGAGAGAGAGAGAGAGAGAGAGAGAGAGAGAGAGAGAGAGAGAGAGAGAGTGAGAGAGAGAGAGAGGGAGGGAGGGAGGGAGGGAGGGAGGGTGGGCGGGTGGGTGGGCGGGAGGGTGTGAGGAGGGGAAGGGTGGGCGGGTGGGTGGGCGGGAGGGTGCGGGGCAGCTGGAGGGGGGAGAGAGAGAGAGAGAAAGAGAGAGAGAGAGAGAGAGAGAGGGAGGGAGGGAGGGAGTGGGTGGGCGGGAGGGTGTGAGGAGGGGGAGGGTGGGCGGGTGGGTGGGCGGGAGGGTGCGGGGCAGCGAGAGGGGGGAGAGAGAGAGAGAGAGAGAGAGAGAGAGAGAGAGAGAGAGAGAGAGAGAGAGAGAGAGAGAGAGAGAGAGAGGGAGGGAGGGAGGGAGGGTGGGCGGGTGGGTGGGCGAGAGGGTGTGAGGAGGGGGAGGGTGGGCGGGAGGGTGCGGGGCAGCGGGAGGGGAGAGAGAGAGAGAGAGAGAGAGAGAGAGAGAGAGAGAGAGAGAGAGAGAGAGAGAGAGAGAGAGAGAGAGAGAGAGAGAGAGAGAGAGAGAGAGAGAGAGAGAGAGAGAGAGAGAGAGAGAGAGAGAGAGAGAGAGAGAGAGGGTGGGCGGGTGGGTGGGCGGGAGGGTGTGAGGAGGGGGAGGGTGGGCGGGTGGGTGGGCGGGAGGGTGCGGGGCAGCGGGAGAGAGAGAGAGAGAGAGAGAGAGAGAGAGAGAGAGAGAGAGAGAGAGAGAGAGAGAGAGAGAGAGAGAGAGAGAGAGAGAGAGAGAGAGAGAGAGAGAGAGAGAGAGAGAGAGAGAGAGAGAGAGAGAGAGAGAAAGAGAAGGACCGAGAGAGGAGGGAAGAGAGGGGAATAGAGAGAAAGAGAGAGAAAGAGAGAGAAAGAGAGAAAGAGAAGGACCAAGAGAGGGGGAAAGAGAGAGAGGGGGGAAGAGAGGGGAAGAGAGAGAAAGAGAGAGGAAGAGAGAAAGAGAAAGACCGAGAGAGGGGGAAAGAGAGTAGTAAAACAAATCGACCGAGGTGGCACCCAAAGTGAAAGCGACGATGCGCAGAACTGAAATATGACCGTGTAATGGAACAGAGCACTCCCTGAAGCTACAACCCAAGGCATCTGAGAGCTTTTCGCCCAATCTGGGCAACCGTTACTTGTCTAAAGAGGTATCACAAGCCTACAAGTTACAAACAAATGCCTTTCCATTCCTTGACTTTCTCTTCCATCTTCTTCAGTCCTCCTGCATGCCTAGGGGTACTATAGACCCCCACATCAAGCTTTTGCACCGTCCCTGGTGCAATTTCTTCCTTATTCTACTTATTTCAAAGAGATCTAGTTATGCTGCAATTATTGTAAAGAAACACGGTATGTACAAGGAATGAAGTGCTTCCATTTTGACCTAATTGAGATACTTCTTTACCCTGGAGATATTGACCAGAGGAATCCTTCTACCCTGCAGATCTTCCAGATGCACTGCGCCATGTGGCAATACCTTGATAACCTTATATGGTCCTGTCCATTTGGGTGCCAATTTAGTTGAAATTACCGGGACTTGATGCACTAAAACCATGGACCCTTCCTGAACTTCATTGGATCTCAGAAACCTGTCATGCAATCTCTTACGCCCTTCTTGTGTTACCAGAAGTTTTTGCATTGCCCCTTCTCTGTATTCTTCTAATGCCACCAATCTCTGAATGGGGGGTTCAAATCCGATGGTTTTGATTCCTATTTCCTTTCTGATAATGAACTCAAATGGGGCCAATGCCTCTTTTCCATATACTAAACGGAATGGAGTCTCGCCTGTGGTTCCCCTTTTTGTGGTTTTGAAAGCCCAGATTGCACCAATCAATGCTAGCGGCCAGGAGCTTTGATGATCGAAAGATAATTTGCGAAGCAATCCAATCAAAATCTTATTGGAGCTTTCTGCTTGGCCATTTGCCCTTGGGTAGTAGGCACAAGATTTTTTGTGGAAGATTTTGTACCTGTCAAATATAAACTGGAGCAATTGATTTACAAAATGTGTGCCCCTATCACTAGTAATTTCCAGTGGGCAACCAAACCTTGAGAAAATACGTTTATACACAAATTTAGCTACTCTTAAAGCCGTGCAGTCCACAGTAGCTTTAGCCTCTATCCATTTAGTGGCATAACATGTGGCCATCAAAATATACTTTTTACCTCCTGGTTGACCAGTTGGGCTAATAGGCCCTATGAAATCAAGACCCCATCGTTCAAATGGAAGCCATCCGGTAGATATGAATAATGGTTGGAAATTCAATCTGGTTGGCGCGGGAGCACACCTCTGGTAGATGTGGCATTCTTTAGCAAACTTGATTGCATCCTTGAAAATATGAGGCCACCATAAACCTTTGTGGATTATTCTATGAGCCAATTCTTCCCCCCTTAGATGTCCTTCACTGTGTGCAGCCTCTAGCAGAAGATTTACCTCCTCTGGATAGACACACTTTCTCAATATATCATCCTGACAGTATTTATATAAATTTCCATTTATAAGAGAATATGCTTTGGTTTTCAAGAGCAATCTTCTCTTTTCTACAGGTGTCAAGTGTTCTGGAATCTTTCCAGTAGTAAGAACATGGAGAATTTCATCATACCACCCAGTTCGTATTGCTACTAGAAAAAGATTGCTATCCACCAATTCATCATTAATACCTGTTGCCTTTTCGCTCATTGCCGTCCTGGACACTTGACCTGCCATGTAGTGTTCTTTTCCTGGCTTAATATGAATATCAAAATTAAATTCTTGAAATAGGAGTAACCATCTCCAAATCCTTCCAGCTACTCTAGGCTTGTTTATCAAATACTTCAAGGGCTGATGATCAGAGATAACAAGGAAATGTACACCAAGGAGATAATGTTGAAACTTCTGAAGAGCAAATACGATAGCCAAACCTTCTCTTTCCGTTGTACTGTAATTTCTTTCAGCTTGGTTGAGTAGTCTGCTTGCATAAGAGATAGGTCTATCCACTTTGTGAGATGATGGTTGAGCTAGAACTGCACCAACAGCATGAAGACTAGCATATGTATGCACATGAAATTCCAATGACCAATTAGGAACACTTAAAAGTGGAGCAGTACATAGCCTCAGTTTTAGTTCACAAAATGCTTTGTCAGCCTCAGCACTCCATGAGAAAGGGATCTTTTTACTGGTAAGCCTTGATAAGGGCTTAGCAATTTCTGAATACATCCTAATGAATCTTCTGTGATACCCTGCATGGCCCAAGAAACTTTGCACTTCCTTTGGGCTTTGTGGAATTGGCATGGAAAGAATAGCTGTAACCTTTGCAGGGTCAACAGTTATACCTTCAGCAGATACTATGTGACCAAGAAGAGTACCCTTGGTGACCAAAAAGTGACATTTTTCAGGATTCAATTTCAAACCTGTTTTGAGACATTGCTCAAAAATTTCTTTTAGATTTTCCAAATGGTCATGGAAATCTTGAATTGCTGCTCTTTTATCTGTTCCTGAAAATACTGAAAAGTCATCCATGAAAATGCGTAGAAATGTTGTTAACCATTTGCCCAATATCAGATACATCGTTCTATTAAATGAAGCTGGTGCATTCTTCAAACCAAAAGCCATTCGAGTATAGACATAAGTGCCCCAGGGAGTGACAAAGGCTGTTTTGTCCCTATCATCAGGATGGATCACTATCTGATTGTAGCCACTAAAACCATCCAAGAAATTATACAAAGTGTGAACAGCTACCTCTTCAAGTACTTGGTCTGTGAAGGGCTGAGGAAATCCATCTTGAATAGTCACTTTATTCAAAGCACGGAAATCAACACATACTCTTATTTTTCCACTATTTTTCTTGGGCACAATAACCATAGAAGAAAGCCACCTGGAATCCATCCTTGAGGTATATCTGCAAAAGGAAGATCTTCTCTGCTCTTTGGTTCATAATCTTCCCTCTCTGATACTTTTATATTGGTTGCATCTTCAAAGCATGTAGTTTCCTTCAATTGTTCATTCTTCAACACCTTGTGGTCTTCATTGCTATTTCCTGTAATTACCTTATCTACAACTTCTTCCTCAATTTCATTGATCTCCACCGTGCAACACTCTGCACTTCCCATCATCCAATTGAACAATGTATCATCTTCTTGGGGTAGAGTGGGCATTACCTGAGTATCCACAGTATATCCAGTGGTTTTTCCTGAGTCAAATCCCTCTTCCAAATGTAATTGCAGTTGGCTATTAGTGTTTGTTGAAATCCATAGTTTATTTTTCCCCCAATCTTGCAAAGCTTTTGCTTGTGTCAGCCAAGGTCTCCCCAGGAGTAAAGGGTAAGAAGTCTCCTGTGGAAGTGCAATAACAACAAAATCTAAAACAAAGTGGCAGCCCTGTACTACCATCAATACCTTTTCAATAATGCCAAGTGGCGCAACCCGATGTTGATCTGCTAATGTAACCGTGAATGGTGCCAACTTGGTGGGGCTCAATTTCAGCTTCTTCATTGTAAAATCTGGCATTAAATTGATACCAGAGCGTCCATCTATGATCACACCTGTGAGAGCTTCATCCTTTATACAAACAGATAATCTTGAGCTTTGGTAGTCTGCTAAGGGTGCAGGGGGAAAATCAACCATGAAACCGTCTATACTAGGTGATTGGACCAAGTGAGCAGAGTGTATAATCTTCAGTAAGTCACTTCTTATTTTTGAATCCATCCTTATAAGTTCATATAGACTAACCTTGTGATGAATACCTTTCAAGATCTGTTCAATGTTTACCTCCTGAGTGTTTTCTTGCAGACTGGTTGGTTGTCCCTTTAGAGAAGTAGTCATCTTATCATAAGCTCCTTCAGTTTCTACCTGGTCCTTCCATCAAGACTTCTTTTCCTCCTCTTTATCCTGAAATCCTTGTTGTTCATCTCTATGGGTTGCAGCTGCTTGCCTAGCTCTAGTCATTATGGGCATTGCAGAGGATGAAACGGCATAAGACTGAGTGGTTTTTCCTTCTTCACGTGCAGAGACTGCAATCATGTGGATTGGAGCAGGACGACCTCTTGGGCAATCTTTGGTATAATGATCCTTAGCCTCTGGACAATGTTGACAAGGAGGTGCATCTTCTGGAAGAGAGCACCTATTTTGCATGTGGCCGTACTAAACACAACGATAGCACATCAAAGGTCTATTATATCTAGGCTTTGCTGGCCGATTCTCCTCTCTATTTGATGTATTTGAAGTACTTGCATAATATGAATCCAAATTTTGAGGGTTACCTCTCTGTTGTGTACCCTTGAGGTAGTAGCAATCCCTTGCTTCATGACCGTCCTTTCCACAAAATTGACAGCTTACCTTAATAGGGCAATTAGCATTGGAATGTCCATTATTGTTACAGATTGTACACCAGATTTGTCTCCTTATATCCTGAGTGGTCTTCAAATCTTCCTACTCTCGGCGAAGTTGAGCTACTTCATCATCAGTGCGACGCAGTGGTGGTAAGACCTTCTCTTCTTGTTGATTTTGTTGCATCTTCAATGCTTCCAGTTCCTTCCTTAGTTGCTCAATAGGATCCAGATCTGCAGCATACTTTTGTTGTGTATCCCCCTCAAAATGTTGCCTTGCTTCTTCAATGCGTGATGCCGCTGCAACAAAATCATTGAGGGTTGCATCCAATCTAAGAGACTCACGAAGCTTCTGTTGAGATGACCTGGGCAGAGCCTTCTCTATCCACTTTTTAACCAAAAAGTCACCTGGAGCATGTGGCAGACGTGCAACAAGTGCTTCTGTTCTAGTGTGAAGTTCATGAAAAGATTCACCCGATCTTAGCTTCAAATTCTCTAGCTGATCTAGAGCTCTTTCTGAGGAATCACTTGGTCGGAATGTCTGTGAGAATGCCGCCTTCAGAGCCTCCCATGTAGTGAAATGGCCATCTGCATATTGACTATACCATTTATCTGCAAGACCCTCCAATGTGGATGGAAAAAGTGCCAACATTGCATCCTCCCTATTCTGCAGACCTCGTCCACGGCATAAAGAGATGAATCTCCTCACATGATCATCAGCATCCTCATAAGCTTGTCCCTTGAAGGTAGGGAATTTGATGTTTAATCTGGAGAGTAAATGAGAGAGATCGTCCATTTGTACTGGTGTTTCTTCGGACGTATCTGAGGAGAAGTCTAGAGTTCTCCTATGCCTCTCTTTTGACAATGGTGTCGCACCCAAATCAATAGACAAATTTAGGGAAGGTAGAGGGGAGGTAGACTCACTAGCCGTGGTTATTGCTAACTTGTTAAGGCTCCTCCGAACACGAAGAGACTCCTTATCTGCTCGTGTATGGGTCATGTACCTACTTGCCAATGTAATAGGGCAAAAATAACTCTCACAGAGATGCAAAGGTCCCACCGGGCGTGCCAAACTGTAGAGGAGGTACTGGGGTATCCACTTTTGACAAAGTAGAGATTAAAGATTAACACATCCAGTACGTCGCCTACTCAAGGGGGGTTCTCTTTAGGGAAGTATACCCTTTAACATTTCTGTGAGCAGGTGGATAACAAGGATTGCACAGAGTGGTACATACTTCAGAAAATATGAACAACAATTGACCAAGGAAGACCATACATTTCTTGATTCGATTCAGATGATTACAAGATTTGTCAAGGAAATGCTCAAAAACTAATGCTCAGATCTTCGTGGCACTTTATGCAGATAAACTGAGATCAATACAAATGGTGAAGGAATTGCTCAAGAGAATAGAGCTTAACACCAATACTGACTCACAGAAAAGAAAGAAAATCTAAGGCACTCTCTTACACTATAGTGCTCATAGCCCTCCACTAAGAAGCCTACCCTCTGTATCCACACTACAGAGTAGCTCCTACAATAGGCTTGAAACCACCAAGTGCAAGAGAGAACTTCTGCACGTATACACGCGTCAATGTAACTCCAAAAAAATGTGTACCCCCAATGAGCACCAATCCATTGTTTTTATAGGCCCCAATAGGCCAAGAGAGCCTTGCCGAATCTTCACGTCCACTGATCACGCGCCAGTGGAATGCCCAAAATTGGAGGGGTAGGTCAATTACTCCTTTGATTTGAGTTGGATCCACAAAATTGGTAGTCGCCGTGAATGGTTGGTGGCAAAAAAGCTTTTCCCTGCTTCCACTTTTAACAATTTACTTTTACCTTTTCACACTAAAGAGCTTCCATAACTTAGGAGAGTATCACGAATTTGGACCAGAAAACTGATTTCCAAATGGGTGTGACATTGTGAATTCCCTTGGATGGAAGGTTCTGCAACTCAAGCCTTTTGTGCCTTCACTGTATGTTCTCCCTTGTTATTTCACCTCCAAGGGCTCTTACCACCTCAGCTCAGCACAGCACCCAACCTTGCAGCAATCTTCTAGAGATAACTGGTTCAATATTCCAGAATGTCTTGCTCTTTTCAGGGTCAACACTTCGACAAAACATTCAAAGGACCCCAAATTGCACTTCTCCATGTAAAGATTACGGAGCTCTGCATGTTCTTCAACCAAATTACTAAAGAATTTAAATGACTTGGATTCAGCTTCTCTTTCTTCTTCGGGAGATCTCTGTAGTTCGGCATTCTCAGAAATCTTTTCTGTCCCCTTGGGTAATGTGTGGGTGCATGTGTGTGCGTGCCGCATGTGCTTGTGTGTGAGTGTGTGGGTGCGTGTGTGCGTTGGGGTGCGTGTGTGGGTGTGTGTGTGTGTGAGGGGGTGCGTGTGTGTGGGTGGGTGTGTGTATATGTGATTGTGCATATGTGTGCAGGTAAGAGTGTGCGTGCTCATGTGTGTATGTGAGTGTATATGTATGAGTGTGTGTGCATGTGAATGTGCCCATGTGTGCATATATGTGTGGTTGTGCACATGTGTGCATGTATGTGGTGAGTGTGTAGGTGCATGTGTGTGAGTGCATATGTATATGTGTGTGAGTACATGCGTGTGTGAGTGTGTGAGGGGCAGGCGCAAGTGAGGGGGGCTTGCGGGGCAGCGGGGAAGGTGGCGGGGAGTGAGGGACCTGCGGGGGGGATGACGGGGGTTGTGGGCGGGTGGGTGGGCGGGAGGCGGTGTAGAGAGAGGGAGGGAGGGCGGGTGGGTGGGCGGGAGGGTGCGAGGAGGGGGAGGGTGGGCGGGTGGGTGGGCGGGAGGGTGCGGGGCAGCGGGAGGGGGGAGAGAGAGAGAGAGAGAGAGAGAGAGAGAGAGAGAGAGAGAGAGAGAGAGAGAGAGAGAGAGAGAGAGAGAGAGAGAGAGAGAGAGAGAGAGAGAGAGAGAGAGAGAGAGAGAGAGAGAGAGAGAGAGAGAGAGAGAGAGAGAGAGAGAGAGAGAGAGAGAGAGATAGAGAGAGAGAGAGAGGGAGGGAGGGAGGGAGGGAGGGTGGGCGGGTGGGTGGGCGGGAGGGTGTGAGGAGGGGAAGGGTGGGCAGGTTGGTGGGCAGGAGGGTGCGGGGCAGCGGGAGGGGAGAGAGAGAGAGAGAGAGAGAGAGAGAGAGAGAGAGAGAGAGAGAGAGAGAGAGAGAGAGAGAGAGAGAGAGAGAGAGGGAGGGAGGGAGGGAGGGAGGGTGGGCGGGTGGGTGGGCGGGAGGGTGTGAGGAGGGGGAGGGTGGGCGGGTGGGTGGGCGGGAGGGTGCGGGGCAGCGGGAGGGGAGAGAGAGAGAGAGAGAGAGAGAGAGAGAGAGAGAGAGAGAGAGAGAGAGAGAGAGAGAGAGAGAGAGAGAGAGAGAGAGAGAGGGAGAGAGGGAGGGAGGGAGGGTGGGCGGGTGGGTGGGCGGGAGGGTGTGAGGAGGGGGAGGGTGGGCGAGAGGGTGCGGGGCAGCGGGAGGGGGGGAGAGAGAGAGAGAGAGAGAGAGAGAGAGAGAGAGAGAGAGAGAGAGAGAGAGAGAGAGAGAGAGAGAGAGAGAGAGAGAGAGAGAGAGAGAGAGGGAGGGTGGGCGGGAGGGTGTGAGGAGGGGGAGGGTGGGCGGGTGGGTGGGCGGGAGGGTGCGGGGCAGCGGGAGAGAGAGAGAGAGAGAGAGAGAGAGAGAGAGAGAGAGAGAGAGAGAGAGAGAGAGAGAGAGAGAGAGAGAGAGAGAGAGAGAGAGAGAGAGAGAGAGAGAGAGAGAGAGAGAGAGAGAGAAAAAGAGAAGGACCGAGAGAGGGGGGAAGAGAGGGGAATAGAGAGAAAGGGAGAGAAAGAGAGAAAGAGAAGGACCAAGAGAGGGGGAAAGAGAGAGAGGGGGAAGAGAGGGGAAGAGAGAGAAAGAGAGAGGAAGAGAGAAAGAGAAAGACCGAGAGAGGGGGAAAGAGAGTAGTAAAACAAATGGACCGAGGTGGCACCCAAAGTGAAAGCGACGATGCGCAGAACTCAAATATGACCGTGTAATGGAACAGAGCACTCCCTGAAGCTGCAGCCCAAGGCATCGGAGAGCTTTTCTCCCAATCTCGGCAACCGTTACTTGTCTAAAGAGGTATCACAAGCCTACAAGTTACAAACATTTGCCTTTCCATTGCTTGACTTTCTCTTCCATCTTCTTCAGTCCTCCTGCATACCTAGGGGTACTACAGGGTTTAGCATAAAGGGTTTAGAGTTTAGGGTTTAGGGTTTCAAGTTTAGGGTTCAACATTTAGGGGTTAGGGATTAGAGTTCAACATTTTAGGTTTTAGAGCTTGGAGAGTAGGGTCTAGTGTTTTAGGATATAAGGCTTAAGATTTAGCATTGAATGTTTAGGAGTTAGGATTAAGGGTTTATGTTTTAGGTTTTAGGGTTCAAGATTTAGGTTTTTGACATTTAGGTTTACATTTTCGGTTTAATGCTATGGGTTTAGCATTTAGGGTATGCAGCTTAGGGTTTGAGGTTTAGGGTTTAGGGTCTAGGGTTTGAGCTTTAGGGTTTAGTGTTTGAGGATTAGGGTTTAAGGTTTAGGGTTTAGGATTTAGGTTTTAGGTTTTAGGACTTAGTGTTTAAGAGTTTAGTGTTTAGGGTTTAGGTTTTAGATTTTTTAAGGATAAGGGTTTTGGGTTTAGGGTTTAGGGTTTAGGATTTATGGGTTAGGATTTAGGGTTAAGGATCTTGGGTTTAGGGTTATGGATTTAGGGTGTAGGGTTTATGATTTTAATCATAGGGTTTAGGGTGTAGGATAAAGGGTTTAGGGTTTAAAGTTTAGGTTTTGGGCTTTAGGGCTGATGGTTTAGGTTTTAGTGTCTAGTTTTAAGAGTTAAGAGTTTAGATTTTAGAGTTTAGGGTTTAGGGTTTAGGTTTTATGGTTTATTATTTAGGTTGTAGGGTTTAGGTTTGATGTTTAGGGTTTTGGTTTAGGGCTTAGGGTTTAGGGTTTTGGCTTTGGGGTTTAGGATTTAGGGTTAAGGGATCAAGGTTTGGGTATTAGAGTTAAGGGTTTAAGGTTTAGAGTTTAGGATTTAGGGTTTATGATTTAGGTTCTAGAGTTTAGGATTTAGGAATAGGAATTAGGCTTAAGGATCTAGGATTTAGGGTTTAGAGTTTAGGGTTTAGGATTAAGGTTTTAGGGCTAAGGGTTTAGGGTTTGAGGTTTAGGATTAAGGGTTTAGGGTTTACGTTTAGGATTAGGGGTTTTGGGTTTAGAATTTAAGGGTTTAGTGTTTAGGATCTAGTGTTAAGGATTTGGGGTTTGGGGTTTAGGATTCGAGCTTTAGGGTTTAGGGTTTAGGGTTTAGGGTTTAGGGTTTAAGGTTTAGGGTTTAGGTTCTATGGTTTAAGGTTTAATCTTAAGGGTTTAGGATTAAGTGTTTGGCATTTAGGGCTTAGAGTTTAGGGCTTAGGGTTTAGAGCTTAGGGTTCTAGGGTTAAGGATTTAGGGTTTAGGGTTTAGGGTTTGGGGTTTGTGGCTTAGGGTTTAGGGTTTAGGGTTTAGCATTAGGGTTTAGGGCTTAAGGTTTAGGGTTTAGGTAGATAAATTGGTAGCAAAGTGGGTGATCAAAGTGTGGTGCAATGCGGAAGCTTCTTGGGTGAAACTCATTCTTAGAGGCAAATCATCTTTTTTCCTTGAGGGTATCCCTAGGTGGAAGGATCTTGATGTGCTCACCTTAATGTTTTCTCACTGTTCCGTTAGGTGAAAAGGGTCTGGCCTCATTTTCTCTATATGGACAAGTTGAAATAAGATGAAATCGTATATCAAGGTTAATGAAGATTAGAAGTGGGTGATGGGTATCAGGCAAGATGATTCTATATGGTTTATTGTTAAGGGAATTAGAGAAGTTGAGCCAAGAA
Organism: Ceratopteris richardii; assembly: GCA_020310875.1. NCBI lineage: Eukaryota > Viridiplantae > Streptophyta > Polypodiopsida > Polypodiales > Pteridaceae > Ceratopteris > Ceratopteris richardii. The sequence goes on along the minus strand of CM035441.1, from coordinate 3,341,929 downwards.
ACACCCAAAGAGCAAAGAAGCTAAGGAGTAAAGTCTTTAGCAAGTGGAAACATCTCTAGAACCTTGAGAGAGGTCATTAGTTAAAATTTGAGGACGTTGTACCTGCTAGGAGAGCTGACTATGATGACTAGTGCCTCTTCAATCACAAGCCTAGTGCCTGAGATAATACCAAGACTCGTCTCATTCTTGGGAACGATCTCCCTTGGATTGAAGGATCAAGATGGTCAGATGATAATTCGATAAAAGTTTGATTTTCCATATGCACATTGACTGGCATATAACCTCCCGTAATAAAAGATGGTGTCACAATTGTTCTAGCATTAGATGCCAACTTGTGTGCCGGGACATGTGGCACCCTCCCATTGACAAAGAAAATTGTTATTATGTTGCAAATCATCCATCGTGAAATTCGGACCAATGCCAAAGCTAATAAATCTATGGGGCCCTTCACTAGTGTAACTGGTGCCTTGGAGGAAAAGAGGACCTTCGCCATCTCTCCTTCTCATGCCCTAGAATCTATCCAATATGGCAATCTCTCATCACAATTTTGAGCTTAGAAAGGCATATTAATTAGAAAGAAGTGTTACTTGGAGAACCAATTGGTTGCTCATTTGCATTGTGGAATGCTATTAGTGGGAAAGTGATCTAGAAGATTTGGATGGAAAGATGCATGTTCAACTTTGATGCACATCCGAAAGAACGGTCGATTGAAAAGTCTCTTGGCCTATTAGGTAAAAGAATATGTAGTTGTAAAAAACCTCTAGTTTTCAGACAACGTAGGATGTCTATCCTAGAAAACAACCATATCAAAAGCAAGGGGGTCACTCATGAGGGTGATGAAATATTCACTAAAATTCTTTGTAATTGCCTTTGAAATTTTTGTATCCCATCATACATGGATTTTAAGGGCACTACGCCCATTCAAGCATTGGAGAGTAGACCTCTACCGAACTTCCTATTGGGAGAAAAACATGTGTGACATAAGCCCTCTTGTTGCACACGAGTAGATTATGAGAAAACCTTTTGTGGGCATCCTGTGAAGAGAGATACCAATATGTAAGGCATCCTTTCATGCCATCTACCGTGGAAGGGGGATGATAAGAGTGGAACACCAGTCCTGAGGTGTCTGCTGTTCGAGAGCATAAATAAGACCAGAGACCAACGGAAAATGAACCCGTAGTTCTCAGAACTCCCTTCCAACCAAACTCCTCCGTTTACTCTTCATTGTCCAAAGGATATTGGTTTGAGTTATTATAGTCAGTTAACATATCCAATGACTCATAGATCGTGTATATATTTAGTTTTTTTTTTCTGTTTCTATGAACACACCGATATCTTTTAGTTGCTTTTACTTCCTATTTCGCTCAGGAAAAGAAATTCGTTGATGTATTTAATGACACTCCTTTACTTCCAACCTTTTTGCTGTAGCTCCGCCCTTCAAATCGAATCCTTGAGTCATTCTCTGTATGCAGCTGGATACGTTTAAATATAATCACACACATATACACTCCCATGCATACATACATACACATATACACGAGAATGCTGGAATCAAGGTGTTTCTGACAATAACACCTACCCTTGGGAGAAAGCCTTTAAGTCGAAAGGACCATTTAGTTCTTTTAGTACATGCTTTCCATGTCCGAGTCGGCTTTTCACATCTTTCCTGTGTCTATGCACAGCTACATCACCATGAAAAGCTTAAAGACTTTTGAAGAGTCGATCTATTCAATTACGTAGTTCGTATGCACATTTTTCGATTCTCTGATGCTTTATGCATGGAAGGATAGTGTTCTCCCTAGTGGCATAGCATTGCTGTCTATCGCCCAATCAGTCAATATTGTAGAGCGACCACCATGCTCTTTCGTTTTGCATTCAGCAGTTCATTTCACATCCACAAAGGATGTGGCGTGAAGGTTAGCAAATACAAGCTCAAGTAAATACTGAGGTGCTTAAGACTCTGCATCAATCCATATGTACTCCTTTTCGTCAAACAAGTCAACGTAAAGGGGAGCACGCCATTACATCAAACACAGCGATTCGTCAACCACCCTGCTTGATTACCCAATCCGGAGTACTATGCAGCCACACGTCCAGCTTTCCCAATTATGTACACACTAATCAGAATGTTTGTAGCATAAATAAGGTTACTTTTACAGTGAGCATGAATCGAAGACATTACTGCGTATGTACAATCGAAGACATTACTGCGTACTGGTAAAGAAGGAAATTCGGGTAAACAGGTAGATCTAGCTTGGGATCGCTCGAAGACTCGCCTCCTTATTGGGAGCAAATCTCCATGCCTTGAGGGTCTAAGATGGCACAACTACAACAGCCCTGACAATATTCTGAGATTCAGAAAAAATGAGGACTTTCATATCACGCTCATAGGAGGTGGTGTATGAATTGGTCAGGTTTAAGGTGGGATTTTAAGTTCCAATCCTTTTGGCATCTCTTCATTCAGATAAAAAAAGGCGGTTCTTATGCCGAAATTCCTCCACACGAGAATTTGGACAGTCTACATAGCAATGGGGACTTGGGGAAGTTTCTCTTTTGGTGCCCCAAGTTAGCATGAGTTTCGCGGGCCCTTGAAAGAATCCTGTTACCGTAGAGACAACTTTGTGGAATGCCATAAGTGACGAGACTCTGTGGAAGATCTGGAAAAAGAGATGTGCTGCCAACTTTGACAACTTTCCTAAAAATTGGTCCATCGAAAAATCTTTTTTCCTTTTCAGCAAAAGAAATTCCAACTGTAAAAAATCCCCACCATTTAGACATCATTGAGTGTTCTTCCTTGAGAGCAACAAAAATTAAATTCAAGTGATGCCCCCATGAGAAGGACGAAAGGGTTATTAGCTTCTATGTAATGTTCTCTAATTCTAGCAAGTTTTAGTTTTCTCGGATGTCACTCTCGTTCGACATTGACACTAAATAGTTTTGCTCTTCAGCATGGAAAATATGGACATAGGAACTTTGGGGCTCTGAGCTTCGACATTGCAGCTGTCTGTTTTGAAGAAAAACAAAAAAATATAGTGTTTCCCTCAAAGACAGTTCGAGAGAATGCTAGAAGACAAAAACGGATTAAAGTAGACTGCTAGAGCTCTGGGGAAAATAATGCTTTATGGAATGAATACAAAGCTTACCCATCACTCTCACATTACATCTCCTTATCCTGCATAAAAGGAGTAAGGAGATGTGATGACGTCCCGAGGCCTCTAAACTTTCGAGACAAAAAAAGGTGAGTACGACTTTTAATCAAACAAGCCCAATGCTGATCGATAAATCTATTTAGCAGCCCCGATATTATCATTCTCTTAGGGAACTAATGTTATCATTGAATAAGATCTAAGGATGCATTATGTTTAACAAGGTATCTAAGACCATTGGAAGCAATTGCAAAGAGAAGAGGGGCTAAGGGGCATCCTTGTCTGATAGAATGTTTTAACCAAAAAGCCTAAGAAAGTCAACCCATTGATGTTCATCTAAGTAGAAACATTTCCCAATAGTGTCAAGAGCATCTTAGCAAATTTTTGGCCACAACCTAGGTCTTTGAGAGATCAGAAAATGAAGTCCCACAAGTTTTTCATAAGCTTTGTCGAAGTCAATGGTAAGGAAGAGGACATCTTGAGCGGACTCTTCAATGAAAAGAAAAACACTTCCTAAAAATAAATTATAGCCTCAAGGCTGCACCTCCCCTTGATGGACAATTTTTTATCCTCACTTACCCAGTTTTGTAAGTGACAAGCAATTCGATTAGCAAGAACTTCAGCAAGGATCTTGTAACTAGTTTATAACATTATATTGTTGACCAATTTTGAATCACGTTTTTATTGACTTTTTTACAAATAAGCTTGATAACACCTTCATTAGGACATTCGAATAGTACCCTAAAAGAGATGGTCTCTTATCACACTAGACATGATGGAGTAGTCATCACATTCTTGAAGGTCCTAAAAACTCATTGGTGAGGCCATCTAGCCCTAGGCTTTTGCCATTAGGAAGAGAGTCAATAACTTGAGGAATATCTTCCTCCAAAATTGGAGCCTCCAAAATCGGAGGCTTAAAATTCTGTAGAATTCTTTTGGTTCTAACACAAGAGTTGGTCGCCATGTAATCATGCTTGTGAGGAGAAGGAGGTGTGGAGACCCCCAAAAGTGCGGTAGATTGCTTGACAATCAATGTACTATTTTCTTCATATGTCTTGCACTCAACCCCATCTGTACCCATCATGAAAGGGATCCTTTCCTTGGATGACTTCTTCTTGAGGAGGCCATACATCTCTTTAGAAGGTTTGTCCATTTTTCCCATCCACTGATCTTTAAAAAGGCATCCAAGTAAGTCACTAGATATGACAAAATGAAGGGGTGCAAAAGGTCATCCTTATGTACATGCACCTTTCAAGTATTATATGTTTGGAAAGAAGTCGATTTACTCCATCTATAGAATTAAGATTGCCAAGTAATGCATACATCAATTTAGTAAAGTTTCTCGTATCCCTAATTTAGTAAATATATTTTCAAATAAAGCCCACAACCATTATTTCAATGGCCTTATATAAATGAACCTTGTCAAAAACTAGTGAAAAACATGAATTATTGTTGGATCGAAATTGAACGAAAAAGAACAAGCATGGTTTTTTTTGTCAAAAAAGAAATCGTTGATGTGCAAAATTAATTTGCATGATGAATGTATATGTAGGTTGCATTACTCCTTATTCAATGATTGCATTATTCGTGAATAATTACAGAATTTTTTGATGACCCCTTATTATTCAACCAAATTATTTCGTGCCACGTCAGCTTATTCGGACAAGTCCGAATAGTTTTTGCATGACAATTGGAAGATTTTTTGATAAAAGGTGCATGACAATTGGAAGATTGAAAAGGTTTTAGATTGGAAAGGTTTTAGATTGAAAAGTTTTAGATTGAAAACATTTTAGATTTAAAACATTTTAGATAAAAAAGTTTCTAGATTAAAAATCTTTTAGAATGAAAATATTTTTTATTGAAAATATTTTAAGTAGAAAAGATTTTACTGTATTTTATTCATCGAAAATTCTTTGAGATTTAACATGATCAGGTTGATTATTCATATTTATAATTTTTATATTTTTACTTCTAAAATTGCAATATATCAAAATATATAATAACACTTGATCAGTCATCATACCATATCATCACCACACTCCACATCATAAGATTTGAATCAAAATCCACGTAATATAAGTACACATCTTAATTTTTAAATTAAAAAATCATTCGACATCATCCACATCATAACATGTGAATTAAAATCCATACAATATCATTGCACATATTAAGTTTTGAAGTCCACATCATCACTACTATAGCAATCCATATAATTATATTTAAACTAATACTCAATCGATATCAACACATATCATAATCTTTGAATTAACATTAAATCAACATCATCCACATCATAACATTCAAATAAAAATCCAGATCATATAATTGTATATGTTAATTAATGAATTCCACATCATGACTGTACAATACAATCCATACTATCATGCACACAACACCATAACACATCAACTCAAAGAAATAACTATATAAATTAGCATAATATTTAAATTAAAAACCATCTTAAAAAGATATCTTTGATTTGCATATATATTCAATTACATCAATCCACTTCAAAATGGTCCTGAGCCATGAGTCTCGGATAACTTAAAACCATTTCTAGAGATATTTCTAAGAATTTAAAGTAACTTATCTACATCTACTATCTTGATTATATTCTTATATCGAGTAAGTTCTAATACAAACTTCAATTTATGATCCTCATTTTTATTCATGGGAGGATCATTTGAGTGTACAAAGCCAAAAATCATCTAAAGGGTTTAGGGTTTAGGTTTTAGGGTTTAGCGTAAAGGGTTTAGAGTTTAGGGTTTAGGGTTTTGAGTTTAGGGTTCAACATTTAGGGGTTAGGGATTAGAGTTCAACATTTTAGGGTTTAGATCTTGGAGAGTAGGGTCTAGTGTTTTAGGATATAAGGCTTAGGGTTTAGCATTGATGGTTTAAGATTTAGGATGAAGGGTTTATGTTTTAGGTTTTAGGGTTCAAGATTTAGGTTTTTGGCATTTAAGTTTACATTTTTGGTTTAATGATATGAGTTTAAGGTTTAGGATATGTGGCTTAGGGTTTGAGATTTGGGGTTTAGGGTTTAGGGTTTGAGCTTTAGGGTTTAGGGTTTAGGGTCTGAGCTTTAGGGTTTAGGGTTTGAGGACTTAGGGTTTAAGAGTTTAGGGTTTAGGTTTTAGATTTATGGTTTAGGGATAAGGGTTTTGGGTTTAGGATTTAGGGTTTAGGATTTATGGGTTAGGATTTAGGGTTAGGGATCTTGGGTTTAGGGTTAAGGCTTTAGGGTTTAGGATTTATGATTTTGATCATAGGGTTTAGGGTGTAGGTTAAAGGGTTTAGGGTTTAAAATTTAGGGGTTCGGCTTGAGGGCTGATGGTTTAGGTTTTAGTGTCTAGTTTTAAGAGTTAATAGTTTAGATTTTAGAGTTTAGTGTTTAGCATTTAGGGTTTAGGTTTTATGGTTTATAATTTAGCTTGAAGGGTTTCGGTTTGATGTTTAGGGTCTTTGTTTGGGGCCTAGGGTTTAGGGTTTAGGGTTTTGGCTTTGGGGTTTAGGATTTCGAGTTAATGGATCAAGATTTAGGTATTAGAGTTAAGGGTTTAAGGTTTAGGATTTAGCGTTTAGGGTTTATGATTTAGGTTCTAGGGTTTAGGGTTTAGGAATAGGGATTAGGGTTAAGGATCTAGGATTTAGGGTTTAGAGTTTAGGATTTAGGATTAAGGGTTTAGGGCTAAGGGTTTAGGATTTGAGGTTTAGGATTTAGGGTTTAGGGTTTATGTTTAGGATTTAGGGTTTAGGGTTTAGAATTTAAGGGTTTAGTGTTTAGGATCTAGCGTTAAGGATCTGGGGTTTACAGTTCCAGCTTTAGGGTTTAGCGTTTAAGGTTTAGGGTTTAGGTTCTATGGTTTAAGTTTTAATGGTAAGGGTTTAGGATTAAGTGTTTGGCATTTAGAGCTTAGAGTTTAGGATTTAGGGTTTAGAGTTTAGGGTTCTAGTGTTAAGGATTTAGGGTTTAGGGTGTAGGGTTCATGGTTCAGACTTTAGAGTTTAGGGTTTATGGTTTAGGACTTCGGATTAATGGTTTAGGCCGGTTTAGGATTTAGGGTTTGGGGTTTAGGGCTTAGGGTTTAGGGTTTAGGGCTTAGTGTTTAGGGTTTAGGTAGATAAATTGGTAGCAAAGTGGGTGATCAAAGTGTGGTGCAATGCGGAAGATTCTTGGGTGAAACGCATTCCTAGAGGCAAATCGTCTTTTTGCCTTAAGGGTATCCCTAGGTGGAAGGATCTTGATGTGCTCACCTTAATGTTTTCTCAATGTTCCGTTATGAGAAAAGGTCCTTACCTCATTTTCTCTACATGGACGAGTTGAAATAAGATGAAATTGTATATCAAGGTTAATGAAGATTAGAAATGGGTGATAGGTATCACGCAAGCTAATTCTATATGGTTTCTTGTTAAGGGAATTGGAGAAGTTGAGCCAAGAAACATCCAAAGAGCAAAGAAGCTAAGGAGCAAAGTCTTTCGCAAGTGGAAGCATCTCTAGAACCTTGAGAGAGATCATTAATTAAGATTTGAGGACATTGTACCTGATAGGAGAGTTGACTATGATGACTAGTGCCTCTTCCATCACAAACTTGGTGCCTGAGATAATACCAAGACTTGTCTCATTCTTGGGAACGATCTCCCTTGGATTGAAGGATCAAGATGGTCGAAGGATAATTCGATAAAAGTTTGAGTTTCCATATGCACATTGATTGGCATATAACCTCCCGTAATAGAAGTTGGGGTCACAATTGTTCTAGCATTAGATGCCAACTTGTGTGCCGGGACATGTGGCACCCTCCCATTGACATAAAAAAATTGTTATTATGTTGCAAATCATCCATCGTGAAATTTGGACCAATGCCAAAGCTAATAAATCTATGGGGCCCTTCACTAATGTAACTCGTGCATTGGAGGAAAAGAGGACCATCGCCATCTCTCCTTCTTATGCCCTAGAATCTATCCAATATGGCAATCTCTCATCACAATTTTGTGCTTAGAAAGGCATATTAATAAGAAAGAAGTGTTACTTGGAGAACCAATTGGTTGCTCATTTGCATTGTGGAATGAGTGGGAAAGTGATCTAGAAGATTTGGATGGAAAGATGCATGTTCAACTTTGATGCACATCCAAAAGAACGGTCGATTGAAAAGTCTCTTGGCCTGTTAAATAAAAGAATATGTAATTGTAAAAAACCTCCACTTTTCAGACAACGTAGGATGTTTGTCCTAGAAAACCACAATATCAAAAGCAAGGGGGTCACTCATGAGGGTGATGAAATATTCATTAAAATTCTTTGTAATTGCTTTTGAAATTTTTGTATCCCATCATACATGGGATCTTAAGGGCACTACGCCCATTCAAGCATTCGAGAGTAGACCCCTACCGAACTTCCTATTGGGAGAAAAACATTTATGTGACATAAGCCCTCTTGTTGCACACGAGCAGATTAGGATAAAACCTTTTGTGGGCGACCACTCTAGCAATGAATCAAGAATCGAATCCTGTGAAGGGAGATACCAATATGTAAGGCATCCTTGAATGCCATCTACCGTGGAAGGGGGAGGATAAGAGTGGAACACCAGTCCTGAGGTGTCTGTTGTTCGAGAGCATAAATAAGACCAGAGCATGTTTATCCAACGGAAAATGAAACCGTACTTCTCAGAACTCCCTTCCAACCAAACTCGTCCGTTTACTCTTCATTGTCCAAAGGATATTGGTTTGAGTTATTGTAGTCAGTTAACATATCCAATGACTCATAGATCGTGTATATATGTAGGTTTTTTTCTTCTGTTTCTATGAAGACACTGATATCTTTTAGTCGGTTTTACTTCCTAATTCGCTCAGGAAAAGAAATTCATTGATGTCTTTAATGACACTCCTTTACTTCCAACCTTTTTGCTGTAGCTCCGCCCTTCAAATCGAACTCCTGAGTCATTCTCTATATGCAGCTGGATACGTTTAAATATAATGACACACACATATACACTCCCATGCATCCATACACACACATACAAATACATACACACACATCATACACATACACATATACACGAGAATGGTGGAATCAATGTGTTTCTGACAATAACACCTACCCTTAGGAGAAAGCCTTTAAGTCGAAAGGACCATTTAGTTCTTTTAGTACATGCTTTCCATGTCCGAGTCTGCTTTTCACATCTTTCCTGTGTCTATGCACAGCTACATCACCATGAAAAGCTAAAAGACTTTTGACGAGTCGACCTATTCAATTACGCAGTTCGTATGCACATTTTTCGATTCTCTGATGTTTTATGCATGGAAGGATAGTGTTCTCCCTAGTGGCATAGCATTGCTGTCTATCGCCCATTCAGTCAATATTGTAGAGCGACCACCATGCTCTTTCGTTTTGCATTCAGCAGTTCATTTCACATCCACAAAGAATGTGGCGTGAAGGTTAGCAAATACAAGCTGAAGTAAATACTGAGGTGCTAAAGACTCTGCATCAATCCATATGTACTCTTTTTCGTCAAAGAACTCAACGTAAAGGGGAGCACGCCATTAGAGCAAACACAGCGATTCGTCAACCACCCTGCTTGATTACCCAATGCGGAGTACTATGCAGCCACACGTCCAGCTTTCCCAATTATGTACACACTAATCAGAATGTTTGTAGCATAAATAAGGTTAGTTTTACAGAGAGTATGAATCGAAGACATTACTGCCCCCGAGACTCGCCTCCTTATTGAGAACAAATCTCCATGCCTTGAGGGTCTAAGATGGCACAACAACAACAGCCCTGACAATATTCCGAGATTCAAAAAAAATGTGAACTTTCATATGAGGCTCATAGGAGGTGGTGTATGAATTGGTCAGGTTTAAGGTGGGATTTTAAGTTCCAATCGCTTTGTCATCTCTTCATTGAGACAAAAAAGGCAGTTCTTATGTGGAAATTCCTCCACAGGAGAATTTGGACAGTCTACATAGTAATGGGGACTTGGGAAAGTTTCTCTTTTGGTGCCTCAAGTTAGCGTGAGTTTCACAGGCCGACAAGCAATTCGATTAGCAAGAACTTTAGCAAGGATCTTGTAACCAGTTTATAAGATTATATTGTTGACCAATTTTGAATCATGTTGTTATTGACTTTTTTACAAATAAGCTTGATAACACCTTCATTAGGACATTTGAATAGTGCCCTAAAAGAGAAGGTCTCTTATCACACTAGACATGATGGAGTAGTCATCACATTCTTGAAGGTCCTAAAAACCCATTGGTGAGGCCATCCAGCTCAAGGCTTTTGCCATTAGGAAGAGAGTCAATAACTTGAAGAATATCTTCCTCCAAATCGGAGCTTCCAAAAGAGGCTTCAAATTCTGTAGATTTCTTTTGGTTCTAACACAAGAGATGGTCACCGCGTAATCATGCATATGAGGAGAAGGAGGTGTGGAGACCCCCAAAAGTGGGGTAAATTGCTTGAAAATCAATGAACTATTTTCTTCATCATGAAAGGGATCCTTTCCTTGGATTACTTCTTCTTGAGGAGGCCATACATCTCTTTAGAAGGTTTGTCCACCTTTCCCATCCAGCGATCTTTAAGGAGGCATCCAAGTGAGTCACTAGGTATGACAAAATGAAGGGGTGCAAATGGTCATCCTTATCTACATGGACCTTTAAATTATGATATGTTGGGGAAGAAGTCGATTTACTCGATCTATAGAATTAATATTGCTAAGTAATGCATACATCAATTTAGTAAAGTTTCTCGTACCCCCAATTTAGTAAATATATTTTCAAATAAAGCCCACTACCATTATTTCAATGGCCTTATATAACTGAACCTTATCAAAAACTAGTGAAAAACATGAATTATTGTTGGATCGAAATTGAACCAAAAAGAACAAGCGTGGATTTTTTTGTCAACATTGAAATCATTGATGTGCACAATTAATTTGCATGATGAATGTATATGTAGGTTGCATTACTCTTTATTCGATGATTCCATTATTCGTGAATAATTACGGAATTTTTTGATGACCCCTTAGTATTCAACCAAATTATTTGGTGCCACATTAGCATATTCAGACAAGTCCGAATAGTTTTTGCATGAAAATTGGAAGATTTTTTGACCGAAGGTGCTTTCGATCAAAAATTTTTTAATCGAAAATATTTTTGATCGAAAAGGTTTTCAATTAAAAAATAATTTAGATTGAAAAGATTTTATATTGGAAAGGTTTTAGATTGAAAACTCTTTAGATTGAAAACATTTTAGATAAAAAAGTTTTTAGATTAAAAATCTTTAAGAATGAAAATATTTTTTATTGAAAATATTTTAAGTAGAAAAGATTTTACATTGTATTTTATTCATCTTAAATTCTTTGAGATTTAACATGATCAGGTTGATTATTCATATTTAGAATTTTTACATTTTTACTTTTAAAATTGCAATATATCAAATTATATAATAACACTTGATCATTCATCATAGATATCATCACCACACTCCACATCATAAGATTTGAATCAAAATCCACGTAATATAAGTACACATCTTAATTTTTAAATTAAAAAATCATTCGACATCATCCACATCATAACATGTGAATTAAAATCCATATAATATCATTGCACATATTAAGTTTTGAAGTCCACATCATCAGTACTATATCAATCCATATCATTATATTTAAATTAATACTCAATCCATATCATTCACATGATAACATTTGAATTACAATCCATAATATAGCACTAAACATCTTAGCTTTTGAAATTCACATCATCACTACTATATCAACACATATCATAATCTTTGAATTAACATTAAATCAACATCATCCACATCATAACATTCAAATAAAAATCCATATCATATAACTGTATATGTTAATTAATGAATTCCACATCATCATTGTACAGTACAATCCATACTATCATGCACACAACACCATAACACATCAACTCAAAGAAACAACTATATAAATTAACATAATATTGAAATATAAAAACCATCCTAAAAATATATCTTTGATTTGGATATATATTCAATTACATCAATCCACTTCAAAATGGTCCGAAGCCATCACTCTCGGATAACTTAGAACCATTTCCAAAGATATTTCTAAGAATTTAAAGTAACTTATGTACATCTACTATTTTGATTATGTTCTTATATCTAGTAAGGTCTAATACATACTTCAATTTATGAACCTCATTTTTGTTCATGGGAGGATCATCTGACTGTACAAAGCCAAAAATCATCTAAAGGGTTTAGGATTTAGGTTTTAGGGTTTAGCGTAAAGGGTTTAGAGTTTAGGGTTTAGGGTTTTGAGTTTAGGTTCAACATTTAGGGGTTAGGGATTAGAGTTCAACATTTTAGGGTTTAGAGCTTGGAGAGTAGGGTCTAGTGTTTTAGGATATAAGGCATAGGGTTTAGCATTGATGGTTTAGGATTAAGGGTTTATGTTTTAGGTTTTAGGGTTCAGGATTTAGGTTTTTGGCATTTAGGTTTACGTTTTCGATCTAATGCTATGGGTTTAGGGTTTAGGGTATGTGGCTTAGGGTTTGAGGTGCAGGGTTTAGGGTTTAGGGTTTGAGCTTTAGGGTTTAAGGTTTAGGGTTTGACCTTTAGGGTTTAGGGTTTGAGGATTAGGGTTTAATGTTTAGGGTTTAGGATTTAGGTGTTAGCTTTTAGGACTTATGGTTTAAGAGTTTAGTGTTTAGGGTTTAGGTTTTAGATTTATGGTTTAGGGATGAGGGTTTTGGGTTTAGTGTTTAGGGTTTAGGATTTATGGGTTAGGATTTAGGGTTAAGGATCTTGGGTTTAGGGTTAAGGCTTTAGGGTTTAGGATTTATGATTTTCATCATAGGGTTTACGGTGTAGGATAAAGGGTTTAGGGTTTAGATTTTAGGGTTTGGGCTTTAGGGCTGATGGTTTAGGTTCTAGTGTCTAGTTTTAAGAGTTAAGAGTTTGGATTTTAGAGTTTAGGGTTTAGCATTTAGTTTTAGGTTTTATGGTTCATTATTTAGGTTGTAGGGTTTAGGTTTGATGTTTAGGGTTTTGGATTAGGGCTTAGGGTTTAGGGTTTTCGCTTTGGGGTTTAGGATTTAGAGTTAAGGGATCAAGGTTTAGGTATTAGAGTTAAGGTTTTAAGGTTTAGGGTTTAGGGTTTATGATTTAGGTTCTAGGGTTTAAGGTTTAGGAATAGGGATTAGGGTTAAGGATCTAGGATTTAACGTTTAGAGTTTAGGGTTTAGGATTAAGGGTTTAGGGCTAAGGGTTTAGGGTTTGAGGTTTAGGAATTAGGGTTTAGGGTTTATGTTTAGGATTTAGGGTTTAGGGTTTAGAATTTAAGGGTTTAGTGTTTAGGATCTAGCGTTAAGGATTTGGGGTTTGGGGTTTACGGTTCGAGCTTTAGGGTTTAGGGTTTAAGTTCTATGGTTTAAGGTTTAATGTTAAGGGTTTAGGATTAAGTGTTTGACATTTAGGGCTTAGAGTTTACGATTTAGGGTTTAGAGTTTAGGGTTCTAGGGTTGAGGATTTAGGGTTTAGGTTCTATGGTTTAAGGTTTAATGTTAAGGGTTTAGGATTTAGTGTTTGGCATTTAGGGCTTAGAGTTTAGGATTTAGGGTTTAGAGTATAGGGTTCTAGGGTTGAGGATTTAGGGTTTAGGGTTTAGGGTTCATGGTTCAAACTTTAGAGTTTAGGGTTTATGGTTTAAGATGTTGGATTAATGGTTTAGGTCCGTTTTGGATTTAGGGTTTGGGGTTAAGGGCTTAGGATTTAGAGTTTAGGGCTTAATGTTTAGAGTTTAGATAGATAAATTGGTAGCAAAGTGGGTGATCAAAGTGTGGTGCAATGCGGAAGCTTCTTGGGTGAAACTCACTCTTAGAGGCAAATCGTCTTTTTGCCTTAAGGGTATCCCTAGGTGTAAGGATCTTGATGTGCTCACCTTAATGTTTTCTCAATGTTCCGTTATGAGAAAAGGCTCTAACCTCATTTTCTCTACATGGACGAGTTGCAACAAGATGAAATCGTATATCAAGGTTAATGAAGATTAGAAATGGGTGATGGGTATCAGGCAAGTTGATTCTATATGGTTTCTTGTTAAGGGAATTGGAGAAGTTGAACCAAGAAACATCCAAAGAGCAACGAATCTGAGCAAAGTCTTTAGCAAGTGGAAGCATCTCTAGAACCTTGAGAGAGATCATTAGTTAAGATTTGAGGACCTTGTACCTGCTAGGAGAGTTGACTATGATGACTAGTGCCTCTTCGATCACAAACTTGGTGCCTCAGATAATACCAAGACTCATCTCATTCTTGGGAACGATCTCCCTAGGATTCAAGGATCAAGATGGTCCAAGGATAATTCGATAAAAGTTTGAGTTTCCATATGCACATTGATTGGCATATAACCTCCCGTAATAGAAGTTGGGGTCACAATTGTTCTAGCATTAGATGCCAACTTCTGTGCCGGGACATGTGGCACCCTCCGATTGACAAAAAAAACCTGCTATTATGTTGCAAATCATCCATCATGAAATTTGGACCAGTGCCAAAGATAATAAATCTATGGGGCCCTTCACTAATGTAACTGCTCCCTTGGAGGAAAAGAGGACCTTCACCATCTCTCCTTCTCATGCCCTAGAATCTATCCAATATGGCAATCTCTCATCCCAATTTTGAGCTTAGAACGGCATATTAATTAGAAAGAAGTGTTACTTGGAGAACCGATTGGTTGCTCATTTGCATTGTGGAATGCTATTAGTGGGAAAGTGATCTAGAAGATTAGGATGGAAAGATGCATGTTCAACTTTGATGCACATCCAAAAGAACAGTAAGTTGAAAAGTCTCTTGGCATGTTAGGTAAAAGAACATGCAATTGTGAAAAACCTCCACTTTTCAGACAACGTAGGATGTCTGTCCTAGAAAACAACAATATCAAAAGCAAGGGGATCACTCATGAGGGTGATGAAATATTCATTAAAATTCTTTGTCAATGCTTTTGAAATTTTTGTATCCCATCATACATGGGATCTTAAGGGCGCTACGCCCATTCAAGCATTGGAGAGTAGACCTCTACCGAACTTCCTTTTGGGAGAAAAACATTTATGTGACATAAGCCCTCTTGTTGCACACGAGCAGATTATGAGAAAACTTTCTGTGGGCGGCCACTCTAGCAATGAATCAAGAATGGAATCCTGTGAAGAGAGATACCAATATGTAAGGCATCCTTTAATGCAATCTACCGTGGAAGGGGGAGGATAAGAGTGGAACACCAGTCCTGAGGTGTCTGTTGTTCGAGAGCATAAATAAGACCAGAGCACGCACTTCTCCTTGCCCCTAGCATGTTTATCCAACGGAAAATCAAACCGTAGTTTTCAGAACTCCCTTCCAACCAAACTCGTCCGTTTACTCTTCATTGTCCAAAGGATATTGGTTTGAGTTATTGTAGTCAGTTAACATATCGTGTATATATGTAGGTTTTTTTTTTCTGTTTCTATGAAGACACTGATATCTTTTAGTCGCTCAGGAAAACAAATTCATTGATGTATTTAATTACACTCCTTTACTTCCAACCTTTTTGCTGTAGCTCCGCCCTTCAAATCGAATCCTTGAGTCATTCTCTGTATGCAGCTGGATACGTTTAAATATAATGACACACATATACACTCCCATGCATTTATGCATACACATATACACGAGAATGGTGGAATCAAGGTGTTTCTGACAATAACACCTACCCTTAGGAGAAAGCCCTTAAGTCGAAAGGACCATTTAGTTCTTTTAGTACATGCTTTCCATGTCCGAGTCTGCTTTTCGCATCTTTCCTGTGTCTATGCACAGCTACATCACCATGAAAAGCTAAAAGACTTTTGACGAGTCGATCTATTCAATTACGTAGTTCGTATGCACATTTTTCGATTGTCTGATGCTTTATGCATGGAAGGATAGTGTTCTCCCTAGTGGCATAGCATTGCCGTCTATCGCCATTCAGTCAATATTGTAGAGCGACCACCATGGTCTTTCGTTTTCACATGCACAAAGAATGTGGCGTGAAGGTTAGCAAATACAAGCTCAAGTAAATACAGAGGTGCTAAAGACACTGCATCAATCCATATGTACTCTTTTTCGTCAAACAACTCAACGTAAAGGGGAGCACGCCATTACAGCAAACACAGCGATTGGTCAACCATCCTGCTTGATTACCCAATGCGGAGTACTATGCAGCCACACGTCCAGCTTTCCCAATTATGTACACACTAATCAGAATGTTTGTAGCATAAATAAGGTTACTTTTACAGTGAGCATGAATCGAAGACATTACTGCGTATGTACAATCGAAGACATTACTGCGTACTGGTAAAGAAGGAAATTCGGGTAAACAGGTAGATCTAGCTTGGGATCGCTCGAAGACTCACCTCCTTATTGGGAACAAATCTCAATGCCTTGAGGGTCTTAGATGGCACAACTACAACAGCCCTGACAATATTCCGAGATTCAGAAAAAATGTGGACTTTCATATCACGCTCATAGGAAGTGGTGTAGGGTTTAGGGTTTGAGCTTTAGGGTTTAGGGTTTAGGGTGTGAGCTTTAGGGTTTAGGGTTTGAGGACTAGGGTTTAAGGTCTAGGGTTTACGATTTAGGTTTTAGCGTTTAAGACTTAGGGTTTAAGAGTTTAGTGTTTAGGGTTTAGAGTTTAGGTTTTAGATTTATGGTTTAGGGATAAGGGTTTTGGGTTTAGGGTTTAGGGTTTAGGATTTATGGGTTAGGATCTAGGGTTAAGGATCTTGGGTTTAGGGTTAAGGCTTTAGGGTTTAGGATTTATGATTTTGATCATAGGGTTTAGGGTGTAGGGTAAAAGGTTTAGGGTTTAAAGTTTATGGCTTGGGCTTGAGGGCTGATGGTTTAGGTTTTAGTGTCTAGTTTTAAGAGTTAAAAGTTTAGATTTTAGAGTTTAGGGTTTAGCATTTAGGGTTTAGGTTTTATGGTTATAATTTAGCTTGAAGGGTTTCGGTGTGATGTTTAGGGTTTTTGTTTAGGGCCTAGGGTTTAGGGTTTAGGGTATTGGCTTTGGGGTTTAGGATTTCAAGTTAAGGGATCAAGGTTTAGGTATTAGAGTTAAGGGTTTAAGGTTAAGGATTTAGCGTTTAGGGTTTATGATTTAGGTTCTAGGGTTTAGGGTTTAGGAATAGGGATTAGTGTTAAGGATCTAGGATTTAGGGTTTAGAGTTTAGGATTTAGGATTAAGGGTTTAGAGCTAAGGGTTTAGCATTTGAAGTTTAGGATTTAGGGTTTAGGTTTTATGTTTAGGATTTAGGGTTTAGGGTTTAGAATTTAAGGGTTTAGTGTTTAGGATCTAGCGTTAAGGATTTGGGGTTTACGGTTCCAGCTTTAGGGTTAAGGGGTTTAAGGTTTAGGGTTTAGGTTCTATAGTTTCAGGTTTAATGTTAAGGGTTTAGGATTAAGTGTTTGGCATTTAGGGCTTAGAGTTTAGGATTTAGGGTCTAGAGTTTAGGGTTCTAGGGTTGAGGATTTAGGGTTTAGGGTTTAGGGTTCATGGTTCAGACTTTAGAGTTTAGGGTTTATGGTTTAGGACTTCGGAGTAATGGTCTAGGCTGGTTTAGGATTTAGGGTTTAGGGTTTAGGGCTTAGGGTTTAGGGTTTAGGGCTTAGCGTTTAGGGTTCAGGTAGATAAATTGGTAGCAAAGTGGGTGATCAAAGTGTGGTGCAATGTGGAAGCTTCTTGGGTGAAACTCATTCTTAGAGGCAAATCGTCTTTTTGCCTTAAGGGTATCCCTAGGTGGAAGGATCTTGATGTGCTCACCTTAATGTTTTCTCAATGTTCCGCTATGAGAAAATGTTCAGACCTCATTTTCTCTACATGTACAAGTTGAAATAAGATGAAATTGTATATCAAGGTTAATGAAGATTTGAAATGGGTGATAGGTATCAGGCAAGCTAATTCTATATGGTTTCTTGTTAAGGGAATTGGAGAGGTTGAACCAAGAAACATCCAAAGAGCAAAGAAGCTAAGGAGCAAAGTCTTTCGCAAGTGGAAGCATCTCTAGAACCTTGAGAGAGATCATTAGTTAAGATTTGAGGACGTTGTACCTGATAGGAGAGTTGACTATGATGACTAGTGCCTCTTCCATCAGAAACTTGGTGCCTGAGATAATACCAAGACTTGTCTCATTCTTGGGAACGATCTCCCTTGGATTGAAGGATCAAGATGGTCCAAGGATAATTCGATAAAAGTTTGAGTTTCCATATGCACATTGATTCGCATATAACCTCCCGTAATAGAAGTTGGGGTCACAATTGTTCTAGCATTAGATGCCAACTTGTGTGCCGGGACATGTGGCACCCTCCCATTGACAAAAAAAATTGTTATTATGTTGCAAATCATCCATTGTGAAATTTGGACCAATGCCAAAGCTAATAAATCTATGGGGCCCTTCACTAGTGTAAGTGGTGCCTTGGAGGAAAAGAGGACCTTCGCCATCTCTCCTTCTCATGCCCTAGAATCTATCCAATATGGCAATCTCTCATCACAATTTTGAGCTTAGAAAGGCATATTAACTAGAAAGAAGTGTTACTTGGAGAACCAATTGGTTGCTCATTTGCATTGTGGAATGCTATTAGTGGGAAAGTGATCTAGAAGATTTGGATGGAAAGATGCATGTTCAACTTTGATGCACATCCAAAAGAACGGTCGATTGAAAAGTCTCTTGGCCTGTTAGGTAAAAGAATATGTAATTGTAAAAAACCTCCACTTTTCAGACAACGTAGGATGTCTGTCCTAGAAAACAACAATATCAAAAGCAAGGGGGTCACTCACGAGGGTGATGAAATATTCATTAAAATTCTTTGTAATTGCTTTTGACATTTTTGTATCCCATCATACATGGGATCTTAAGGGCACTACGCCCATTCAAGCATTGGAGAGTAGACCTCTACCGAACTTCCTATTGGGAGAAAAACATTTATGTGACATAAGCCCTCTTGTTGCACACGAGCAGATTATGAGAAAACCTTTTGTGGGCGACCACTCTAGCAATGAATCAAGAATGGAATCCTGTGAAGAAAGATACCAATATGTAAGGCATCCTTTCATGCCATCTACCGTGGAAGGGGGAGGATAAGAGTGGAACACCAGTCCTGAGGTGTCTGTTGTTCGAGAGCATAAATAAGACCATAGCATGTTTATCCAACGGAAAATGAAACCGTAGTTCTCAGAACTCCCTTCCAACCAAACTCGTCCGTTTACTCTTCATTGACCAAAGGATATTGGTTTGAGTTATTGTAGCCAGTTAACATATCCAATGACTCATAGATCGTGTATATATGTAGGTTTTTTTCTTCTGTTTCTATGAAGACACTGATATCTTTTAGTCGGTTTTACTTCCTAATTCGCTCAGGAAAAGAAATTCATTGATGTCTTTAATGACACTCCTTTACTTCCAACCTTTTTTCTTTAGCTCCGCCCTTCAAATCGAACTCCTGAGTCATTCTCTATATGCAGCTGGATACGTTTAAATATAATGACACACACATATACACTCTCATGCATCTATACAAATACATACACACACATACATACACGTACACATATACACGAGAATGGTGGAATCAATGTGTTTCTGACAATAACACCTACCCTTAGGAGAAAGCTTTAAGTCGAAAGGACCATTTAGTTCTTTCAGTACATGCTTTCCATGTCCGAGTCTGCTTTTCACATCTTTCCGGTGTCTATGCACAGCTACATCACCATGAAAAGCTAAAAGACTTTTGACGAGTCGACCTATTCAATTACGTAGTTCGTATGCACATTTCTCGATTCTCTGATGTTTTATGCATGGAAGGATAGTGTTCTCCCTAGTGGCATAGCATTGCTGTCTATCGCCCATTCAGTCAATATTGTAGAGCGACCACCATGCTCTTTCGTTTTGCATTCAGCAGTTCATTTCACATCCACAAAGAATGTGGCGTGAAGGTTAGCAAATACAAGCTCAAGTAAATACTGAGGTGCAAAGACTCTGCATCAATCCATATGTACTCTTTTTCGTCAAAGAACTCAACGTAAAGGGGAGCACGCCATCACAGCAAACACAGCGATTCGTCAACTACCCTGCTTGATTACCCAATGCGGAGTACTATGCAGCCACACGTCCAGCTTTCCCAATTATTTACAGAGAGTATGAATCGAAGACATTACTGCGTATGTACAATCGAAGACATTACTGCGTACTGGTAAAGAACGAAATTCGGGTAGATCTAGCTTGGTATCGCTCGAAGACTCGTCTCCTTATTGGGAACAAATCTCCATGCCTTGAGGCTCTAAGATGGCACAACAACAACAGCCCTGACAATATTCCGAGATTCAAAAAAAATGTGGACTTTCATATCAGGCTCATAGGAGGTGGTGTATGAATTGGTCAGGTTTAAGGTGGGATTTTAAGTTCCAATCCCTTTGTCATCTCTTCATTGAGATAAAAAAGGCGGTTCGTATGCGGAAATTCCTCCGCAGGAGAATTTGGACATTCTACATAGCAATGGGGACTTGGGAAAGTTTCTCTTTTGGTGCCTCAAGTTAGCGTGAGTTTCACAGGCCCTTGAAAGAATCCTGATACCGCACAGACAACTTTGTCGAATGCCATAAGTCATGAGACTCTGTGGAAGATCTGCAAAAAGAAATGTGCTGCTTATTTTGACAACTTTCCTAAAAATTGGTCCATCGAAAAATCTTTTTTCCTTTTCAGCAAAAGAAATTCCAACTGTAAAAAATCGCCACCATTTAGATATCATTGAGTGTTCTTCCTTGAGAGCAACAAAGGGTTATTAACTTCTTTGTAATGTTCTCTAATTCTACCAAGTTTTAGTTTTCTCGGATGTCACTCTCGTTCGACATTGACATAGGAGCTTTGGGGACATAGGAAACTATGTTTTAGTTTTGATCTTCAACATGGAAACTATGGACATAGGAGCTTTGGGGATCTGAGCTTTAACATTGCAGCTGTCTGTTTCCCTCAAAGACAGTTCGAGAGAATGCTAGAAGACAAAAACGTAAGTAGACTGCTAGAGTTCTGAGGAAAATAATGCTTTATGGAATGAATAAAATGGTTACCCATCACTCTCACATTACATCTCCTTATCCTGCATAAAAGGAATAAGGAGATGTGATGACGTCCCGAAGCCTCTAAACTTTCGATAAATCTATTTAGCAGCCTCGATGTTATCATTCTCTTAGGGAACTAATGTGATGTCCTCTCCTTTTTTCTTCTTTTAGAAAGAAAAAATATATCCCAAGCGACAATCTCCCGAAAACAATCTCTCACTACTAGCAAAGACTAGAAAAAAGATAATACTAAGCAAAATGTAATAATTCAAAACAAAACGCCTACTATAGGGAGAATTTTGTAAGTGAAGACATTTTCTCTATAAATGTACATGTGCTAAAATTGCACCATGGCATTAGGGCAAAAAACGGCCCAAAAAGGGTCGTGTAAGGATTTCAATTAGTTGTGCTTAATCTGGATTAAAGTTGTCAAATCCTTTAAGAAATTCCATGTAGGTTCATTTAAAATGTATCTTCTGCAAATTTTGAAGAGAGAGAAACTCGTATGATAATCATGAAAAGTTTGTGTGATATCTTACGCCTCGAAGTTTGTGCTCATCGGGCGCTGATCAAAATTTGAATTTTCCTCTTGTTCACGGACCTATATAATGTGTGTTGATGACGTTTTGCGCTTTTTTGCTCTACTTTTCAAAGCAGGCCTATTTCTCTCTTTCACGTCATTTTAGATACTTTTCGATCACCTTTCATAGCAGAACATGTCAAACCTTAACCCAAATACTCTCGTTGGGCTTTCAAACAATCGAAATCATTGTGAAAAGTTCCATATCAACATTGCAGTTAGTCAGGAGTATGCAAGGACAAGAAAAGTATTCCGAAGGGCTCTTCATCCTCCTGAAGTGGATGGATTGCGAAAGGAAGGCAAGAAACATATCGACATATGGGTGGATCTGTTTATCCAATTGATCCACAAACTGGAAGGTATCCCCCTTTTCATAACCTCCATGATGTGATTAGATTTGTAGGAGATGGTGAGGATGGTTTACGAGGCTATTGTTTAAGGCTCTGGGATATTTCAAGGAATTATGTACCATACATACAGTATCTAAAAAACACACTACATCAGAAGGATTTACATATGAGGGAGCTAGAAAACAAATTATCCACTTTATCTTCTCAGTTAGAGTCTTTTAATAAAATGAAAGAAACTTCTATAGGTTTGAGAATGCGGTCAAAACGAATTAAACCTTTTTTTAATTTAACTGAAAAATCTGGCCAGAAAAAGAAAAGAATGAAAATTTTTAGAGATCATGTGACAAATGTTCTAGGTTTCAATATGTCGAGCAGTTTTGAGCGCATACATTTTTGTAATGAAATGTTGAGTCAGAATGATGTTTTAAGACTATTGAAATTGAATGAAAATACATGCTTGAAACGCTTTGTTTTTCAAAAACTCATGACAGAAATGAATCTGTTACTAGAACCATCTCAAATTCAGAAGACTTGTGATAGTGTCGGAGTGAGTAGGAAAGGTTATAGAGCAATTTCAAAAGTTTGGTGTGAATTTTTGAAATTTAACAAAGTTAGAAGTTTTGGATTGCCTAGACCCCATCATCTAGGGAAGTTTCGGCTCTGCTTTGAATAAGAAGATCACATCAGTATTTGGTGAATATAAACATATTCATGATACATGCCTTACAAAGTAGGAAAACAAAAGTTACATTTCACTTACAATGCATTTAACAACATATGGATAGATATTATCAAACTTCAAACATACATGGTTCACTTCTATAATATAAAAGAACATGAATGTTCTGGTCTATTGAAATTTGTAATCAAACTTGATGAAGCTGAGCTTAAAAAACATCAAAAGATGGAGAGAATAAGTATTGCATTGATGAACAAAGCTTTGGACTATAGCCTTTGGGAAATTGGATACTTCTTCTGACTCAGCTATAGCTGCAAGGTAGTAGTCCTCCCTTAGATTGAAAAGTTCTTGAATGTAAAAAAGAGGTATAAACTCTTTTTCGGAGATAAAGTAAAAAGGTAGATTTGGGAGAAGTAGGGACTTCTCAGACACTTGAACTTCTTTAGTTAGCTCCCTTATTGCAGTCTCTGCTTTAAAAGTGGCCACATCAAAACCTTTGACGTGCTCTTCTTCTGCTTGGAGATTGATCTCCTCAACAATCTCCATGACCCCTTTCATAGTTTTTGAGCTTCCCTCAAGCGTCATCTCTAAGGAAGGCTCGACTTCAACATGAACACTTTCCTCCTTTTCAACTGAGATGTGATCGAGCCATATCAAGAAGGCAATGTTTAAAGGGAGCAAGCAGCAATCCTTTTCATGCTCTGGGCATAAATCAAGCTTCCCTGGCAAAGGGGAAATCCTTTTGCACTTTCTTGTGATCTTTGCCCTATCTGTTGGATCCTTCCCAAAGATGTGAGGATGGACAAAGGTTTTCTGAGAAATAGAAAGGATATTTCCATTCATCAACCCCAATAAAATCTCCCACTCATCCTTAAGAAAATTTTTTGATTTCTCTAGGAGTTTTTCAAAATCAATTTTGGGGTTGAGTATCGTCATTGCATCACGAAAATAATCTACAATTAAACCCTCTTGAAAAATGAAATCAAGAAGTTTCTTTGATGGAGAGACAGTAAGGATCTCATTCATTCCCTCCATCTAAGCTGCAGCTTCACTTGTATGTTTATGAGGAGAATACAATCGATGCAAGCGACTACAGTGAGTCAACGTTGGTCAAACAGGGAGGATCGCTTGTATCGGTCGTGTGGGGGATGAAAACAAAAAAAGCATGTAACTGAGACAAATTCTCTAAAGGTTCAAAATTTGAATATCTGAAGGAAGTTGCTATTTATAGGCGAGGAGGGAGAACTAATGGTCGAATGACGTGGACCAATCATTGAGTGCCACGTGGTAGAGAGTACGGTGCCTGATTCAACGATTGGATGATGTGGCCCAATCAAATTATGCCATGTGGCAAAAGATGTTGGAATTTGCAACGGCTATATGAGGTGGACCAATCAACGAATGCCACGTGGCACCAACGGTCAACTCAGTTTTGGGACCTATTTAAGCTTCCCTGTTCATTTCTTTTACTTTTTTTGTCAATACTTTCCAAGCGTCGAGGTTCCATCGCCACCAAGTTTTCAAGCTGCTTCTTCAGAATTTCTATAGAGAGCGCTCTCTGCAATAGGTAATATGGACACGACCCATCGAAGCGATCTGGGTACATCTGAGATTTTTGGATAACCCTAATCGCTTGGATCGGTCGTGTTTCTAAAATATCATCGAGTCCTTGTATGCTAGAGTATTATGCATTGTAACCTATATTTGAAAGCAATTCGAGTATTATGCCTGAATTCAGGGACGACCGATGCAAGCGATAAGGGACATCCGGACACCTACGGACGACTCTTATCGCTTGCATTGGTCGTGTCTCTACAAGTGCAGAATCATTAATCATAGCTTGCAAATTATGTTTTTTCTTAATGATACTTGATCAGGCACGATCGACGCAAGCGATAAGGAACATCAGGGCACCTACGAACGACTCTTATCGCTTGCATTGGTCGTGTCTCTGCAAGTGCAGAGACATCCGGGCATTTCCGGATGACTACTATCGCTTGGGTCGGTCGTGTCTCTGACATTGGTAAGAGTGCTTGATCAAAAATTTTGAAAGTAGGTTTCCTTTCTTTCCTAATTCTTGCCTTAAGACTCTCACTTTGTGCAGAGTATGGCTAGGACCAAAAAGACAGCAAGGAAGTTGTACCCTGAGGGTCAGGACCAGAATGCCCAGGAACAAAATGCCCAGGAGCAAAATGTCCAGGAGCAAAATCCCCAGAAGGTTGAAGGCAATGTATCAGACAAGCCTTCAAAGAAAAGGGTCAAATACCATGTAAAGTCTTTAAGAGAAATTAGAAGAGCTCAAAAGTCTGTGGGATTGTTGATCCCTAGACTTCCATTTATGAGAGTTGTCAAGAAGATGTTAGCCAACCTCTGTTCTTTGATGAAGACCTCATCCTTTGTCAATGCAAGGTGGCAAACTCAAGCACTGCTATGCCTTCAAGAAGCTGCAGAGGACTTTGCTATTGATTTTATGAATGATGCCTATTTATGTGCTGCTCATGCACATAGGGTAACACTAATGGCAAAGGATTATGTTATTATTTCAAGAATAAGATATAAATTTGATAAATCTTTGGTTCCTATTGATCACCATGATAAAAAATTCTTCGATATTTTAAACATACCTCCAGCTCGAGCACCCAAATCAACAGTTGTCATTGAAGAGATCAACCCTAAGGTCACTCATGATCATGAAACTATAACTGTAGCGAATAGTGAGGAAGAGAGGAAAAAGCAGGGATTATGTACAGAGGAAAATGTCATCTTAACCCAGATTCAAAAGTTACAGAAAGCAAATAAAGAGCTCCTTAAGAAAGGAAATGGGCAGGTAATAGTTAATGTTGCAATGCCATGGCAAAAAGATTGGTTTCTTGACATTAGACCTGAAGACAACAAGATGTTGAGGGAGCTTCATGTTGAAATATCAGAAAGTGTGGTCAACATTTCACTCAGGTATATCTAGAGGCCTTAAAATGCTCTTGTTTTGCTTAATTTTCTAGTTCCATAACTGATTTTTTTTTTCTTGATTTGTAGGGTTCTTCTTCAACAATGTGAGGAAGCGGTTCAAAGAAAAGTATTTATTTTAGATCCTCTGGTGACACAGTGTTTTTTGCATAAACATGGAGATGCCAAGTCCTTTCTAGAGGATTTTACATAAGAGGTAGAATGTGTTATCTACCCATATATTGAAAAGTAAGTATTCATCTTCATTTTGGGAAGATATTTGTTTCATTTAAGAAAGTATATAATATTACACGCAAATCATTGACAGGGGCCATTGGAGTTTGATTATTGTTGACTTCAATGCATATCAAGCTCTTTTCCTCAATTCTCTTCAATCACAACATGGGAATTGCAAAGTGTAAGTTGTTATACATTTTGTTGTTGTCTATTTTAGAGCCATGCCATCCATTCTGATTTTTAGTTTACAATGCAGTGCTGCAAAGCTTCTCAAGATGCATATTGATCAGAATTTTTCTGGAATCGCTAAATTGAATGAACAAAAGCAATTTGGATACATATAAATTCATGTGCCATTGCAAAGAGACTCAACATCATATGGCTGGAGAGTGGTTGCAAATGCTGCAAGATTCTTGGAAAGAAGGTTTTACAGTCCTGAATTGAATTTATCAGACTACCTAGAGGCATGGATCATCTTGATTAGAGAGAGAGCAATAAATGGCATCATGAAACATGCAATCTGCCCCTATGATCCAAACTCACCTCCACCCCCTCCACCTGATAAAAAAAGTCTGAAGATAAAAAGAAAGGGCTTCCTATTCACTCACCATTAAAGCATGGGACCAAGAAAAAGAGTAAAGCTAAAAGCTCCAAAAAGGGACAGCAGCAACAGAGAAAACAGGGCTCCAAAAATGATAGAAAGGGTTGAATCATTTTTGAGTCTTAGATTGAGATCTAATGTAAAACCAACATAGGTTGGAAGATTTATTGATGTACAGATTGTATGTACTTATGCCAATCTTCATCTGGAAGATGGTCATTGTAACCATATTTATTTGCCTTTGCAATATTTATATGCCTTGAGGAATTTACAGTTGTATTGAACCTCTTGATAGTTAAACAAAAGTTCATTGCATGGTCCAATTCAATTTGTTCGTGTCACAAATATGACTGCATTGTGGGTTTCTTACTTCATTACTGTTGGAAAATTGAAATTGGAGAGGATACAGAAGAATATAAAGAATAAAGATTGACACGACCGATGCAAGAGATAGGGGGAATCGGAGAATTTTGGATTGCCCATATCGCTTGCATTGGTCATATTATCCATTTCAACATAGGATCCCCTTTCAGCAACCTTGCATGAGATGCGTTGTTGCTAGTTGTTTTTATACTCATGAGTGAAATCTTTACACAATTGAAGTCTCTCCCGGTAGTTTGCTAACACGACCGATGTAAGCGATACGGGCCATCCGACAAGTTCAGATTGCACTATTCGCTTGCATCGGTCCTCTTCTCTAATCTCGTCTCCTTTGTTTTATGCCTTAAGTCAAGCTCTTCATATTTTGAAATATCAAACCTTGGATAAGAATTTGCACCAGGTTCTCCACCCTCTCTTATATTACTTGTTATGTGTACAATGATATTTTCTCTTGCATTTCTTGAGGACAGAAAAGATGGATAGAGTCAAATTATTTTATTGAGACTAATGTGCACCTTTGATAGGCTAAAATAGATCTCTTGTTCATCTAGAATCCTTTTATGCAAGTTCCTGTATAATTATTTCTTAGTTGGAACCTCATCAGAATGTTATGATTAAACAAAAAAATGCCAAGATGAGTTTAGATGAAGGGGAATAATTGAAGTCATCAATTCACTCCTGCAAATAAAAATAAAATGAAATATGAAATAAAGGACCTAAAAAATATCTTAGAATGTCTTGGTTTATATTCTTATCATTGTACAATATCCTCATCAAAATCTTGAAAGTAAATTACAAAATGCAAATATGAATTTAGACATTTAAAATTCATAATTCACCATCCTGCAAAGAAAATTCAATGGAAGTATCAATAGAAGCTTCTATTAGAGGAAGATACATTATGTAAGAATGTCAGGGCTAACTTGTTACAATCTTAAGGGTTGGAATTTAATCACCCTTGGTGGCAGGCAACTAATGCAAGATAATGATTTCTCTGATCTAATGTTAACTATTGCATCATCAACTGAGAATCTACATTGTGATGATACCTCATCAAGGTGTTGTAGGAGCTCCCTTACTTTTCCTTGATTGAAAATCTGGATGAATCAATACTTCTAACTCAAATTCTGGACAGCTCTCCTCTGAGTCCAAAGCTATCCAAAGTCAAAGCTTTTTTTTCCACCTTCTATAGTCATATCCTAGAACCAGAGATTGTCGACATATTTGATATGAGATTGAAAGAGAATTGGGACTAATTTTACATAAAATAATATCACCTAGCTTTTGAACTTCTTTGTTATCCCATTCCCTACCTAAAACATCATCAATCTCTAAAATAGAGACTCTCATATTCAACCACATTGTTTTTGTTTTCTGTAATAACATGTTTTTAAAGCATGCTACAAAGACATGAATAGGCAAAAACCATTGAATCTTTATCCTTCTCGAAATTCGGCCTGCTGACATTGCCTTTTGGATGTCAAATTTAATTTTGCGTCGAAAACTTGAAACTGTTGAATGATCAGGAGCATCCCAATCTAATGAAGAGATGCAAGGACCAGGTACATGTACAAGATTTCCATAAGAACTCCTCCCTGATGGCACTTGATAATCTGCATAATGGACAAATAACTCTATGCTATTGAAAAATTGAATAGATTTGTCTGCATACATGAGTTCTGCATATTCCTTATGAAGAACTCTGAATGTTCCTGTTAAACATTCAACAGGTTGCCATTCCACAATATTGGAAGGAAAGATAGTACAAAAACATATGTTTTATTATACAAAAACAACAGGAATGATAGAAGAGCATTGTCAAACTTCACTTACAGTACGAAGGGAATTGCAGATGATTTTCTAGAACAAGATCCTTAGCGGTGTACACATGTTGTACTCGTGCAAACCAACCGCATCTCTTCAATTTGAAACTGAGAATACGTCCCTTCCAGTGGTTTCTTGTGTTGTCTCTTTTGGCACGCTTGACTTTATGGGCACCTCTACAGCTAGGAAGCATAGTTACCCATTCATTTACTTTCACAGAAAGAGATTTTCACAAAGAATCCTCTCTTCTGTTGTAAACCTCACATGAGGTTCCACGATTGGAAGGACGACGAGAAGAAGAAGCCATTTGAACTTAGAAGAAGAAGAATGTTCAAAGCAAGAAACCGACGTTCACAATTTTTGGCAATATTTATAGAGAAAAAGGCTTTGTAAACATGGAAACTTTTGATTTGATGTAAACCCTCTCCCTGAATGATCATGAAATTTTGTGAATCCAAAAATATTTCGTATCTTCAAAAATCAAGTCCTTCTTGGAAATTCGAGAATATGCTTTGTGTAGTGTGCCAAAGTATCTTTTTTTGCATCAAACCGAAAAATTGTACACTGAATACGAGACTCTTCATCCCTTTAGCGGCACTTTTAGACAACATTGTATAAAAAAAAAGAAATTCTTCATACGGTTAAAAGAGAGAGCAATGTTATACTCTTGTACACATGGAAAGACTCTATTTGTCAATTTCCTTAATCTCTCATTATCAAACAGCCCCTTTTCGGCCGTTTTTCACCCTAATGGATACGTTCTCCATAGATATTCCAACTGAACTAAAAATTATATGTTGTCCTAAAATTTAACAACCCCATTGAACCATACACTCGGGAACCCCATAGATATTCCAACTTAACTAAAAAGTCTATGTTCTCCTAAAATCTAACAACCCAATTGGACCATACACTCTAGAACCCCATAGATATTCCAACTTAACTAAAAGATATATGTTCTTCTAAACTTTAACAACCCAATTGGACCACTCTAAAAAAAGAGTGTTCGAAGCTACACAAACTTTCTTTTCCTTCATTGGCCTATAATCCACTTGGAAGAAAAACGTGTGAAGGCAATAAAGAAATTTTTAAGTAAGTTTATTATCAGAAATAGAGCGCAGATTAATATCATAAAGAGGCATTCGCAAACACAATGGGAAAGAGATTTTAAGAATAGAAATATCGTTGATTAATGCTAAGGAACATCCGATGGCTTCACCCTATAACACTTGATTCTAGTTGTTTTGCCGCTGCAACAACATGATTCTGAAGAGGTGTACCAACTCCTCATTGCCATGAGTGCAATGTTTGCACCAAGGAGGGGCTCCACAAATTTTGATAGCTTTAACATTGATGCAAATTCCGTGCTGGAGGATTTTCCACATAAGATTTGATTTTCCTATCTCAATCAGGGGATTCCAAAGGGATTGGAACTTAAAATACCACCTTAAACGCAATCAATCTAGACACCATCTCCTATTAAGGGTGACATGAAAGTCCACATCCTCCTTGAATCTAGGAAATTTATCAAGAATACTTTCATTGTGCTATCCAAGACCCTCAAGGTAAGTGGAGAAATGGTCAATAGGGAGCGGAGTCCTCGAGGACTCCTACACATTGAATCTTCTCTACAACAAGCACCATTCTTCATGGTCCACTCTCCTAGCTAGGCCAATGTCCTCAAATCTGATCCATTGACATGTTTCTTGATTCTAGAGGTGTTTCCAGAAATAGAATCCTTTGTTTTGAAGCTTTCTAAGTTTTGGGAGGTTCGAAAGCTTTCTAGATTTTGGGAGGATCTCGAAAAATGCTTCTATATGGATTCTTATCAAGGGAATTAGAGAAGATGCACCAAACAACATGAAAAGAGCAAAGAGGCTAAGGAACATAGGCTTTAGCAAGTGGAAGCATCTGAGGAACCTTGAGAGAGGTCATTGGTTAGGATTTGAGGACATTGACCTTGTTAAAAGAGTTGAGTATGATGACTCGTGCCTCCTCAATCATAGAATCAATGTCTGAGATAATTCAAAGACTTGTCTCCTTCTTGGGAATGATTAGCCCTAGAGTGAAGGATCAAGATGTTCTGTAAGATTGGTGCTAAGAGTGAGGCTTTTGATAGTGCCTACAAATTGATTGACCCAAATAAAGATGAAATACCTATCATGGAGAAGAAGAATTAACACAAGAGAGGGATGAAGAAATGGTTGAGGTGAGGGAGTGTGGGGTGTGTGGAATGAGGGATTATGGAGAGAGACAGGGAACATTACCACTAGAACTTTGAAAGCACCATGATAAACACCATCTTCAAATAGGGTTTGAATTAACCAAAGTAAGCCCCATAATGTCAATGCCGCGTTCGGAATACAAGGGTGAGAAGAAGCCATCACAGAATGAGCGATCACAGTATCCCAAGCGAACGAGTCACTATATCCCTAGCTAACACCAGAAATGAGTGGGCATGGCTTAGTACATCATATGTTTTCCACCTAAATCCTCTGCTCTGCAATAAGCAATGATGGGTGCATTCGCTCACCCAAAGCCACCGACTTGCCGAAGTCCTCTGCTCTACACTTTCAATATTTTCTCTTACAATATCAAAGGGTGTTTAACCCTTTTTGTGCTAAATATACTGCCAATTGGATGTGTGACTTATCATTCATGCCTAATTTTAGTTGCCTTCAAGAGTTAAAAGTCAGTGGTAGGAGACTTCCCTTGCATATGAATACTATATCTAGTAAGCATGCTTGGCACTTCACCAGCCACCCCCAAGGGAGGGGGGTATCTCGTTAGGTATTTCACATTCCTTAAATTATTTTACTTGTTAAATCTTCAAGAGTTCCACACATTAATGCATTAGTGTTTCTCTTACGAAACCTTTTCATTGTACTATAATGAGTACCTATGCTCCAAATTGTCTCAAGCTTAGATCTAAGTGCTAGGAAGAAATCAGTTGTCCGACTAGAGCTCTTATTATTATAGGGGACTTCAATATAATTACCACTCTTCAAGATAGGTGTTGAAAGAAGAGAACCACCATAAATGGGAAGGAATGGTGCTCATGGATTAGACTTATAACTAACCATGACCTTCTTGATATCACTACCAACTCTAGGTTCATGTGGAACAATAAGAAAAAGGGAGATAGCCAACTTGCTGCTAGATTGGATAGGTGCTACACTAATAGTCCTTACTTGCAACAGTTTTGGGATGTAAAGTCTTCTATCGACCACACTATCCGCATGTCTAATCATGCCCCTCTGTTTATCTCCTTTAGACATAACTCTCCTATTTATAAATTGGGGTGGCCTCACCTTGATGCCTCCCTCCAGAAAATCCCGTGTGTTTTGGAGAAAATTAAACTCATTTTTTTCTCACCAATTCACCCATAATAACAATCCTTGTGTTGCTTGTTCCAAGGATGGGAAGGAAGTTCAATCTCTCTTCACCCATTATAAGAGACTTAAGAAGAGTTTGAGGGGGTAGAAGAAGGCATGACATAGCCTTAGAAATTAATAAGCTCTTATCCTCTAATGGGTCCCAAATGGAAAATGTGGAAAAAAATTTGTATCTTCAGGAAAGGTTGAGATATAAGGAATACATTATGGCTAGAGGTGTTCTCTCTGCATCAGGGAAGTTTTGGGCTAGAAATCTTGATAGACCAAGCAGAAGTCTGTTCTCTCTTCTTAATAAGAAAACGAGTAAAGATTTCATACCTATGTTGATGAAAAAGTCTGGTGGTTATGCTGCCACTGTTGAGGAGAATTTGCAAGAGGCTAGTAGCTTCTTTACTAATGTTTTCTCTAGTTCTCCCAAGTGGGGCGAGGATATTCGTGGAGCTAGGGCCACCGTTGCTCTTAAAAGGATAAAAACTATTCCTCCTGGACTAGCTACCTTGTTGGACCTGTCCCTCACTATCGGTGAGCTTAAAGAAACCATAGGTAAATTGAAACCCTGCAAAACTCTTCGCCTTGATGTCCTTCCCAATGTGTTTTTCATGATTCCTCGAGATTTCATGACTCCCTTTATTCTCTTGGTTTGGAAAGATGTTTTTTCTAAAGGCACTCTTCCTATTGACATCAATACTAGAGTCATAAAACTGATTCCCAAAAAGGGATCTAAAGAGCATTTGAATAATTGGAGACCCATCACTTAGTTGACCACTATATATAAGATTTTTGCTTCCACCTTGGCTAAGAGACTCAACCCCATTATGAAAGACATTATTCTTCCTGAACAAAATGGCTTCATAAAAGGAAGATTCATTATTGATGTCATCCTTTCCCTGTAGGAAGGAATAGACTATGCCCAAGAGTCCAACCACACCTACTTTTTCTTCAAAATTGATTTTGCAAAGCCTATGAAAGGATAGATCGGGACTTTATGCTTCAGCCTCTCCATGATTTGGAGCTGGTAATAAATTCATTAAGTGTGTGAGCGCCCTTTTTGGTAATGCTCAATCCAAAATCTCTATCAATGGGACCCTCTAATCTCCTTTCAGGCTTAGGAGATCCATCGAGCAAAACTGCCCACTTGCCCCTTTGCTATTTGCCATTGCTAGTGACCTGGTTGCATTCATTCAATCAAATAATAAAAAATATCAAATAT
Source organism: Ceratopteris richardii (assembly GCA_020310875.1). Taxonomy (NCBI): domain Eukaryota; kingdom Viridiplantae; phylum Streptophyta; class Polypodiopsida; order Polypodiales; family Pteridaceae; genus Ceratopteris; species Ceratopteris richardii. Next base: position 3,308,491 of record CM035441.1, on the reverse strand, counting down.
GGTTGTTTTATTCGTGGTTATCCGAGTAAACACAAAAAAAAACAAAGACAGGTATGTTTTTGATCAAAATGCTTTCGATCAGAAAGCCTTTTGATCAAAATAATTTTGATTAAAAAGCATTTCGATCGAAAGCACTTTCGATCGAGAAGCGATTTCTAGCAAAAAAATATACATTTCTACATTCAATCGAAAATCTCATTCTGCATGTGCATCATTGGTATTCTAGAGAGCTTTAATCTTGCAATTTCTATCATTGAGAGCTTCCTCTGTCGTATCATTAAGGTATTGATTTAATTTTTATTTATTGTTTATTTTATTGTTTTGTTCATTGTATCATGCTTATTGTATGATTCATACACATGTCTCTTACATATGCCTGATTTTTATTTATATAATTAGTGTTGTGCCTTTTAATCATCAAATGTATACATGTTCAACTCGTGAAAGTGTTTCTTACTTGTATAAATTGATGAAGAAACATTTTAAAATAATCCACAACTGTGATTGTCTGACTCATTACATCCATTCTTACTCTCATAGTAGTATAGGACACAACAATAGATCTATTGAGATTGTTTGAATTGCCACCTCGATTCCTACTGTCTCAATAGTATAGGGAGTGTGTAGGGACTATTGTGATTGTTTGATTCTTTGACTCTTACTCTCACAATAGTCACTTAGATTTCGATGAGAATACTAAGTGTAGGTCACAAGGTGTATAGAAACTATTGTGATTGTTTGATTCTTTGACTCTTATTATCACAATTGTCACTTAGATTCCAATGAAAATACTTAGTGTAGGTCACAAGGTGTATAGAAACTATTATGATTGTCTGATTCTTTGACTCTTACTATCACAATCGTTATATATACTTATGTGACAAAACTCATACATAGTATAGTGAATGTATATGAATTATTATAAATGTCTGATTCTTTGACTCTTACATTGTTAATAGTTACATAAATTCACTTCAAGATTATAATTACACTTTCTATTTAATTATAAATCTACGTATTTAACTATACATATGTCTATCATTTGTGTACAGATACTATTAATTTATTTATCCATACATTTAGTGAGTGTATTTTTTATTTTTGCACAGTTGGCAGGTAAAATAAACAAGCAGGAGCAAAACGTTTTAGAAGAATTTGTGTGCTCCTACATGTATCCAATGAGAGACGATGAAATCACTATAGCAATGTGTTGGAGTTAAACGTCTGCGGAAGCACGCGAACATCACAAGGAAGAAGAAGAAGCTTGGAGCACAACACACAATACTGAATGTATTACTTGAAAATGTACAAAGATAAGTAGCCCATTAGGGCAATAGGCATATATACAAGTCGGGGGAAGAAACGTCTTAAAGATGGAAAAGAGTACCCCAGCGGTCCTAGAGTGTTCACACACATCACTACATAAATAATTAACAAATCCCCCCTAAGCGTGATGCAGTGAACAAGTAGCTGGCACTCATGTGTAAGGAAGTGCCAAGCTATGTGGAAATCACTCCACAAAAGGAAGTAAACTCAAAGCTTTGCGGAAAGCTTCAAACGTCTCCCTAGGCAGAGCCTTCATGAAAAGGTCTGCAATGTTCTCCTATGTGGGCACATATTGCAAGCTGATCTCCCCAGTAGAGAACCTCTCCCTGACAAAATGATAATGCACCTTAGTGTGCTTAGTGCGAGCATGGAACACACGGCTCCTCACAATTGCCAATGCGCTCTCGCTGTCAGTGAAGATGGTGGTGGCAGAAGACTGACCAACACCCAAATCAGCCATAAGGCGTCTGAGCCACACACACTCAACAGTCGCTGTGAAAGCTGCCCTATACTCAGCCTCACAGCTGGAAGTGGCCACAGTAGGCTGCTTCTTGCTCAACCAAGATATACATGAGCTACCAATCATGAAGCAAAAGCCACTAGTGGACACACGAGTGTCATTGCAACCAGCCCAATCAGAGTCAGAAAATGCATGCAAATCTGGTGGTAGTGATCCCCCTTGGGATAAAACAACCTAAGTAGCCGAGTACCACTCAAGTAGCGAAAGATATGCTTAGCCACCTGCCAATGCTTGAGTCCTGGGCAATGCATAAACCTGCTCATCTGTGAGACAGCAAACTGAATATCTGGTCAAGTAATACATAAGTAAATCAAGCATCCAATAGCCTGCAGATAGAGAACATCAAATGTACCTCCAGCATCATGAAGGCTCAATCGTATACCTATCTCCATAGGAGTGGCAATAGGCCTACAATCTTCAAGGGCAAAACACTGCAATAATGTGTCAATATATTTCGTTTGTCACAAAGCCATTCCATCATCAATGTGCATAAACTGAATGCCCGAATAATGATGCAAATGCCCCAAATCAGACATCTCAAATGAGGCATGATCACAAGCACATCATTAGCACGCTCAACATATAAGGTTCTTTCAATTGGACTGTTTTCGAAACCATGTGCAATCAGATAGGCATGTATCTTCTCATACCAAGCACGTGGTGCTTGCTTTAAACCATATAATGCCTTCTTTAACCTGCACACCTGGTTTTCATGCCCTTTCTACACAAAGCCACGGGGCTGAAAAACATACACTTCCTCATGCAAGTCACCATTCAGAAATGTTGTTGTAATGTCCAACTAATGTACATTCCAACCATGATGGGCTTCAAGTGCACAGATGCTCCAAACAGTAATCATACAACATGTAGGTGCAAAGGTCTCATCAAAATCAATGCCTCTTTCCTGTGCATAACCCTTTGCAACAAGCCTAGCCTTATACCTATCAACTGTACCATTAGGTTTACGCTTCAGGTTGTATACCCACTTAGTGCCAATGGCCTTCTTGCGAGGAGGCAAGTCACATAAAGACCAAGTACCATTCTTCATTATTGCATCATATTTAGATTGCATAGCAGCCATCCAATTTTCTGAATTTTGTGCTTCATCAAACGAAACAGGCTCAGTCTCATCACATAGACTAGAGGCAGCCATAGCATAGCAATCTGATGCAAAAGAGGCACTATGAGAGCCTGATCGAGTTTGATATGATAGAGGTGCATCTAATTTGCTATCACGCAAGGTCTCCACCAGCCATTTTGGCATAGTTCTTGCCTGCTCAATATCAGCTCTGTCATCAATAAGTGCATCATGTAAATCTGCATCAGAAATGGAATGATCTGCATCATCACAAGAAACCTGCAAAGGCTGAGAAGTTGCCTCATTAGGACGAGCACTAGACATTCCACCTGTAAAAAGAGGCAGCAAAGTATCATACATGTCTTTGGAGCTAAGAGATGTCTCCTTAGTACATGAAAGCAATGGATGAATAGCATCCTCCACAAAAACAACATCACGGCTAACCAGAATGTGATTAGTCTATGGATGATACAGATGATAGCCTTTACTTTCAAAACTGTACCCAACAAAAATACATTTTACTACTTTATCATCCAATGTTCTGTGATGTTGTTCAGGCACTAATGCATATGCCAAACAACCAAAACACATAGATGAGCAACAGATGGCTTGTGGTCATGCCAAGCCTCATATGGAGTGATAGACTGTAGTGCTTTAGTGGGATACCTGTTCAGTACATATGCTGCACACATGACACCGTCAAGCCAGAAACTATGTGGTAGATCGTGACTCTTGACCATACACCTCGCCATCTCCATGACTGACCTGATCTTTCGTTCAGCAACTCCATTCTGTTGAGGTGTACACGGCACTGTACACTGGTGTTTAATCCCACGTTCAGCCAGAAATGCATTAAAATCAGAAGACATATATTCCTCCACTCGATCAGAACGGAGGGTGCCCATTTTACATGCTGACAGATTTTCAGCCAAAAGCAACAACTATTTGAAGCACATGAACACTCCGGACTTTGCCTTCAATGGATATACCCATGCATGCCTAGATAAATCATTGATGAAAGTCATGAAGTAAAGATAATTCCCAAAAGAAGGTGTCTGCAGAGGACCATAGACATCACTATGTACAAGCTGCAATTTTTGAGTAGCCCAAACTAAACCATCTTTTGGAAAGGATGAACGCTGCATTTTGCCCAAAATACAGCCTTCATAAACATGTTTTCCAGGTGCCTCAAGTTTAGGCAAAGAGGGCACCATTTCAGATTTCTGCAGGCATAGCAAACTAGCAAAATTCAGATGACCAAAGCATGCATGTCAAAGCTTTGCATTTGACATAGCCTGAGAATCATTATTGCACATGCCAAATCATTTACTGATCTTTCATAGTCTATGAGCTTATACAACCCATGACATAAAATGACAGAAGCAATAATCACATCACCATTTGACAGATCATGAACGGTACACCTGTCATCAACAAATTTCACAACCAAGCCAATCTTGGCTAATGCAAAAACTCATAACAGGTTCTTCTTGATCCCTGGCATAAATAAAGCATCTGAAAAAGTGAAAGAACTACCATCAGCAGTAGTCAAAATGATCCTACCAACTCCCATAACAGGGTAAGAGGAGTTGTTGGCGCATGTAATAGTATTCCCTGTAGGGGCAGGCTCGAGTTGAAGAGAAGAAACTACGCTGCGAGATAATATGTTTGGTTGCCCCACTATCAAAATACCAAACATCTGAGTCTATTGCAGACATGCATTGCTCATTAGAAGATGGGTCAAAACTACAGACAGTAGTAAAAGCCCATTCTTCTTCCCGTACAAGATTAGCAGACTTTGTTTTTGGTGTAGAGGCCTTTGCAACAACCATTCCAGCCTCTTTCTTCTTTGCCCCTTTAGCAGCTAGTTTTGGACAGTTCTTTATGATATGATCATTCCCTTCACAGTACTTACAAAACAATTTCTACTTTTCTAATTTCTTCTCATCTTTATCTTCCTTCTTCGAATATGCAGAATTAGCAGATTTCGCTTACTAGTTGAAGAGATCCATTTTCCTTTTCCCTTCTAACTAGCTATGAAAGCTTGATCGGCAACTCACATAATGGACCTGTTCTGCCTGGAGTGATCTTCGTGCAACAGAACAGAGACTAACTCCTCAAATGATAAGGCATTCGGATTGCCTTTCATCAACAACCGAAGAGTAGAGGCAAAACTCTGATATGAATTAGGAAGATCATTCAGAACGGTTTGCACAAGTGAGCTATCTGGTATAACCTCATCAACAGAAAGCAACTGTTTCTTCAAGTCTTTGATCTTCGTTAGGAAACTCTCCATAGAATCACCTGCATTCATGTGCTCACTCTCCAACTATTTTTGGAGGTAAGCAACACGAGCCTCATTCCTAGCCTAGTAGAATGTGGTAAGTGTATCCCAAGCATACTTAGCTGTTCTACAAGAGAGAATGTGAGGAATAATGGCACGTGTAACAGACAAAGCTATCAATGCATGTGCTTGGGCATCTCTGCCATCCCAAAGATTCTGCTCTGCAGTAGGTGCAGCCAAAATCGCAGCACGAATAGGAATATGCAGAATATCATCATCTTTGACACCTTCTGCATCAGCTTCAGTACCAGCAGTTGTAACAGTTGTAGGTGTGATAGGACGTTTTTCGATACCCTGCACAATGGTCCACAGTCCTTTTGCAACCAACACATGTCACATCATATAAGCTCATAACGGGTAGTTGGTACCATCCAACTTATCCTCAACAGCTAACATACGAAATACATCACTACTTTCAGCCATGGCCGGTGACTAAAATACCTTGATGCAGAAAATTGATTGTATCTCAAAAATTTGAATAGAACTTCCAAGACAAATTCTACTAGACCTGTAGTAGACTTCGAGACCCTTATACTAGCCAACAGAAACTGGTATATACCTTTGGCACAAAAAGACAAAATAGCCTGCACAAGCACTGCAATAGTGTGTTCAAAGGCCAAAACGAGCTCAGATCGTGATTTCAGCACCAAAATTCGTGCAATTCTGAGACTTCAAATGGAGGAGTGTCGATGGCGCCCTAGATGAAGGGATGACCTACTCTGATATTAATTATTGGAGTTAGACATCTGCGGAAGCACGCGAACAACAGCTTGGATCACAACACACAATACTGAATGTATTACTAGAGAATGTACAAAGATAAGTAGCCCATTACGGCAATAGGCGTATATACAAGCCAGGGGAAAAAACCTCCTAAAGAGGGAAAAAAGTGCCTCGGCGGTCCTAGAGTGTTCACACACATCACTACCTAAATATATCAACACGTTGGACACATCTGATTGCAAAGATTTCATTGGTGATTTATCTAGAACAACATTTATTAACATTGAAGATAAATTTGGCAGTGTGTCCGGTGGAGCACAGGTATTAGATGAGCGAATGTCGAAAGAGCTTACATATATCTTTGGACAAATGATGAAAGTAGCAGAGTCATTGGTGGTGCATATCACAAGTTAACCCAGGTTCATCGATAAAATTAAATTTATCAATTTACATTGTCAGATAATGAAGAGAGGAAAATGATTAAAACTGGACATGACTGAACACCTTATGAGAGCACAACTAGATCCAAATACAAGAGATACATATGTGAATATGGGAGATCAAGCATTGAATAATCTTTGTCTACTCCCATATTCCTCTATTCTTTTTGAAGATGCAGCTCTTGTAGGGGAAGGACAATATGGAATGATCCATCAAGTCAAAATATCCCACCTGAGATTCAACAATGAAGTATTTGTTGCCAAGTTATTCAAATTACATGGTGATGACATACAAACACGAGAGAATGAAGCCATAGTGTTATCTATTATGCATAGTGGAATTATTACTCTATTTGGTTTAGTTAGACAACATAGCAAAAGCTCGTGCCTTATTTTCAAATTTTGTAATGGTGGTACATTATACATGTGGCTAGAAAGAATGAAGAAGTAGTACTTAGACGCACCATGAAGGAGAGGTGTGAAGGACACAGAAGGAGGCATGACAACCATGAAAACAAACATTTGGAAGTTGATTAGTGGCTTAGTACAAACAATATCATTTTTACACACTTGCAATATATCATATAATGATCTACATCAAGGAAACATCTTGACACATTTTGAAGATCAACATGCCTATATCGGATTGTGCAGTTTTGGTAGAGGGACATATTTACCGACAAAAAAAATGTTTTTTGAAGCTATCTAATTCAGAAATATCAACTAGAAATGAGTGGATTCGAAAGTACTGGTGGATTGCACCCAAATTCATATCCACTAGTCCTTAACTTTTTAATAAAAGTCACGAGATATTTATAGTTTCGATACTTCCGTTACAACTCTTGAATTATATATATTTCAATAGTTATCCCATTGATTAGAATGGGATTTACAAGCTCAAATATGCTTTAGAATTAGCTTCTAACAAAGATTTATCAAAAAGAGTAGATGCACATGAACTACTTAGAGTATTCTCACATCTTACTCAGTATAATTTAAACATAACCATGACAGATGGACTAAGACCATACTGAAAACGATATGTATTTATTTGAAATATGTTGATTAAATGATATAGATTCATTTGCATTAAGTGGAGCAAATGTTATGGATTAATTTGCATTAAGTGGAGTAAATGTTGTGGTATCATTTGAGTTAAGTGTATAAAATAAAGTGTAGTCATTTGTTATATGTGGATTAAATGATGAAGATTTATTTGAACTATGTGGAGTAAATGAAGCGGTATCATTTGAGTTAAGTGGATTAAATGAAGTGTAATCATTTATAATATGTGGAGTAAATGAAGTTGTAATCATTCGAGTTAAGTGGATGAAACGAAGTGTAATCATTTGTAATATGTGGAGTAATGAAGTGGTATCATTTGACTTAAGTGGATGAAATGAAGTGTAATCATTTGTAATATGTGGAATACATGAAGTGGTATAATTTGTGTTAACTGGATCAAATGAAGTGTAATCATTGATTTATTTGTAGTATGTGGAGTAAATGAAGTGGTATCTTTGAGTTGAGTGGATGTAATGAAGTGTAATAATTTGTAATATGTGGATTAAATTATGTGGTATCACTTGAATTATGTGGATTAAATGAATTGGTATCATTTGAATTATGTGGATTAAATGGAGTGGTATCATTTGAATTATGTGGATTAAATGAAGTGGGTTCATATGAGTTATATGGATTAAATGAAGTGGATTTATTTGAGTTATATGGATTAAATCTTATGAATTATTTTGAGATAAAATTAGTGTTTTTGTTTTGCAGATTTGAAAGTAAAACATGGCAAGAACGCCAGATGGGAATGATGATCTTGACCATACTGAATCTTAAATGATCTTATCTAAGAAGAATGCTTAATTCGCACAATCAGGATTAGCATTTTTATTCCATCAAGGTTTAGAGCTAGATGTATTAGAAGAAGGAGCATTGTCAATGAAAGAAGTAAAAAAGCTATGTCCAAATCATCCTATTTGTGATGTTCTCTTTCTGGTTACAAGAAGGGCAAAAGAAACAACACCCTTAAAGCTTTCACACTTACAACATAAAGGATTAGCAAAAACTCTATTTCCATGCTTTGTGCAAGTTGAGAGATCATAACCAAATAATCATCAAATAGCAATAATGATATTTCATTCAAAAGGTTTTTGTACAAGATATTCTTGATCGACATGTATATTGGTATGATTGTCCAAAGAATATTGGTATCGCTTTGGGTCATCCTCAAAATTGAGCAAAATTTCGTAATCAAGAAAACGAAGGCCCTCTTCCTCAAACGCGGCCCAACATTTTGCTACCTGAAGAACATAATATTATACATGATTTGTCATCACAAGGAGTAGGATTATACAATGAAGGATTAACAATTCCTGCATTACAAAGAACAATAGATGATCAACAAAAGAGGATTGATGATCTTGAAAATCAAGTGAAAATTTACAACTTTCCATGGATGCATATGAGAGCACATATGGAAGACTCTCAAAGGCATCATCATCTTTTGATTGGTTTACTGCCATTGAGTTATTGAATCAAGAAAACACTGAATAGGCAAGATTGTTTTGTAATCAAAGACATGACTATTAAAGAACCATCGATTTTGCAATTGAATATAATCACACTATTCGTAGTACATCATTTTCTTCATTTTGAATATCATCATCTATGACAGGTACCATGTCATCTATTTCTCACATGTTTGAACAATCATTGTGATCTACATCTAAATCATGATCAGTCCGTGAATCATTTGTTAAACTATCATGAGTTTGAAATTCTCCAAAAGTCTGTTGTGCTCTTTTAGAAGCTTTATTGGTTGGAGCATGTAACAAATGCATATTACAAAACACATATACCAAATCATTAGCACATGTTACACTAAAGAAATTTCTTCATTTTGAATGTAGTAAATCATAGGCACTCCAATTATGTTCAGAACTACCACTTGAAGCTCCTAGTGAAATCACTCTCATAGCTATATGTTGCAACTCCACTGCTTCACCTCCATACTCTTTCCACCAAATAGGTGGTGGATGCTTTTGAATTACTTCAATGGGGCATAGATCTCCAAAAGATCCTTCTCGATTTACATACGCTACTCTTTGGTGGAATGCATCTCGACCATCTATACCTGAAAGAAATAACTGACATGTGGTTTTGAAGTTTGCCATGACATCTTTGTTTGATGCTTGACGATTGTGTTGAAATGCTGGATCCAAAACAAATGTTACCCATGCAAATTAGTATGCATTTGCATCCATCTCTTCTCTGCTAAGAATACAATCTATGTTTCTTCTTGTAATGAGCATTAATTAAAATGTTTTACTTTTTGAATAGCTTTTGACATAATCCAATCAATGTTTCCAATCACAAATTTATCAGTATCCCACTAGGCATGTTAAGCAAATAAGCACCCAGATGAGGCTACCCTACCTTGTAGTTGGGGTTGTATATATAAAGACTAATCACTAAAGGAAAGTGGTCAAATAGACAAAAAGAGGAATCAATCTTACACTTCACCTACCATATTTCTTGATATCTCTCAGCATTGGTACAAGATCTATCTAGCCCGACAACTAAGCAGCTCGCCTTATTTCTATTGTTCTATGTAAAGCGAGAGTTCCACGTGAAATCCATGAGATTCTTAGATTTGATCAAATTAGTCCACGAAAACTTCTCAAAGCCATCAATGATATTGTTTTTATTGCCCCACCTGTTCGAAGAGTCAACCACCATGTTCAAGTCCACAAGGATAAGGATCTCTCCCTCAATATAAGTCAACTCTTCCCAACACATAGTTTTGCAAGCCATACTACTAAGAGCATACAAATTAACAAAGGTTAATTTCAAGGGATTCTTACACTTGACCGCAGTCCATTGGTTAGAAGAACTAAGACTAACCTTATCAATTAAATGGTATAAGCTAGACATAATGCGAATAGCACAAGCACCCGTACCATTATCATGCATAGTTTGATATCAAGAATGAGAGCTAGAGACATACTTTAGATTCTTACTAAGATTGAAACCTGTTGTTTTGATTTCCCAGAAATAGAAAATATTAGGCAAGAAAGACATATCTATCATCCAATTGTTGCAAGCTTTGGCTCTAGCCGAATCCATGAGCCGTTTAATGTTAAAAGATAACATTTTGATTTTTCCACGATAAAACTATATGTTGAATAAATGACTACCCTAATACAACCATTTAGCCATTCTCAAAATGATGAACCATGAACAAGGAACCGACAAGAATGTTTGAGTATACAGAACTCAAAACAAGTAAGATAACAAATATGAACATAATTAAACATAGAAGTTGTGAGGGGGTCTTTTCCATTCGGTCCACCTACTGACTGTTTGAATTGTAAGATCCTCTTGAGAATCACCCTTTTTATAAATTCCTTTTAATCATTTTGGTCATACTTGTTAAGTTCTTTGGTTGCTCTTACTTCCTATTTCACTCTGGAAAAGAGATTATTTGATGTCTTTAATGACACTTCTTTACTTCGCGCCTTTTTGCCGTAGCTCTGTCCTTGAAATCAAACTCCTGAGTCACTCTTTGTATGCAGCTCGATACGTTTAATTATAATGACAACTACTGAGTAGATGGCAAAGAGAATAGTGCATTCAAGGTGGATCTTACAATGACCTCATGAGAAAGCCTTTAAGTTGAAGGAACCATTTAGTTCCTTTAGTATATTAGTAGGCATGTGGCCTCCTTTCACTGTCGTACATGATTTTCATATCCCTATCTAGTATTCACATCTTTCATGTGTCTATTCACAACTGCAACAACATGAAAAGTTGAAAGACTATTTGTTGAGACAACAAGAAGTAAAAATTAACTATGGCACGTAAAGATGTACAAAGGGCAAGAAGGCCCCCACCTAGGAGATGGATCAAGGATTACAACAAAGAGGAAATCCCAAAACACCAAAGATACAACCCAAGCAACCAAACTTAAGGGCTCAAACACAGCTACAACGATGAGCAACCTTAGACAAATGGGTAAACCTCCTTCCTAGAGAAATGGCAGCCCTGTCAACCAACATTCTTCTGTGCATAAGGAGGACCTGCAAGCAACCAGGAGAAAGATTAGAATCCAAAACATGATCTTCAGAAACAATCTCCCCATTGACTGTGATGTATTTCGAGGTTGTGTATCCAAGTTGTGCTCCCTAATCCCAATATTACCATTATTCCAGAGTGATAGCCAACCATTCCACATATTCTCCTTGAGTAAAAAGTCAAATGAGTCAAAAAAATAGGAATTAGAGCTAACACTTTTTGTAATTTCCATCCAGGCGGTCCATATCCTACAGCAGAGTTGGGAGCCAACATGCTGGTATATGTGGGGGGAAATAATGATATCCTAGGTAGAGTGGTTTTTCCAACCCTTATATCCTTCAGGATGAAACCTTTGCATGTTTCTTTTAATCAAAAGAGCCCAAAAGTCTTGAGAGTCCACAACTCTGGTAATCCATTTAGCAGATAAGTTAGTTGACATTTTTAAAGGACAGAAGATTCCCAGACCCCCTTGTCTTTTAGGCAAGCAGCAGATCTTCTTGGAAACCTTAGGAATTTTATTATGCACAAGACTTACCCTCCAAAGAACCCTCCTAGAGAGACCCACAATCTGATTGAAATGAGTTTTATTGGGAACCCAACAAGATAAGAAATGAACAATTGAGGGAAAAATGTAATGATTTAGCACAAACACCCCGTGAGAGATGGAAGGCTGATAGACATACCAAGTAAATAGTTTTTTTCTAGATCTCTCCATGAACCACTCCCATAGTTCAAAGAGACTTGAACCCCATAGGTATGCCAAGAAGTCTAAAAATTTCACCTTGTTTTATCACTTCGCACCCTATGTCTCTGATGCAGTTAGGCACAATATTATTGGAAGCTTTGAAAGCCACTTTTTTGTGGTTAATGTGAGAACCACTAAACGAACAAAAAGTATTAAGACACTTGAGAACACACTGACCATAGGTAGCATTAGCTTTTGTAAGTTTGTTAGTATCATCAGCAAAATCTTGTAAACAAGTTTGTTTATTATTAGCAGGCATGGTTATACCTTCAATGGTCTTATCCTCAATGGCATCCTTAATCAACCACCCAAGGGCATCCCTAGCAATGGCAAATAATAGAGGAGCTACAGGGCATCCTTGTCTAATAGACCTTCTAAGTCTAAAGTGAGGGGATAAGCTATCATTTATGGAGACCCTAGAATAAGCATTGCCAAATAGGGTACCAACCGCTTTAATGAACCTTTTGCTAGCACCTATGTCTTGAAGGGATTGAAGGATGAAGTTCCACTCTATCCTACCGTAAGCTTTGCCAAAGTCAATCATGAAGAAATAGAAAGGTTGGTTAGACTCATGAGCATAGTCCATCCCTTCCCAGAGGGAGCATAGTCCATCCCTTCCCAGAGGGAGACAATAGCATGCAGGATAAAACGACCTTTAATAAACCCTTTTTGCTCAAGGAGGATAATATCTTTCATGATGGGGCTCAATCTTCTAGCAAGACAAGAAGCAAGGATCTTGTAGATGCTAGTGAGGCAGGTAATCGATCTCAAAAATTGTTCAAATCCTCTTTAGGTCCTTTTTTATAGATCAGATTTGTAACTCCAATGTTCACTTAAACACGGAGAGTGCCCCGCCTAACAGAATCCTTCCAAATCAATAGAATGTAGGGTCAATGCAATGAAAACTTCATCAGGCACACCATCGAAGCGAGGAGTCTTGCAGGGTTTCAATTTACCAATGCTTTCTTTAATCACACCGGTAGAGAGGGGCAGGTCCCCCATGGCAGCCAATCGAGGAGGAATACTTTTTTCCCTTTTAAGAGCAATAAGGGCTCTGGCTTCATGGATATCCTCCGCCCACTTCGGAGAACTAGAGAAAACATTCGTAAAGAAGCTAGTATCCTCTTGCAAGTTCTCCTCCATGCAAGTAGCATAATCACCATTCTTCTTTTTGAGGAAAGGAACACATTCTTTGATTTGTTTCTTCTTTAACAAAGTAAACATGCTTTTTGTAGGTTTCTCAAGATTTCATGCCCAAAATTCTCTTGAGGAGGTAAGGATACTGCTAGCCTCAAGGTACTCTTCACATCTCACGTTCTATTGGAGGGATAAAATTAAATCCATCTTCTTATGGATGTTAGACAACACTTGGCCCTTTGGGAAGGGCAGTTGGAAGCATAGATGCTAATAATGGTACATTCATAAGGTTTGCTAAGCATGACACTCGATCATTGATGATGTTGACTATTCATGGAGTCAACAATAAAGGAGCTGAGGGGCTTAGAGACTCCTTGGCAGCGCCCCCCTCCCATGAGGGTGGTCAATATGGAACCAGACATGATTACTGAAAAACAATTAAGGTGAAAAGGCAGCCTAAAGCCACCAATCTTAAGCTCTTGGAGGCAAATGAACTCACGCATAAAAGAAAAATCAAACATCCATTTGTTAACACACTTAGCCCGAAAAGGATCCGTAATGCCTCTTATGTTGAAAGACAAAAAATGGATGCTATTCATTAAAAACAGTAAGTATGAAAAGATAGCCAAAGGTAACTCATTCATCATTTCTATATATTTTTAGTGAACTTATTCACAGCAAGCGATTTTTTCAGAATAGCTTTTCTTTTGTATTTACGACCAACATCTTTTTGTTTTTCTCTAGACAGGTGTTGCCCTGAGGGGGCTGAGTTTTCTTTTCGACTCAATAAAAAATCCTCTACAACTAGCCCACTATTTGGCACACCAATTATTTCAGTTTCATCCATTCTATTGAGTTCAACTACAAACTTGCAATCTTCAGAGGGAAAAGGAAGGGCATCACTTGAAGTGGGAGGCAACATGGGTCAAGCAGCTTGCTAGCCTCTAGCCAGAGGGAGCTTCTTTCTGCCCTACACCTTAGTCCACCCGTCCTCATCATTAACCAATGGTACCACATAGACGAGGACTTCTTCCTAGCCATTTTCAAAACTGAAGCTATTGGGTTGAGTAGGAGAACCAATCCTTCCCTTTATTGCAGTACCTGTTTCATCTAAAGGATTAGATACCCCTTCAAGCAAAACATCAAATGACGTTTATCCAGTTTTGTCTTTTCTTTTAATATGTTTACTCACAGGCCTTTTGATGAGGTTACGTGGCATGCTGTTATTAGTCAACTGCTCATCTGTTTTCTTACCTTCAGGACCCAGAGTTTCCTTGAGAAGGCGACAGTCCCTCACCCAATGGCCCTATCTATTGCACTTAAAGCACGCATTAGGGAGATTTTTGTAAATCACTTTCTGTTCATGAAGAGAGTTTCCATCAGAGTTGTAGCTCAATGATGAGTAACACGTCCTTTAATGTCAATCCGGGAAGACGTGAGGATGGTATGAAGACCTCGAACAAGTGATGGCACAAGTGCGTGAGTGACAAGCACACTAACCTGCACACACATACACACACACGTGCACACACAGCAAGAACAAAGAGAGAGGCAATGGAATTCTTTTAGGTTACTTCAAATGTGCTCATAGAAGTTCAAATCTATTACAAGCTAACCTCAAAAATGAGCTCTCTAGCTCTATATATAGTTTTTTACTAGCTTTTGGCCTTGTCCAGACCTAGTGTCCGGCCTAGGTAAAAATTAGGTTCCAGGGCCTGTTTGAGGGCTCACATGGAGTCTAAAAAAATATGAAAATTGAGAGGATGATACTTCTAATACTCCTCAAGCTCGAGGACTCCTCATGAGAATCACTATTATTAAGATGTTGATTTGGAAAAATTTGAATGGCCTATTTACCACATCTTCATTGACTACTTTGTCTGCTTGTGCCTTCTCTCAGCTCTGGCTCCCTTCTTTGGCTTCCTTGTCTTGTGAGTCCTTGAGTGCCTTGACTACTGCCAACACCCCCCCTCTCTCGCATCTGTCGTCTCTGACAGACTCTTATCGAGCTGAGCGTTGGACATAGTATTGAACCACATCTGAAGCAAGGTGGTGTTCTTCTAGTCGCAGCCCCCGTGCTAGGTCTGTTAACAATGCATCCCAATCCACTGGACCTGGAATGTCTAGATGTGGCACCCGCAATCGATCTGAGTGGATGGTCCTCTCCATAGCGAATAGTTGGAGAAGATGTGAGGGCTTGGGTACAAATATTTATGAGTGATATTCCCAGAACCCTGTGACGAACATCTCCTCGAAGGTCTGCTTGAAGCAAGCTGGGAGGTATTTTATTCTTGCGTGCCAGGCATATATTACCTTTATTGAGGGGGTGGTGCTCATGTCATATACCAGGTCTAGGTTGCCTGCAGTGAAGCTAACTCTTGAGAAATGGGGGTCATTGGTGTTCTTGAATGTTTTTTGAATGTGATCAGAATTAATTCAAAGATCTTCATGCACATTTGTGCCATCACATCAGGGGTGTTCCATAGTCGAAGGCTCTAGTGACAGATTGTAGAAATCATGTAAGCAACGGTGGGAGGTCCTTGTGGAGGTGCTAGATAGACATAATTTAACCACTTTGCATAGCCTTTGACGTCCTTCACAACAATGGTTAACTCGGGCCAGGTGCGTCTTCGGAAGATTGGAACATAACAAGGGTTGTATTTGATAAATAGCGGTATGTTATTCCATGTACGAACCATTTCAGGGTAAGTTTCTAAGAGTCCTATCCGCCAAGTAGGTTAATGAATGGATCCTTTTTTAGCACTTTGAGGGATATCATCAGGGCCGAATTGTGTGGCGAAAGTCGGGGCTTTGCCACATCATCGTTGAAACTCCGCATTGTAGTCAGCTAGGAGAACACAGTATGGCACCTATTGATCATCATTAGTGCCTATCCAGTGGTGTTGTGACATGTTCCGAAAGTATTCTGAGTTTATGATAGTGTCC
Organism: Ceratopteris richardii; assembly: GCA_020310875.1. Classification (NCBI taxonomy): domain Eukaryota; kingdom Viridiplantae; phylum Streptophyta; class Polypodiopsida; order Polypodiales; family Pteridaceae; genus Ceratopteris; species Ceratopteris richardii. The sequence goes on along the minus strand of CM035441.1, from coordinate 3,292,147 downwards.
TCCAATTTAGCCATTGATTGGATTTGGACTTCCACTCGATCTTCATGGGTTTTAGCTGTCTTTTCAAGTTTCTGAAGCCATTGAGGTGCTTCCACTTCCAGGGTGTCCATTCCTTCCGAGGTTTGCTGACCTCCTGGCATCGGCATAGGAACATATGGTTCCTCATACGACTCATCCACCTCAATGGGCACCAATTCATCTAGCTCTGGTTCTATAATTGGAGAGGGTTGTCTTTCATGCTCAAGTAGCTTCTTTTGCAATTCTTCCACCTGCTCCTTTAATGCCTTTACTTCCTCTGAAGTCGATGTTGTCTCTATGACCTTGGGTTGTTCCTCCTGTTCCCTGAGCTAGCGGCATAGTGCATCTCGTTCCTTTTCAAGATCATATGTGCTTCTAATAGATCGGCATAGCTTTCCAGGATTGTCTTCATTGTATCTGAGGGGATTGCTTTAAACTGTTCTAGGTCGATCTCGTGGGGGGAGCCTTCCGTTGCGGCTTCTAAGTTTTCTTCATTTTGCTTCTGTAGGCGTTTGTTCTCTTCAAGGGAAGTAGCCATGTGTTTTCTGAGTAGGGTCAAATTACGCCGGACTCTTAGATTATCTGTTTGGTAGACTTCAAGTAAAGCTTCGAGTTGTTTGACACCTGGAAACTGTGATGGTTGGGGTGTCTCCAGGAGGGTTTGATGGGCCTGTTGGAGTGTGGTGTGGCATTGATTGAGGTCAGCGTTTTCGTCTTCTATAGTTGTAAGCCGCCTCTATAGTTGTTGGTGATTCGTAGTTAGTTGACGATGACGGTCTTCGAGAGCCTGATACTCACTCTGTAGTTGGTACACACATTGATGTAACATCGAAAACACATTATTTAGATTAAAGAATGCAGCGAAAGGAGAAGATGCAGGGGGAATGGGGAAGGGAAAGGGAGTCGTGAATGATGTCGAGTCGAGTGATGATGTGGGTGGAGGGGGTATGGGAGATTGAGGTTGCGTGGGGGGAGGGAGTGGTGCTGTGGCTGGTGATGTTTCCATGGTGTCAAACGTGTGTGTGACTGTGTAGATGGGGACAGTGGGTGGGGTGAATGTGATGTTCGTGAATAGTGTTGTGAAAGTGGGCATGGTGATCCCTCCAAATTGTGTGCCTGGTGAAATAGGAATCCCCATAACATATGTGGTGAGTGGGGAAGTTGGGGTGGTAGTGTCATGTGGTGAAGTGAAGTTTGTAGTGAGAGGTGGTGAGGGTGGTGATGTTGGTGCCGCGTGATATTCCTCTGTCTGTGTAGTGCCTCCTAGTGCCAATACATTCATGTGAATCTGCTTGCTGGAGCGCATGGGACGGGTAGGCACTCGTTTCGCAAAGCGATGAATATAAGCCATAGCTGAATGAATGGCTTCATCGAAGCCTACTGCGTGTGCATGCAGGTTCATGGATTCAATAAACATATCATCCACGCCTTCCTCTGCTAACATTTGGCTCATGAGCACCTTTCCTATCTTGAGCGACAGTTTGTGATGTTGCTGGACTCGCTTCATGGTTTCATACAATATTTTTATTTGTGCCGAATAGGCTGGGGCACTTGCTAGTTCTGAAAGTTCTTCATATTCTTGATCATGTTCCTTGTTTGCTTCTTCTTCTTCTGTCTCTTCTTCATCCTCTTCTACTTCTACTACTTCGGGTTGGATTGGGGCTGAAGTTGTTGTAGTGGGTTGTGGTCGTTGGGTCTGCTCTGCTTCTGTCTCAAGGTTAGATTCACTGATCAGCCTAGCAATTTCTTCATCAGTGAGATCATTCAGGGTGTAGCCCTGTGGAAACTCCAGGTTAGAAGGGATTGGAGGGAAAACTAGATTAGGTCCTTCTGTACTCTGTCTAGGCAAGCGAATTGTAAACGGACGGACACGTCGCGTTTGTGGAGGGGTCACTTCTGGTGTGATGGTGGCTGCCCTTGCTTGAGCACACGATAATTGGACTGTACCTCTCATTTTCTTCGATGGAGGACCCGTTGTGGATAGTCATCTCTAGAACTCCTGAGCTCTAGACCACACTAATGCTCATTGAATGGGCACGTCATAAGCTAAGCATCTATAAATTATTTTTGTTAGTGCACAGCACCCATGAAGGATTTGATCTATGATCCAGTGTGGCAGATTGATTATGAGATCCTCTATCTCTGCCAAGTACAAGCTGAACAAGATCTTTTTTGGTGGCATCATGAAGCGTTCTTGGGCGGGGAAAGCGAAGTGTTGCATGATCGTTCGTAGGTGGAGAGCGATGGTTGGTGTCATTGCTACCATGTCCTTCAATTTGTTGAGATCCTTGTGCTTCATCCTGCCTGAAATCATTGTTTCTTTCTCAGTGGGAATATGCATACCTTGCATGTTCAATGCTTCTCGTACTAGGTTGAGGGTCAATTTGAATCTTTTGAGCTCGTGGTCTGGTGTCAGGGAGGGTAGCACAAAAGTACTATCGCCTCCTTTGGCTCTGCTAGGGGTGATGGTACTGATAAGGTAGGAGCAACGTACGAAATCTGGCTTAGGTAAATGTGCCCAGAAATAGCTATCCAAGCCCGCTTTGTTCCATACCGATCGCATTACTTCTACATTCTGGTACTGCTCAAACTCACGGGTGAAGAAATGGTATCGTCCCCATTTGCCATTAAACTCAATTTTTGCCTCCCATGATGAGTTAGTAGATGAGTGAGTGCTCGATGATTGTGTGTGTTGTTAGTGAACATGTAGTCCTATGAGCTAAGTGAAAAGATGCAATGTGAGAATGATGCAGTTAGAAGGTGGGGATTACTTTACAAATGGGGTCGGGGGGTTTATTAAAAGCTTTGGGCTGCCAAACATAGTGGAGGGACCCATTTACAAGTGATTTCGCTCGTGCTCATGGGTAAATATGTATTTGTGTGTATCAAATAAGAGGGGGCATCGGCTATTAGAGTGAGTGAACCATGTCATGCATGGTGTGATGTGTGTGTGACTAGTTGAGCCCACAAGCAAGCCTTAGGCACCCAAATTTGTCTTGATTGTGGGTCAACCTTCATCGACTTCTTGGGTACCCAGATAGACTTTGTTTTTACAGAAGAATTTTTGGAGGATTTCTTATTAGTGTCTAGTCATTGATCACTAATAGGAAGTTGAGCTAGTTGTTGTGGCTTGACTGCAATAGGATGCTCGCCTTTCCGCACCCACACTTGTTTTGATGGTTGAGACACCGTGCTTCGTATTTTCTTTTGGTTTCGAGCATAAGTTGTCTGCTTCTTCTACCTTTTATCTGCCTCTGGTTGCTGCATCTCGATGGACTTTGGAAAAGAAGGGAGTTCCATTGTATCCTTGACTTCTATGTTGTGATCATCATCCCTCTGCATCACACAGTTTTGGACAAGAATAGCATGGTCATCTTCATGTGGACTCCCGGAAGGACCAGGAGAATGTGTCTTTTCTAGTTCCTTGAGTGCCCCATTGTCTAACTCAACTGTAATTTGACTCTGATTTACCCATACCTGAAGAAGTCCACTTCTTAGGTTTAGGTTGACTACATGATCATAGATCCAGTCTTGACCCAAGACAAGAGGCTCAGTGAGATCCTCATGTTGACACACTAGTACTTTAACTATCATTAAAACATCTTGAATGTAGAGGGGAAGTTCCACCTCGCCCATGCAAGGGGTCTCCACGCCTCCCAATCCTATGAGATATGCTTCTATAGGATTGACACTTAATTTCAGCTTTTGATAGTAAGAAAATTTAAGAGCACTAATGGCTCCAGCTGAGTCAATCAAGGCCCGTACAATCCTTGCACTCTTTCCTTGTCCTACTTCTAAAGTTACAAAAGGGCCTCGATCAATTATTTTATGAGAACTAATACCTAAAACTTCACACATAGCCATAGGATACACAAGATCTGCATACGCGTCTGTCCTAGGTTGATCTTTGCCCTGTCTTCTCAACTTCATCCTTCCGATGCGTTCCAAGGCTTCTACCTGTGCTTCTTCTCGGATTCGTTTTTCCTCTTCTTTACGTTTTTTGGCAGTGTTGAGTCGATTGAGCATTTCGTCAGTGAGGGGTTCTTGATATAGTTTGACTTTGCATCCACTTATGTAACTTGGAAGAACATCACCTTCGAGTGTAGTTAATTGGACTGCTCCACTAGTTGAGATCCTATTAATGATCATAGGTCCATAGCCACGCTTTTCTAGCTTTCTCGCATGTTGTTTCAGGGTATACACCAAAACTAAGTCTCCGGCCTTCAAGCCTTTATCCTTAACATGGGCATCAAAATATGCCTTCTGTCGTTTCTTATCTGCATATATCCCTGCGGCAGCTCTTAGTCTTGTTTCACCTAATTGTTCCAGGTAAAAAATATTTGAAGAGAGTTCATGACCTGTCCACTCATGCTCCTGTGCTACTCTCAATGTAGGAATCAAGAAGTCCAAAGGTAGCACTGCATTTTGACCGAATACCATCTCAAAAGGTGTGGCTTGGAGTACCGTTATATAGGCAACTCAGTATGCCCAAACAACATGGTGTAGCTGTTTGTCCCAATCAGAGCGTTTATTATTAACCAATTTTGTCAACACATTGCATAGAATCTTATTTGTGCTTTCGGCTTGCCCATTAGCTTGTGGATGATAGGGAGCAGACTTCTTGTGTACAACCAAGAATCCTTGGAGCAGATTTTCAATAACTTCATTCAAGAAGTGAGTGCCTCTATCACTATTTAGCTCTATAGGTAGCCCGTATCTAATGAACACATTCTCAAATAAGAACTTAGCTATCCTTTGAGCATCGTTCTTCGAGGTGGCTTTTACCTCTACCCACTTGGTTAGTTTGTGGCCACGATGATATATTCAGCATGTGAACCCTTCGCTGGGGGATTAATAGGACCAACAAAGTCTGTTCCCCACTTAGAGAATGCACGTCCACCCATCATAGGTTTCAAAGGCATCTCGTCTTTGCGTATAGGATACTGAGTTCACTAACAGACATGACACCTCTTCACATAGGTATGTGCATCCATGTGAAGGTTCGACCACCAAAGACCTGCAAGTAGTATGGCCTTGATCACCCGATCTGGTCCAAAATATCCTCCTGCTACACCTTGGTGAGCAGTTTCCAAGATCTTGAGATATTCACTCTCATGGACACATAGTCTCAGGTAACCATCTTTACCATGCTTGTATAGATTATCACCAATGAGTGAGTAATCTAGGGCTTCTTGTTCTAGACTTCTTTGTCTGGCCAATGCCATATCTTATGGGAATGTTTTCGTCCTCAGGAAGGCTACTAGTTGTAGAGGAGGTACTGGGGTATCCGCTTTTAACAAAAGTAGAGAATGAAAACTAAACACGTCCAGTACATCACCTACTCAAGGGGGGTTCTCTTTAGGGAAATATACCCTTTAACACTTCTGTGAGCAGGTAGATAACACGGATTGCACAGAGTGGTACATACTTCAGAAAATATGAACAACAATTGACCAAGGAAGACCGTACACTTCTTGATTCGATTCAGAGGATTACAAGAATTGTCAAGGAAATGCTCAAAAACTAATGCTCAGTGCTTCGTGGTACTCTATGCAGATAAATACAGATCAATACAAATGATGAAGGAATTGCTCAAGAGAATAGAGCTTAACACCAATAGGTCTCACAGAAAACAAAGAAACTCCAAGACACTCTCTTACACTATAGTGCTCATAGCCCTCCACTGAGAAGCCTACCCTCTGAATCCACACTACAGAGTAGCTCCTACAATAGGCTTGAAACCACCAAGTGCAAGAGAGAACTTCTGCACGTTTACACGCGTCAAAGTAACTCCGAAAAATGTACCCCAATGAGCAAAAATCCATTGCTTTTATAGGCCCCAATAGGCCAAGAGAGCCTTGCCGAATCTTCACGTCCACTGATCACGCGCCGGTTAATCACCCAAAATTGGGGGTAGGTCCAAATATTCCTCTTGATTTGGATTGGTCCAAAAATGGGTAGTCACCGTGAATGGTTGGCGGCAACATTTGTTTATCCACTTTCACTTTTTAACAATTCCACTCTAATTTCAAGTCTTTATTAGCTCCGATGATGACTGATAACTGTGAAACATATTGAACTCTTGGACCAGAAGGAGCTTCTTCCTCCTCTTCATAAGCCTCATTTCTTCTTTCATGCTAACATTTTGTAGAATGGGTTCCTCATATTCATCAGACTCCATATCCGCCATCTCCTTAGATTGCTTGGAAGGAAGAATTGTCACCAAAATTGTGCGGGGGTGGGTGTGTAACGGTGGGGGAGGCACATGTGTGCAGGTGGAGGGAGTGGCGGCAGGTATGCATGTGAGGGGGCGAGGGGCGCAAGGGGTGGGGTGGTGGGATGGGGGAGTGGGGTGGGGTGGTGGGATGGGGGAGTGGGGTGGGGTGGTGGGGTGGAGTCGTGGGGTGGGGTGGTGGGGTGGAGTTATGGGGTGGGGTGGTGGGGTGGAGTCGTGGGGTGGGGTGGTGGGGTGGAGTAGTGGGGTGGGGTGGTGGGATGGAGGAGTGAGGTGGAGAGGGGGGCGCAAGGGATGGGGAGAGAGAGAGAGGGAGAGAGAGAGGGAGAGGCGCAAGGGGTGGGGTGGAAGAGAGGGAGAGGCGCAAGGGGTGGGGTGGTGGGATGGGGGAGTGGGGTGGGGTGGTGGGATGGGGGAGTGGGGTGGGGTGGTGGGGTGGAGTCGTGGGGTGGGGTGGTGGGGTGGAGTAGTGGGGTGGGGTGGTGGGATGGAGGAGTGAGGTGGAGAGGGGGGCGCAAGGGATGGGGAGAGAGAGAGAGGGAGAGAGAGAGGGAGAGGCGCAAGGGGTGGGGTGGAAGAGAGGGAGAGGCGCAAGGGGTGGGGTGGTGGGATGGGGGAGTGGGGTGGGGTGGTGGGATGGGGGAGTGGGGTGGGGTGGTGGGGTGGAGTCGTGGGGTGGGGTGGTGGGGTGGAGTAGTGGGGTGGGGTGGTGGGATGGAGGAGTGAGGTGGAGAGGGGGGGGCAAGGCGTGGGGAGAGAGAGAGCGGGAGAGAGAGAGGGAGAGGCGCAAGGGATGGGGAGAGAGAGGGAGAGGCGCAAGGGGTGGGGTGGTGGGATGGGGGAGTGGGGTGGGGTGGTGGGATGGGGGAGTGGGGTGGGGTGGTGGGGTGGAGTCGTGGGGTGGGGTGGTGGGGTGGAGTAGTGGGGTGGGGTGGTGGGATGGAGGAGTGAGGTGGAGAGGGGGGCGCAAGGGGTGGGGAGAGAGAGAGCGGGAGAGAGAGAGGGAGAGGCGCAAGGGGTGGGGAGAGAGAGAGGGAGAGGCGCAAGGGGTGGGGTGGTGGGATGGGGGAGTGGGGTGGGGTGGTGGGATAGGGGAGTGGGGTGGGGTGGTGGGGTGGAGTCGTGGGGTGGGGTGGTGGGGTGGAGTCGTGGGGTGGGGTGGTGGGGTGGAGTAGTGGGGTGCGGTGGTGGGATGGAGGAGTGAGGTAGAGAGGGGGGCGCAAGGGGTGGGGAGAGAGAGAGCGGGAGAGAGAGAGGGAGAGGCGCAAGGGGTGGGGTGGTGGGATGGGGGAGTGGGGTGGGGTGGTGGGATGGGGGAGTGGGGTGGGGTGGTGGGGTGGAGTCGTGGGGTGGGGTGGTGGGGTGGAGTCGTGGGGTGGGGTGGTGGGGTGGAGTAGTGGGGTGGGGTGGGGTGGGGTGGGGTCATGGGGTGGGGTGGTGGGGTGGAGTATTGGGGTGGGGTGGTGGGATGGAGGAGTGAGGTGGAGAGGGGGGCGCAAGGGTTGGGGAGAGAGAGAGCGGGAGAGAGAGAGGGAGAGGCACAAGGGGTGGGGAGAGAGAGAGGGAGAGGCGCAAGGGGTGGGGTGGTGGGATGGGGGAGTGGGGTGGGGTGGGGTGGTGGGGTGGAGTCGTGGGGTGGGGTGGTGGGGTGGAGTCGTGGGGTGGGGTGGTGGGGTGGAGTAGTGGGGTGGGGTGGTGGGATGGAGGAGTGAGGTGGAGAGGGGGGCGCAAGGGGTGGGGAGAGAGAGAGTGGGAGAGAGAGAGAGGGAGAGGCGCAAGGGGTGGGGAGAGAGAGAGAGAGGGAGGGAGAGGCGCAAGGGGTGGGGTGGTGGGATGGGGGAGTGGGGTGGGGTGGTGGGGTGGAGTCGTGGGGTGGGGTGGTGGGGTGGAGTCGTGGGGTGGGTTGGTGGGGTGGTGTAGTGGGGTGGGGTGGTGGGATGGAGGAGTGAGGTGGAGAGGGGGGCGCAAGGGGTGGGGAGAGAGAGAGCGGGAGAGAGAGAGAGCGGGAGAGAGAGAGAGGGAGAGGCGCAAGGGGTGGGGAGAGAGAGAGAGAGGGAGGGAGAGAGGGAGAGGCGCAAGGGGTGGGGAGAGAGAGAGGGAGAGGCGCAAGGGGTGGGGTGGTGGGATGGGGGAGTGGGGTGGGGTGGTGGGGTGGAGTCGTGGGGTGGGGTGGTGGGGTGGAGTCGTGGGGTGGGGTGGTGGGGTGGAGTCGTGGGGTGGGGTGGTGGGGTGGAGTAGTGGGGTGGGGTGGTGGGGTGGTGGGGTGGAGTAGTGGGGTGGGGTGGTGGGGTGGAGGAGTGAGGTGGAGAGGGGGGCGCAAGGGGTGGGGAGAGAGAGAGCGGGAGAGAGAGAGAGGGAGAGGCGCAAGGGGTGGGGAGAGAGAGAGAGAGAGGGAGAGAGAGAGAGAGGCGCAAGGGGTGGGGTGGTGGGATGGGGGAGTGGGGTGGGGGTGGTGGGGTGGGGGAGTGGGGTGGGGTGGTGGGGTGGAGTAGTGGGGTGTAGAAGGGGGCGCAAGGGGTGGGGAGAGAGAAAGAGGAGGGGTGCTACAGACCCCCACATCAAGCTTTTGCACCGTCCCTGGTGCAACTTCTTCTCATTGAATGAAATACTGCTAATACTCGAATGACATGTGGTATGTACAGTGGTTGAGATTCTTCCAACTCGACTTAGTTTAGATACTTCTTCACTCTGGAGATGTTGACCAAAGGAATCCTTTTACCTTGCAGATCTTCCAGATGCACAGCGCCATGTGGCAATACCCTGATAACCTTATATGGTCCTACCCATTTGGGTGCCAATTTAGTTTGAATTGGTGGAACCTGATGCACTAAAACCATAGTCCCTTCCTGAACTTCATTGGATCTCAGATACCTGTCATGCAGTCTCTTGCGCTCTTCTTGTGTCACCAGAAGTTTCTCCATTGCCCCTTCTCTGTACTCTTCTAATGCCACCAATCTCTGAATGGGAGGTTCAATTCCAATGGTTTTGATTCCTATTTCTTTTCTGATGATAAACTCAAATGGTGCCAATGCCTCTTTCCCATAAACTAAGCGAAATGGAGTCTCGCCTGTGGTTCCCCTCTTCGTGGTTCTGAAAGCCCAAATTGCACCAATTAGTGCTAGTGGCCAAGAGCTTTGATGATCAAAAGATAATTTGCGAAGTAGTCCAATCAAAATCTTATTGGAACTCTCTGCTTGGCCATTTGCCCTTGGGTAATAGGCACAAGACTTTTTATGGAAGATTTTGTACTTGTCAAATATAAACTGGAGCAATTGGTTTACAAAATGTGTGCCCCTATCACTAGTAATTTCCAGTGGGCAACCAAATCTTGAGAAAATACGTTTATACATAAATTTAGCTACTGTCAGAGCCGTGCAGTCCACAGAAGCTTTAGCCTCTATCCATTTAGTGGCATAACATGTGGCCATTAAAATATACTTTTTACCTCCTGGTTGCCCAGTTGGGCTAATTGGCCCTATGAAATCAAGACCCCATCGTTCAAACGGAAGCCATCCGATAGATATTACTAATGGTTGGAATTTCAATCTGGTTGGCGTGGGAGCACATGTCTGACAGATGTGGCATTCTTTTGCAAATTTGATTGCATCCTTGAAAATATGAGGCCACGATAACCCTTTGTGGATGATTCTATGAGCCAATTCTTCCCCCTTTAGGTGTCCTTCACTGTGTGCTGCCTCTAGCAAAAGATTTACCTCCTCTGGATAGACACATCTTCTCAAGATATCATCCTGACAGTATTTATATAAATTTCCATTTATAAGAGAATAGGCTTTGGTTTTCAGAAGTAATCTTCTTTTTTCTATTGGTGTCAAGTGTTCTGGGATCTTTCCAGTAGTGAGAACATGAAGAATTTCATCATACCCACCAGTCCGAATTGTTACTAGGAAGAGATTACTATCCACTAGTTCATCATTGATACCTATTGCCTTTTCACTCATTGCCGTCCTGGACACTTGATCTGCCATGTAGTGCTCTTTTCCTGGCTTAATATGAATATCAAAATTAAATTCCTGAAATAGGAGTAACCATCTCCAAATCCTTCCACCTACTCTGGGTTTGTTTATCAAATATTTCAAGGGCTGATGATCAGAGATAACAATAAAATGTACACCAAGGAGATAATGTCGGAACTTCTGAAGAGCAAATACGATAGCCAAACCTTCTCTTTCCGTTGTACTGTAATTTCTTTCAGCTTGGTTGAGTAGTCTGCTTGCATAAAAGATAGGTCTATCCACTTTGTGAGATGATGGTTGAGCTAGAACTGCACCAACAGCATGAAGACTAGCATCTGTGTGCACATGAAATTCCAATGACCAATTAGGAACACTTAAAAGTGGAGCAGTACATAGCCTCAACTTTAGTTCACAAAATGCTTTGTCAGCTTCAGCACTCCATGAGAAAGGGATCTTTTTGCTGGTAAGCCTCGACAAGGGCTTAGCAATTTCTGAATACATCTTAATGAATCTTCTGTGATACCCTGCATGGCCCAAGAAACTTTGCACTTCCTTTGGGCTTTGTGGAATTGGCATAGACAGAATAGCTGTAACCTTTGCAGGGTCAACAGTTATACCTTCCGCAGATACTATGTGACCAAGAAGAGTGCCCTTAGTGACCAAAAAGTGACATTTATCAGGATTCAATTTCAAACCTGTTTTGAGACATTGCTCAAAAATTTCTTTTAGATTTTCCAAATGGTCATGGAAATCTTGAACTGCTGCCCTTCTATCTGTACCTGAAAATACTGAAAAGTCATCCATGAAAATGCGTAGAAAGGTTGTTAACCATTTGCCCAATATCAGATACATCGTTCTATTAAATGAAGCCGGTGCATTCTTCAAACCAAAAGCCATTCTAGTATAGACATAAGTGCCCCAGGGAGTAACAAAGGCTGTTTTGTCCCTATCATCAGGGTGAATTATTATCTGGTTGTAGCCACTAAAACCATCCAAGAAACTATACAGAGTGTGACCAGCTACTTCCTCAAGCACTTGCTCTGTGAAGGGCTGAGGAAATCAATCTTGAATAGTCACTTTATTCAAAGCACGGAAATCAACACATACTCTTATTTTTCCACTATTTTTCTTGGGCACAATAACCATAGAGGAAAGCCACCTGGAATGTTCTACTGGAACAATTATACCTGCTTCTTCTAATTTTGTAATCTCTGCCTTTACTGCCTCTGCATATTTCGGATTGAGTTGATATGGTCTACTTCTTACAGGCGCGGCTCCCTCAACTAAGGGTATCCGATGTAACCCAAGCTCTTCTGGTATCCCTGTTAGATCTTTGTAGGACCATGCGAAGACACTTTTATAGGTAAAAAGCAAAGAAGTTACCTTCTGTAGCAAGAGAGGATAATGCCACAACCAGGATGCCAAATGGACTACTTGAGGGTTCTCTTCATCCCCTAAATTTACTTCTTGAACCAATCTTTCAGGACTGGCCTTGTTTGATAAATCATCTCCACTATATGCAGGAGTGGAGTTTAATTTATATTCTGCAACATGTTCTTTCATCCATCCTTGAGGTATATCTGCAAAAGGAAGATCTTCTCTGCCCTTAGGTTCAAAATCTTCTACCTCTGATACTTTTATCTGGGTTGCTTCCTCAAGGCTTGTGCTTTCCGGCAATTGCTCATTCTCCAACACCTTGTGGTTTTCATTGCCTTTCCCTGTAATTACCTTATCTGCAACTTCTTCCTCAATTTCATTAATCTCCACTGTGCAACACTCTGCACTTCCCATCATCCAATTTAACAATGTATCCTCTTCTTGGGGTAGAGAGGGCATTACCTGAGTGTCCACAGTATATCCAGTAGTTTTTCCTGAGTCGAATCCTTCTTCCAAATGTAGTTGCAGTTGGCTATTGGTATTTGTTGAAATCCATAGTTTATTTTTTCCCCAATCTTGTAAAGCTTTTGCTTGTCTCAGCCAAGGTCTCCCTAGGAGCAAAGGATAGGAAGTCTCTTGTGGAAGTGTAATAACAACAAAATCCAACACAAAGTGGCAACCTTGTACTACCATCAATACCTTTTCAATAATGCCAAGTGGCGCAACCCGATGTTGATCTGCCAATGTAACCGTGAATGGTGCCAACTTGGTGGGGTTCAATTTCAGCTTCTTCATTGTAAAATCTGGCATCAAATTGATACCAGAGCCTCCATCTATGATCACACCTGTAAGAGCTTCATCCTTTATACAAACTGATAATCTCGAACTTTGGTAGTCTGCTAAGGGTGCAGGAGGAAAATCAACCATGAAACAATCTATACTAGGTGATTGGACCAAGTGAGCAGAGTGTATAATCTTTAATAAATCACTTCTTATTTGTGAATCCATCCTTATAAGTTCATAGAGACTAATCTTGTGATGAATACCTTTCAAGATCTGTTCAATGTTTACCTCCTGAGTATTTTCTTGAAGACGTGTTGGTTGGCCCCTTAGAGAAGTAGTCATTTCTTCATAAGCTCCTTCAATTTCCACTTGGTCCTTCCATCCAGACTTCTTTTCTTCCTCTTTCTCCTGAATTCCTTGTTGTTCCCCCCTAAGGTTTGCTGCTGCTTGCCTAGCTCTGGTCATCATGGGCATAGCAGAGGATGAAACAACATAGGATTGAGTAGTCATACCTTCTACTGGTGGGGAGACTGCAATCATGTGAATTGGAGCAGGACGACCTCTTGGGCAATCTTTGGTATAATGATCCTTGGCCTCTGGGCAATGTTGACAGGGAGGTGCATCTTCTGGAAGAGAACACCTATTTTGCATGTGGCCGTACTCACCACAACGATAGCACATCAAAGGTCTATTATATCTAGGCTTTGCAGGCCTATTCTCCTCTCTATTAGATGTATTTGAAGTACTAGCATAGTATGAATCCAAAGTTTGAGGGTTACCTCTCTGCTGTGTACCCTTGAGGTAATAACAATCTCTGGATTTATGACCATCTTTTCCACAAAATTGACAGCTTACCTTAATAGGGTAATTAGCATTGGAATGTCCATTGTTGTTACAGATTGTACACCAAATTTGTCTCCTTATATCCTGAGTGGTCTTCAAGTCTTCTAACTCTCGGCGAAGCTGGGCTACTTCATCATCAGTGGGACGCAGTGGTGGCAAGACCTTCTCTTCTTGTTGATTTTGTTGCATCTTCAATGCTTCCAATTCCCTTCTCAGTTGCTCAATAGGATCCAGATCTGCAGCATACTTTGGTTGTGTATCCCCTTCAAAATGTTGCCTTGCTTCTTCAATGCGTGATGCCGCTGCAACAAAATCATTGAGGGTGGCATCCAATCTGAGAGACTCACGAAGCTTCTGCTGAGATGACCTGGGTAGAGCCTTCTCTATCCACTTTTTAACCAAAAAGTCACCTGGAGCATGTGGCAGACGTGCAACAAGTGCTTTTGTTCTAGTGTGAAGTTCATGAAAAGATTCACCTGATCTTAGCTTCAAATTCTCTAGCTGATCGAGAGCCCTTTCCGAAGAATCACTCGGTCGGAATGTCTGTGAGAACGCCGCCTTCAAAGCCTCCCATGTAGTGAAATGGCCATCTGCATATTGACTATACCATTTATCTGCAAGACCCTCCAATGTGGATGGAAAAAGTGCCAGCATTGCATCCTCTCTATTTTGCAGACCACGTCCACGGCATAAAGAGATAAATCTCCTCACATGATCATCAGCATCCTCATAGGCTTGTCCCTTGAAGGTAGGGAATTTGATATTTAATCTGGAGAGTAGATGAGAAAGATCCTCCATTTGGACTGGTGTCTCTTCTGACGTATCTGAGGAGAAGTCTAGAGTTCTCCTATACCCTTCTTTTGACAATGGTGTCGTACCCAAATCAATTGATAAATTTAGGGAGGACAGAGGGGAGGTAGACTCACTAGCCGTGGTTATTGCTAACTTGTTGAGGCTTCTTCGAACACGAAGAGATTCCTTATCTGCCCGTGTATGGGTCATGTACCTATTCGCAATTGTAATAGGGCAAAAATACCTCTCACAGAAATGTAAAGGTCCCACCGTGCGTGCCAAACTGTAGAGGAGGTACTGGGGTATCCGCTTTTAACAAAATTAGAGAATGAAAACTAAACACGTCCAGTACATCACCTACTCAAGGGGGGTTCTCTTTAGGGAAATATACCCTTTAACATTTCTGTGAGCAGGTAGATAACACGGATTGCACAGAGTGGTACATACTTCAAAAAATATGAACAACAATTGACCAAGGAAGACCGTACACTTCTTGATTCGATTCAGATGATTACAAGAATTGTCAAGGAAATGCTCAAAACTAATGCTCAGTGCTTCGTGGTACTCTATGCAGATAAATACAGATCAATACAAATGATGAAGGAATTGCTCAAGAGAATAGAGCTTAACACCAATAGGTCTCACAGAAAAGAAAGAAACTCCAAGACACTCTCTTACACTATAGTGCTCATAGCCCTCCACTGAGAAGCCTACCCTCTGAATCCACACTACAGAGTAGCTCCTACAATAGGCTTGAAACCACCAAGTGCAAGAGAGAACTTCTGCACTTTTACACGCGTCAAAGTAACTCCGAAAAATGTACCCCAATGAGCAAAATCCATTGCTTTTATAGGCCCCAATAGGCGAAGAGAGCCTTGCCAAATCTTCATGTCCACTGATCACGCGCTGATTAATCACCCAAAATTGGGGGTAGGTCAAATATTCCTCTTGATTTGGATTGGTCCAAAAATGGGTAGTCACCGTGAATGGTTGGCGGCAACATTTGTTTATCCACTTTCACTTTTTAACAATTCCACTCTAATTTCAAGTCTTTATTAGCTCCGATGATGACTGATAACTTTGAAACATATTGAACTCTTGGACCAGAAGGAGCTTCTTCCTCCTCTTCATAAGCCTCATTTCTTCTTTCATGCTAACATTTTGTAGAATGGGTTCCTCATATTCATCAGACTCCATATCCGCCATCTCCTGAGATTGCTTGGAAGGAAGAATTGTCACCAAAATTGTGCGGGGGTGGGTGTGTAACGGTGGGGGAGGCGCATGTGTGCAGGTGGAGGGAGTGGCGGCAGGTATGCATGTGAGGGGGCGAGGGGCGCAAGGGGTGGGGTGGTGGGATGGGGGAGTGGGGTGGGGTGGTGGGATGGGGGAGTGGGGTGGGGTGGTGGGGTGGAGTCGTGGGGTGGGGTGGTGGGGTGGAGTCGTGGGGTGGGGTGGTGGGGTGGAGTAGTGGGGTGGGGTGGTAGGATGGAGGAGTGAGGTGGAGAGGGGGGCGCAAGGGATGGGGAGAGAGAGAGAGGAAGAGAGAGAGGCAGAGGCGCAAGGGGTGGGGTGGAAGAGAGGGAGAGGCGCAAGGGGTGGGGTGGTGGGATGGGGGAGTGGGGTGGGGTGGTGGGATGGGGGAGTGGGGTGGGGTGGTGGGGTGGAGTCGTGGGGTGGGGTGGTGGGGTGGAGTAGTGTGGTGGGGTGGTGGGATGGAGGAGTGAGGTGGAGAGGGGGGCACAAAGGATGGGGAGAGAGAGAGAGAGGGAGAGAGAGAGGGAGAGGCGCAAGGGGTGGGGTGGAAGAGAGGGAGAGGCGCAAGGGGTGGGGTGGTGGGATGGGGGAGTGGGGTGGGGTGGTGGGATGGGGGAGTGGGGTGAGGTGGTGGGATGGGGGAGTGGGGTGGGGTGGGGTGGAGTCGTGGGGTGGGGTGGTGGGGTGGAGTAGTGGGGTGGGGTGGTGGGATGGAGGAGTGAGGTGGAGAGGGGGGCGCAAGGGGTGGGGAGAGAGAGAGCGGGAGAGAGAGAGAGGGAGAGGCGCAAGGGGTGGGGTGGTGGGGTGGTGGGATGGGGGAGTGGGGTGGGGTGGTGGGATGGGGGAGTGGGGTGGGGTGGTGGGGTGGAGTCGTGGGGTGGGGTGGTGGGGTGGAGTAGTGGGGTGGGGTGGTGGGATGGAGGAGTGAGGTGGAGAGGGGGCGCAAGGGGTGGGGAGAGAGAGAGTGGGAGAGAGAGAGGGAGAGGCGCAAGGGGTGGGGAGAGAGAGAGGGAGAGGCGCAAGGGGTGGGGTGGTGGGATGGGGGAGTGGGGTGGGGTGGTGGGATAGGGGAGTGGGGTGGGGTGGTGGGGTGGAGTCGTGGGGTGGGGTGGTGGGGTGGAGTCGTGGGGTGGGGTGGTGGGGTGGAGTAGTGGGGTGGGGTGGTGGGATGGAGGAGTGAGGTGGAGATGGGGGCGCAAGGGCTGGGGAGAGAGAGAGCGGGAGAGAGAGAGGGAGAGGCGCAAGGGGTGGGGTGGTGGGATGGGGGAGTGGGGTGGGGTGGTGGGATGGGGGAGTGGGGTGGGGTGGTGGGGTGGAGTCGTGGGGTGGGGTGGTGGGGTGGAGTCGTGGGGTGGGGTGGTGGGGTGGAGTAGTGGGGTGGGGTGGGGTGGAGTCGTGGGGTGGGGTGGTGGGGTGGAGTAGTGGGGTGGGGTGGTGGGATGGAGGAGTGAGGTGGAGAGGGGGGCGCAAGGGGTGGGGAGAGAGAGAGCGGGAGAGAGAGAGGGAGAGGCGCAAGGGGTGGGGAGAGAGAGAGGGAGAGGCGCAAGGGGTGGGGTGGTGGGATGGGGGAGTGGGGTGGGGTGGTGGGGTGGAGTCGTGGGGTGGGGTGGAGTCGTGGGGTGGGGTGGTGGGGTGGAGTAGTGGGGTGGGGTGGTGGGAAGGAGGAGTGAGGTGGAGAGGGGGGCGCAAGGGGTGGGGAGAGAGAGAGCGGGAGAGAGAGAGAGGGAGAGGCGCAAGGGGTGGGGAGAGAGAGAGAGAGGGAGGGAGAGAGGGAGAGGCGCAAGGGGTGGGGAGAGAGAGAGAGGGAGAGGCGCAAGGGTGGTGGGATGGGGGAGTGGGGTGGGGTGGTGGGGTGGAGTCGTGGGGTGGTGTGGTGGGGTGGAGTCGTGGGGTGGGGTGGTGGGGTGGAGTAGTGGGGTGGGGTGGTGGGGTGGAGTAGTGGGGTGGGGTGGTGGGGTGGAGGAGTGAGGTGGAGAGGGGGGCGCAAGGGGTGGGGGAGAGAGTGGGAGAGAGAGAGAGGGAGAGGCGCAAGGGGTGGGCAGAGAGAGAGAGAGGGAGAGAGAGAGAGAGGCGCAAGGGGTGGGGTGGTGGGATGGGGGAGTGGGGTGGGGGTGGTGGGGTGGGGGAGTGGGGTGGGGTGGTGGGGTGGAGTAGTGGGGTGTAGAAGGGGGCGCAAGGGGTGGGGAGAGAGAAAGAGGAGGGGTGCTACACTAGTGGTTCACTCCAATCTGGTACTAGAGACACTTGGTACAAAGTTGCGTGCTCCATAGGTGGTCTAACACTACAGATTGGGCATTCCTTACACAACTTATGAACTTCTGCTTCCATAGTTGGCCAATGCACTCCGAATCTCCCTAGTGTCTATAAAGTTCTTTGCCTCGAATGGTGTTGCTCTAATGCACCTACATGTGCTAAATGCAACCATTTACGTACTCATCCTCTTCCACACAACAGGATAATATCCCTTGATCTGTATGCTTGTACATACTCCCTGCCATGATTTGGTATTTGGGCTTTTACTATCTCTCCATCTTGAGTTTTTACTACTGGATGTTTAGGCCTGTATGTCAATACTGGCACTAATCTCTTAGCCCACTGATGTACAACTTCCAAATTAAATAAGTAAGCATCAAGAAGGTCATCTAATATTCCTTGTGGGGCCTCTCCTGATGTGAGTCTTGAGAGGTGGTCCGCTCTCAAGTGAGTCTTACCTTTCCTTACTACTACCTCAAAGTCATATTCCATTAGTAAGAGAAAGCATCTTACTAATCTACCTGTATTGCATGGCTTGTTCACGAGATTTAACAATGCTTGATGGTCAGTAAAAAATTTAAACTTATTTGCAAGCAAATAGTGTCTAAACTTTTTAACTGCATACCATGCGTAATCCTTCTCGTTCAGTGGTGGTATAATTTCGTTCAGCTGCATTCAACTGTCTACTAGCATAGGCAATTGGAAGATCCATATTACCTTCACCTCTAGGTTGTGCGAGTATACATCCAATAGCATAATTGGATGCATCCACATGGACATGAAAGGGCTTATTCCAATCAGGTGTGGTCAAGATTGGTGCTGAACATAATCGCTGTTTAAACTCATTGAAGGAGTTCTCACACTCTTGAGTCCACTCGAATTTGGTTAAAAGTCCATACAGAGGCTTTGCTATGATGGCATAGATGTGTATAAACCATCGGTACTAACCACAATGCCCCATGAAAGCTTGTACTTCCTTGACATTCTTTGGCCTAGGTAGCTCTGCAATAGCTCTAACTTTTTCCTCGTCCGTAGATATGCCATTCTTTGACACTATGTGTCCTAGAATCTTGGCTTGTCTAACCATGAAAACACACTTTTCTGGGTTCAGGCAGACTTGCTATTCTCTACATTTGTCAAAGATTTGTCTGAGTTCAGGTATATGTGTTTCTCTAATGTTGGAATGAGCACAAAGATCATCAACATAGACCTCTAAATTCTTCCTCAAGAACTCTTTAAACACATGGCACATCAATCTTTGGAAGGTTGTAGGAGCATTGGTAAGCCCAAATGGCATTACTCAAAAAGAAAATATGCCCCACTCTATGGAAAAAGCCGTCTTATGCTGATCCTCTGGAGCAATCGCTACCTAATTGTAGCCAGAGAACCCATCAAGGAAGCTCTACACTTCCTTGCCTCCTACTCTCTCTAGTAGATGCTTAGTGATAGGAAGTGGATAGTTATCTCAAATGGTGGCTGCATTAATCTTCTTCAAGTTGATGCATACACGTAGCTTTCCATTCTTCTTGGGCACCACTACGATGGGGGATACCCACTCAGTGTGCTCAATTTCATAGATGAATCCAGCTTCCACCAAGCGATCTATCTCTTCTTTGATCTTTGCAGCATATTTATCATTATATGTGTATGGCTTTTGCTTAGAGGGTTTGGCATCTGAGGTCATGGGAATCGTGTGTGAGCATATGTCTGGGTCTACGCCTTTTAAATCCTTGTAACTCCAAGCGAATACATTTTTGTATTCTCTTAGCAAGGCTATTAGCTCATGCTCTTCTTCCTTTGTCAGGTCATGGCCTATGTACGTGCATCTTTCTTCTTCTTCTTCTATGACTACAACTACTTTCTTAGTGGTTTCTTTATTATCATAGGCCTCTCCTGATTGAGCCTCATGTTTAGGCATTCTCACCATGACTCTCCTATCGTCTATTTCATACTTCTTAAAATTTTCAGGGACCTCAAACAAAGATTCTTCCTCCTCAGGTGTCACTTCTCTCTTCTTTCTTTTCTTTCCTTCATCCTTAGGGGTCACTTGTGTGGTTAACCTTACGTCATTTGTGAGATCTCCATGTCTCTGAGGGTGAGCTTCAACTTCATAGAAGTATTCTTCAACTGATGCAAATGGTGGGTCCATAATGATTGACTCTAGATCAGAGTAACTTGCATCCACAAATGCATCAGGGCTAGGTTCGCATTCTTCTAAAACCGAATCTCCCATGATTGGTTCTATTGAGAAGACTCAAATGTCATAGCCATCCTCATCACAATGGGGTGTCCCTTGTTCTTCATTGATGGCTACATCCATTGTTGCTAGAATTTCTACCCAGCCATGAGGTTCAAACTCTTCGTCAGGAAATACTACAAGTGCATAAGTTGGGTCTTGAATTGATCTATGTGTCTCTTTCGCACCTACCTCTCTGGCTTTTTCTCTCTTCTCCTCTTCTATTGCCACTTTGCACATCCATAAGTGGCTGTCTTCATGCATCCATGAGGATCCTGATCCTATGGAATGCACCGAATCAGTATCCTCTTTGGCTTTATGGATGGTGTTGGAACCATGAAGTTTTGAAGGACCCATGAAGCTATGAAGGCTATGGAATGCTTGGAGGCCTCCCTTGGAGCTAAGGATACTCAAAGGCTTAAGGCCTTGTGGCAGTCTTCCAAAATTCCCATTTTTCCCTCTTGTATACAAGTTCTTTCATAGGAACTAGCTCTTACCTATTTTTGTGAGAAAACCCATAAAAACCAAACCTTAGCCTTCTTTTTTTGTAAAAGGATCCTTTTTGAATTCTTTCCTTATTTTAGAAAGGAGGGCTCTCTTTTGGATACGTGCAAAGAGCTCTCTCTCTCTTAGAAGATTCCCTTTTTGATTTTCCCACCTACCTATTATTTTTAGAATATCTAGTTAATGAAGCCTTTGGCCACTTGTATTCAACGGATTCCTCCTCCTCTCTTATATAAGGAGGAGCTCATTTTGTAAAAAGGGAGGTCCCTTGGCCATGGCCTTGGCCTCCATTTTGGTAATGGAAGAAGGTGTCATTTGTTACTCTCTTGCCTCCTTGTGTGCAATGGCGTTGGTCTTGGTGTATGGATTTGCATGTGTGTGTGCATGGTTGGGAGGATGTTCCCCTTTGCTCCTTGTGACGTTGGCCATTGTTGCCATTGCTCCATGAGCGTGGGTGAACCTCTCCTCTCATTCTTTGCCCCAACTTGGAGAAACCTCTCACTTCCATGTGAGGCGGTTAGGGTTTGTTGCTCCCCGTTTCTCAACAAATTTGGCGCCGTTGCCGGGGACGTCGGCCTTTAGCCGTTGGCTTTTCCAAGTTTGCATGTCCATATTTCGTGAGATGCACCTTGACACTTGGAAGAGGATGAATACGTGTGGCCTTCGGTTGGTCAAGGGTACCTCCCCTTTGTTTTTGTTTTTTGAGTAGTTTAGCTCTTTATTTTTGTTTGAGGCACAAGAACACCCCCTACCCCTTATCTCTCTCACTCACACATATACACACTCCCACACACTCACTTTGACATCACCATCCATCTCTATCACTTTCTTGAAGTAAATGATTTCTTTGAAAGAGGGAAGGGTAGTACCTCTCTAATCCCATCCCTCCGTTCATCTTTTTTTTTAAATAAAGAGACTTAATTGTGATTGACTCGTGAAACGGCTTTTGTTAACATTCAAAAATTGGATGCGCATAGATTGGTTGTAGGTGGCCATCAATTTTCTTCTGTCATTATCCTTGGATATCGTACATGATATGCATTTTGGGTGGGAGAGAAGCCTTCTCTCTCTTCGCAATTAATGTTCTCTGAGGAAAAGGACATATTTGAGAGAGAGAGGAGAGACGTTTTCCATCTCTCTCTCCTCACCATCATTCAAAAAGTAAATGAGTTATTCCATCTACCACATGAATGAGTTTATGTCGCCGTTGCATTGACAGTTCCTTTCCGAGTCTTCTCCCTCCTCTCTCTAAGTGAATGCTTGGGTCAATTTTCATATGTTTGAGGGAAGGGCTAATTTCTTACTTTACTTATCCTTGTGCATCGGCTCAGTGATTCTTTTGCGAAAGGGAGGTGGGTTGCTGCTCTGTTGTGGTGTCGGGCATCTGCTCT
This sequence comes from Ceratopteris richardii, assembly GCA_020310875.1. Classification (NCBI taxonomy): domain Eukaryota; kingdom Viridiplantae; phylum Streptophyta; class Polypodiopsida; order Polypodiales; family Pteridaceae; genus Ceratopteris; species Ceratopteris richardii. Next base: position 3,270,487 of record CM035441.1, on the reverse strand, counting down.
CCCTAGTTGCCTCCCATGCTCATTGGCTTCTTCAGTTCTGCTGTGAGGATGAGCCGTCGCTCCCTCATCTAGACTCATTGCTCTGTGAGGCTCCTCAGTGCATGGGAATGAACCCGGAGTCCTCCCCTCATTGGTGATGTGCTCCGCTTCCGTTTCCTCCATCTCTGCTAGGAACGTTCCTCAGGCCTTCATGTTGGGCGTCTCGTGATGTCGCGCGATCTGATGGCTTGCACCATGGCAAGCTCTTCTCAAAGATGGGAGGTGAGCCTCGAGTTCCCCCCTATCGGGGCTGAGCTCCGTTCCCTATTCCCCTTGCTTTGCATAGCTATCGGGCCAAGCTTCGCCTCCCTTGGTGGATCTGCATCGGGTTCGGGCTCCTTAAGACTTCCCTATTGCTCCTTTGCACGGCCATGGTGAGGTTGAGCCTTGGGCTCCCCCATAGTTGGGGTCGAACCTGGTACCTCCAGCTTTTGTTCTACGATTGGGGTTGAGCTTTGTGTGCTCCCCCTCAATGACACGTTTCTACTACTAAGGCAAGCCTCGGAAGGGGTATGACTCTCCATCATATGCAAAGCTCACATATCAAACTTCCTCGGGGAGTTCAAGAATTATATGTCGTGAGCAAGAGAAAAGTCTGAATGGGACCAACCATCCCATGAAAACTCAACCTGCACTCTGTACTTATGTAGCTGATTGATGTAGTCTGTAAGTTGATGGATTATGAGCCTAATCATAAGTATCCAGGTTTCCAACTTTGACTTGCATTCATGTGCGAATCAGAAGATTGAAATTTTTTATTTGTTGTTCGATGTTACCAGCATACGATTATAATGTGCATTCTAAAAGTATTACAGACAAATAGTGAGTCAGGTTTCTATGCTTCCTGTGAATTTGCAAGCATCACATTTACATTGAAATGTCTCAAATAGCTATAGATTGAATGAGTGGACTGCCGTTTCTATTTTATTGTCATAAATATGCATACTATGCACAAATTCATGATGTTACCATTGGTCCACGCTAAGCTGAAGATGCAGGTTTGGAGTTCAAGGAAGGAAGCATTGTTCTCCTAGCCCATAGTCTCCCCTCTCTCTCGCCATTGGCCAACAGAAGAGTGTCTCATACATGCAATTCCTCTTTAACACATACTTGGAGGTTGCCATTTCTCCACGTGTTCCCATCTCTCTCTCGCACACTTCAACAGTTTGCATCATGGGAAGGTTTTGTTCAATGCTCTCACTCGAATATTGAAGTTGAGAGGAGATAATCAATTACCATGAGATCATAGTTATATGAGTGTTGTTTGTTTGTCTCGGTTTTGATGCCTATCCCCAAGAGGCGATTCACCTTGATGGATTACTTAAAAAAGTTGGAACTGTCCCATGTTTATTCTCATGTTTGAAAAAGTAAGTTAATGGTTGATACTTTTCGAGGTTTAAATTCTGTTGATGGCAGATTCACTCATGAGGTTACAACTCGTGGTTCAAAAGTCAAGGCATCCTTGGCCACAGATGCAATGTAGGTAGACCTACTAGGTGCAGACACAACTAAATGTGCACTACACCTCATCTCGAAGTGACTTGTGATATGACTATGGAAACGTGTGATGTCTGGAGGCTTTACATAAAGCCGCTTATGTCCTTATCCCTTGTCATTACTATGCTCTAGGATCACACGATGGCCTCCGTCAGGTAGCTTGACAGCATAGAAAGCTTTTTGGGTGTTGCTTGTCCTTAGGGGTCAATGTAACTTCCCAACTCTCTTGGATTAGCTCGTTGAAAATTAGGAATACTCAGTGTGTGAGTCCTTGCTTTTCATTCGGGCATCACTCAATGCTTGAGGAAGGAATGTTCCACAGTCCACTATTGCATATGAAGGTTCTCTTTGAGTCTCATGACAAGCGGTCATTTAAGCGCTAGTAAATGCTTATTTTCTTGGTTATCAAGCGTGGAAAGGGCAGCCATTTCAAGAAACATATGGAGAGATTTATGAGTGCTCTGCTAAAATCCTAGCCTGAACATCTTAGGTAATTCCATGTGAGTAACTGAAAGTTGGAACTACTGTTGAGATGGGCAAAGGTAGAATGCTTCCCAAGGTTGTGGGAGCTCATAAGACCTACGTTTGCAAGGACACATTAGAATGCTAGAGTGCTTAAACAAGAAATTGTTTGTTGTCTTATCATTTTGCTAAAGCAGGCATTCCGGTTGGTTGGTGCATGTCATCTATATGTATTAAAAATCTCTCAATGACGATGCATACTAAAAACTTCTTGATAGGCATAGCTTTGTTGATTGCCTTACGGTTCAACTCCGGGTTATCGTTAGGGAGCATTGAAAAAGTTGAATGATTTTTTGTATTCATCAATGCATTGGGCTTGTCTTTGATTTCCTCCAGCATGAGATGAATGTTTTCATCCTAAACCTACAGGTTGATGGTAGCTCGGGTTTTAGCTATTACTATTGGAAGTCCATAACTCACTAGCTTTCTTCATATGTTATGTCGTGCCTATTGATGTTCACTTATGTTTCATGGGAAAGATGTTAGTAGTTGACGTATGTGATTGTTGGAGTCTTGATATCATGGGGAGCAGATAAAGGATTTCTCTAGAGTTTTTGAAGCCCCACTAAGGATTGATGCACATGTTGGATTTGAACAATTCTGACCCCTTTAACCACATCATATCTGTGCATTTATCATATATATGATCTTTTTGATTGATGGAAAGCTTGCAAGGTTGAAAGAAAGAGGATGGTGCTTCTTGGTCTTGTGAAGTTTACATTGCATGCTAGTCAAAATCATTGGAAATGAATAAATTGCTTATTGTTTGTATGGTATAAAAGTCACAATGGTATGAATGTACTTGATCTCTTGTATCCATTAAACCACTACCAGAAATCAGGTCCAAGACTACACAACTCTTGCTACATGCTTCTACATCACTTGTCTCTACTCTTTATTAATGCATGTAGCTAATTCTAGTAAAATTCTTGGGTATACTGAATAATACTTCAAAATGTTCTTAATGATGTGAGGAAGTATTCTTTAAGGGATAATTGCAGGATATGCACATAGGAGGTTGAAAATTTTTAGACCTGAACTAAATTAAGTGTGACGTCATTGAATGAGTAATTGTTTTTTGCTAGGGAAGTAACTCTCTAGTTTCACAAAGCTCATTTAAGGCTTATGTTTTGCATTACAGGTCAACACCTTTAGAACAGTGATCCTTCTTACCTCCTATGGATGATGTTTTGCTATAATGCTTTGCAGGAATAGTGTTGGATAAGTTGTTTGAATCTCAGGAATGCTTGCAAAATGTTAAGGCTCATAATGTTCCACAATTATCTATTCATTTTATGAGGCACATAATGTTCATGTTAAATTGCAAGTTTGTTGACTAGGAGCATAGTATGAATGATGGCAGGAACATAAGTTAAACTTGCTTCTACATATTCACCTCATGCTATACAATGAAATATGTCACACTCACTTGGAGATAACAGATTATGGCATCATTTTTTGGAGTGCAAAGATGAGGTTTTCAGGAGCCCTTCTCATTAGAAGAGCAAGTCCTTAGTGAAAGATGTTCCCTGAAGTGGAAACTAAACATGAAATTGCATTTTGTGGCTGCTTCTTTTCAAATTCAGTCTACTTGTTGAGTATGTTTAAATTTCAGGTATTGGAGCTTTGAAAGAGGGCGCATTGGATGGAGGCTGGGCTGACTGCCCCCCCAAGGGGATTGTGTCGCTCAGCATTGTTGGATTGAAGATTTGAAGGCAGACAGCTTGCTGATTCAAAAGATTTGCAACCTTGTAACAATCAGACTTGAATTGCTGCGTATCTGAAGAGTTAAAGACTCCAAACATTGGACCCATTCGGCACTGTATGCCTCTCCTCTCTTAGCTTTGTCGAGGACGACAAAGACTAGGTGGGGGAGGGTGTTGGAACCATGAAGTTTTGAAGGACCCATGAAGCTATGAAGGCTATGGAATGCTTGGAGGCCTCCCTTGGAGCTAAGGATACTCAAAGGCTTAAGGCCTTGTGGCAGTCTTCCAAAATTCCCATTTTTCCCTCTTGTATACAAGTTCTTTCATAGGAACTAGCTCTTACCTATTTTTGTGAGAAAACCCATAAAAACCAAACCTTAGCCTTCTTTTTTTGTAAAAGGATCCTTTTTGAATTCTTTCCTTATTTTAGAAAGGAGGGCTCTCTTTTGGATATGTGCAAAGAGCTCTCTCTCTCTTAGAAGATTCCCTTTTTGATTTTCCCACCTACCTATTATTTTTAGAATATCTAGTTAATGAAGCCTTTGGCCACTTGTATTCAACGGATTCCTCCTCCTCTCTTATATAAGGAGGAGCTCATTTTGTAAAAAGGGAGGTCCCTTGGCCATGGCCTTGGCCTCCATTTTGGTAATGGAAGAAGGTGTCATTTGTTACTCTCTTGCCTCCTTGTGTGCAATGGCGTTGGTCTTGGTGTATGGATTTGCATGTGTGTGTGCATGGTTGGGAGGATGTTCCCCTTTGCTCCTTGTGACGTTGGCCATTGTTGCCATTGCTCCATGAGCGTGGGTGAACCTTTCCTCTCATTCTTTGCCCCAACTTGGAGAAACCTCTCACTTCCATGTGAGGCGGTTAGGGTTTGTTGCTCCCCGTTTCTCAACAGATGGGATTCCATTGGATAGGAGGGACATCTCTATGAGAGTAATCACTGAGATTCACTTTGGTCGTGACACCTAAGTGTTGCAAATACAAGGAATTGGTTCCCCAATCCTGTACCACTTGCAACTGTCGCATAAATGGTCTTCCCAAAATCATCTCATAGGCATGGTTCTTGCTAAAATCACAGATAGCAAATGTGTGCTCAAACTCTACACCACATGTAGTGAGAGTTATTCCTTCTAGCAAGCCTAAGGGTCTTTCTATGTGACCATCAGCCATCTGCAATTTCATTCTCGTTGGCCTAAGTGCTGGCTTGCCCCAACGCTTCCATAGGGAAGTGGTAGCAATTGCAACTCCTGCACCTCAGTCCAGAATTGCCTTGGTTGTGTATCCTTGATGGGTGATGGGAAGATAGGTGTTTCCTTCTTCTCCTTCGCTCATATCTCCTATCTTGTCTAGAGGAATTTCTGGCACAGTTCTATGAGAACCTACCTGGGAACGCGGTTTAGCTACCTATGGTACTTGTTTGGCTACATGTTTCCACAGTTCTGGCCTAACCTTGAGTAGCTCTTCTAAAGTGAGATTGCACTGCACTTTAGTATTCTTCACAACCTTTGTGTTCCTAGGTATGACTGAATCTTCATTTCTTACCATGACCGTGGGTGCTCTCATGCAAGTAGACTTTGCTTCCCATGGGCCTGTGAAATGGGGCAATTCCTGTAAAGCGTTAGACTCGAAGTCTAATCTCTCCTGAGAATGGGTACTGTCTTGCTCCTCATAAATGGAAGGAATATTTTGTGGGAATTGATCCTGCGCATCATCCACAAGTTCAAAGGGAGGAGGGACTTCACTCTCTGTAGCCCATTTCTCTTCTTGAATCTCTCGTAGGAATTCGGGTGAGTACTAATTCATAGAAGAAGAGGTGTCTGGTTCCGTGGAATTAGGCACATAAGCTTCCTGGGGGGGAATGCTTATTCTTTTACTTGCCTCATCTCTCTCTTGAGAGTTTTCTTCCTTGGCAGATCTTGCAATTATGCTTTCTAACTTCTCTAATAGTCCATCCAAGTGCAATTGTGCCTTAACTGAGCAAGAGTAGTTGAAGAGATGACTGGCTTCAAACATGGTATGAGCCAATGCGACCATTTTCGCGCAAAGCTTGGTTCTTTCTATCTCTAAGTCAGCTCTAGGGTAGCACTTGTCATGATCCGTCACATTTGGCTCTTCTTGGATTCTGGCCTAATATGCCTTAAGCATCATGTCTATGTCTTCAGGAGTGGGGTCAGCTAATACTGATCCTACTCTAGGGGGTGGTGGGATTGTTTGAGGTGGGTTGAAAGATGATGGATTAGACGGTGATAGGGATGAAGGTGGGGGTGGTATGTGAGAGTTTGTTTGAGAGGTGAGTTCAACAATTTTGGCTTTTGTTTCTCTTATGCTTTCTTCTAAGTCGCTCATCTTTTTGGACCATTGTCTTTTCATTCTCTCTCGGCTATCCTTCCAGGCTCTCCACCGTTTCTTGGCTATGCTCTCAGTTTCACTAACCTCTGCAGTCTTTTCTTGGATTAACCCTTGGTTCTACTGCAAAGCCTGAGCTCTAGTGACCACCTGTACTGGTGCAGTGGAAGTTACACTTCTTGTGGTGTCTACTACTAACCCAATCACATTAATTGGAGTGATTTTCCGCATATTATTGGGATTCTTTGGTCAATCTCCTAAGAGATGCTCCTTTCCGCAAGCTTGACAAAAGCCCTTGTTGGCACACAAAGCAACAGAGGAATCATGCACAATACGGCAACAAGGCCAGATCATTTTTTCCCATAGGTTATGTACAACTCAAGTGATTTTAATCACTACACAAACATTGTAAATCCCGTTTTTGGTAGAATAGACTCCATTTTGTGAAGCCGAGGAGTCCTCGAGCTTGAGGAGTATTAGAAGTACTATCGTACCAAATTTCATAATTTTTAGACTTCGTTTGAGCCCTCAAATAAGCCCTGGAACCTAATTTTTAACTAGGCCGGACACTAGGTCTGGACAGGGCCAAAGCTAGTCAAAAACTATAAAAAGAGCTAGAGAGCTCATTTTTGAGGTTGGATTGTAATTGAAATGAACTTGTAAGAGCTTTTGAAAGTAATCTAAAGAACTCCATTGATTCTCTCTCTTTGTCTTGCCGTGTGTGCGCGTGTGTGTGTGTATGTGTGTGCATGCTTGTGTGCTTCTCACTCACGCACTTGTGCCGCCACTTGCTCGAGGTCTTCATACCATCCTCACGTCTTCCCGGATTGACATTAAAGGAGGTGCTACTCATCACTGAGCTACACCAAATTTTGGCGCCGTTGCCGGGGATCGAGCTTTGAGGGCGAGCGTGTGATGGTAAGACGTAGAGTTGACGCGTTGGAGTTGTAGGTATTTTCTTCACTCTCATCGATTTTCTTTTACTTTCTTCACCATCATCATCATCACCATCTTCCACGTCCATCTCCATCATCGCGAAAATTTCAGTTTTTTGACTATATCCCCACCTCCACCTCATTCCCCTCATTTCACTTGTGAGAGAGAGCGAGAGAGCGAACTTGCATGTGCTGTTTTTGCATGTTTTCTGAGCTATTTTGCAGGTTTTTTGCTGTACCATCATCCCCAGCAGTGTGCGCAGGTACGACAGGCTCTGCACAGGTCCCGGGACGACAGCCTCTGTCTATCGCGACAGACAGAAAATCTTAACATTTTGTGAATGCATGTTTACCACTGTAACCTACTCCTTGAGGGCACTCTAGATCACTAGAAGTTTTTCAAAAATTTGCATTTTTTCAGTCTATCGCGACAGACACTGTCTATCGCGACAGACACCGTCTATCGCGACAGACAGCAATCCACGATAGACACTGTCTATCGCGACAGACACCGTCTATCGCGACAGACAGAAATCCGCGACAGATACCGTCTATCGCGACAGACAGAAATCCGCGACAGACACCGTCTATCGCGATAGACAGAAATCCGCGACAGACACCGTCTATCGCGACAGACAGAAATCCGCGACAGATACCGTCTATCGCGACAGACACCGTCTATCGTGACAGACAGAAATCCGCGACAGATACCGTCTATCGCGACAGACACCGTCTATCGCGACAGACACCGTCTATCGCGACAGACAGAAATCCGCGACAGATACCGTCTATCGCGACAGACACCGTCTATCGCGACAGACAGAAATCCGCGATAGATACCGTCTATCGCGACAGACACCATCTATCGCGATAGACAGGCATTTTCGGCAAAAAATTAAGGAGTGAATTTTTTTGGGAAATTTAGGCTAAAATTTGGGCATGTTGGCACTTTCATGTACTCATGTTCATTAAAAAGGTGTCTGAGATAAATTGTTTGCCAATTGAAAGGTCTACTTGGAGCTAATCTTGGGATTTATGCAGGCCTATTGAGAAGCAACTGAGAGTATCCAAGCAACGGTGTGGCACACGCTTGAGAATCAACTTCTCGAGCACTAAAGAGCAAGGTTCGGCAAGAAAGGTCGGAATATTCTCAACTCCTCTTCGTCATTTCCTAGCTTAGGCTAAGAACGATTAGAAGTAGGAGTAAGTCAGGGCGACGATAGGCCACTATCAAGTTGAAGACTACCTAAAAACTCAAGTTCAAGCTAAAAACTTAATCTCTGTACTGTCGACAACACAAAGGAAAGAACCTAACGTGGAACGATCAACCTGAAAGTACGAAGAACATTCAAGTATTCCTGACGACGTAATAGCAGACAAGACTTTAAACACGAGGAATAACTAAAAAGAATCAAGTGACTGGTACCAATTGATCGGCAACGAGGTTGTACTCTGGGCAAAGAATTGGGCTAATCAGTTAGGCATATGAACCTTAGATCAGGACGACACCTAGCAAGAGAAAGACAAAGCCTTAGGTCTTCAGAGGCTAGTGTCAACCACACTGCAAGGTCTTGGGCCCAGCAGTTGAGTCGCCACTCTCATTACCCTAGCTCTGATACCAGTGAGTCAGAGATGTCTCAAGGCATGGACAGACCTACGGGAAGTTCAGGTGTGCCTTACTTGTACAGGGTAGAAGGCCCTTACAAAACACAGTTGGAATACCTTAGGACCAACCGATTAGGTGCTAGCATCTATGAGGACGGCCTAGGAAGATCTGTGGTCCAGATTAAAAACCCTGACCAATCCATAGGACTAGAGCACCCAGCTGTCAAGTTTGAAAACGGTGCATACCTGGACAAGGAAGGAACCATATACGTAGTCACCAGTCATCCAGATAGGACAGATGAATTTGGAAATGTAATTTCAGAAGCGGACTTAGGTGACTTGGAACAAGGAAACATGGGAGTGGAACCTAGAACCCCTCGAGGTAAATCAGTTCTCACTAGGATTATCACGCCTGAGTGGGTCCCCCAAGATAACAAGTGCATAGATTTGCTTCTCAATCGAGAAACGGACGAAGCCTTTTGGAGGTATAAACCGGATCACCCAATTGATATAGGAACAATCATGATCTATGAGTTTAAGGATCCGGATAGCCCAGGCAGAGTGACCTACCTAGATCATGCTTCAGAACGGATCTTTGTGGTGACAGAAAATGACAGGCATGCCTACACTTGGAAGGGTGAATTTATTTTCCCCCAACCAAGATCAAATGTATCCTATGGTCACCCTTGGGCTGGAACTTCCCAAGCTCATGGTACGCAAAGAGATAGAAGTAGGGATAGACCAGAAGTAAGTTTCGCCAACCCCGTGGGCAGAGAAAGAATGAGAACAGATACGAATAGGGTAGAACCTGAGATGCAGAGAGCCCACAGGAACCAAAGGAATGTAGATGGATTCCCTCTGCCGAGGCCTAGAGAGCACACAAGAACTTTGAGACCCACCCAGCTAGTTAAGTCCATGAAGAATTACTTTGACGGCACAGGAGATCCCTATGATCATGTGGCGGAGTTCAAGCAAGTCTTGAGAGCTGAACAAGTTGAGGATCTATTCACGCAGTACAATGCCTTCGGTCTAACCCTAAGGAATACGGCACTTACATGGTTTCAGCCATTGGATGAGCGCCAGTTCAGGAGCATAGACCAACTCCTAGAGGCTTTCATCGTAGAGTTCTCTAAGAGTGGCATAAGACACAATACATCCTCATTAATTCACAGCTTCAAACAGACCCCCCAAGAGACTGTCAGATTGGCCGGAAGAAGATTTAGACAATATCTTGAAAGGTGCCCTATTTCGGAGCTACCCACATCTGCTAAACAAGTAGCCTTATTCCTTGATGGATTGCTGAGTACGAAATTGAGATCCTATGTGTATCTAAAGGACCCTAGGACCATAGAAGAATGTGTACGCATGTGCATTGACATTGAAGATAACCTAGGGGAAGAGCTAGAGCTTTCCAAAATCTACAAAGATTCCGATAGTGCTTCTAGCCACTCTTCCACGCAATCTACATCAATTGAGGAACTCGCTGAGAAGGTAGCTCAAAAGTTAGGTGTAACTAGCAAACAAATCCCAAGGTTTGCCCCAGTAAAAAGATGCTATACATGCGGTGGTGACCATATGGCGAACGTCTGTCCCATTATGGCTCAACCCCAAGTAAATCCTAGTAGCCAGTACTGCACCATAGAACGGAGATACACCAACCACACCGCACAAGATTGCCCATACAACAAGCAGGCAGTTAGGCAACCCTACCCTCAGCCCTACCAACAAGGCAGATACCAGAACCAGTACCCTCCACAACCATATGGCAGGCCACAACAAAATTTCCAACCTCAATATCAAAGGCCTCAGCCTGTGCTAGCACAACAACCCCCAGCCCCAGCCAATGTGATTCCGGTAAAGTATACTGCTGCAGAAGAGAACCTGAATAGAGCTATAGTCCCTGTAACATCCTTGATCTCTGAAAATGACCCAAGTGATCATAGCTTTGATTCTACCTATGTGGATAGCCCCCAGGCTTACTACATGCAGTCTCCAGAACATGGTGAGTCCTACTATAGTGAAGAGCCGAATGAACCTAGTTGGGAGTCAGACTACACGAACGTCATGTATGCAAACCCCAATCCTAGGCCTCAACCTAGGCAGGTACGACCACCAATTCCTAGAGGACCATGCTACCGATGTCAGGGGGATCACTTCATTCGTGATTGTCCCTTGCCTCCGCCCACACAACCTCAGTCCGTGACTATCCAAGGCTTTTGCCAAGACTGCGGAAAAGAGCATCTCTTACGAGATTGCCCAAAGAACCCCAATAGCATGCCAAAAATCACCCCTATCAACGTTGTTGGGTTAGTGGTAGACTCCTCAGGAAGTGTCACTTCCACTGCACCAGTACAGGTAGTCACTAGGGCTCAGGCATTGCAGCAAAACCAAGGGGTAGGCCAGGAAAAGAGCCCAGATGCTAGCGATACTGAGAGCCAAAATAAAAAGAGAACGAGAGCTTGGAAAGATAGCCGCGAACGCATGAAAAGGCAATGGGCAAAGAAGATGAGTGAACTTGAGGAAAGTCTACGAGAAACCAAGGCTAAAATCATAGAGATCACATCTCAACTGCACTCTCACACATTCCCACCGCTACCATCCCCATCACCCTCCACCCCTTCACCCTCTAAGACAGCCCACGTAACCCACCCACCATCCCAAACAGGATCGGTATTAGCTGATCCCACTCCCGAAGACATAGACATGATGCTTAAAGCATATCAGGCCAGAATCCAAGAAGGGCCAAACGTCACGGATCATGACAAGTGCTATCCTAGAGCTGACCTAGAGATAGAAAGAACCAAACTATGCGCGAAAATGGTCGCATTGGCTCAGACTATGTTTGAAGCCAGTCGCCTTTTCAATTACTCAGGCTCAGCCAAAACGCAATTACACTTGGATGGATTCCTAGAGAAGTTAGAGAGGATAATTGCAAGATCTGACAAGGAAGAAAAAAATCAAGACCAAGAAAAAGCAAGCAAAAACAGGAATCATTCCCAATCAGAAGTGTATGTGGCCAATGCCCCTAAACCGGACAACTTCCCATCCTTAGAAAGAATAGAGAGGCCAATAGCACAGCCAGAAAAGGAACCTACCCCTCAAAGAAAGGAAAGGGCAAGAGAACGGATAAGCCAGCCTCTTCAGGAAGCCCGTGGGCCTCCTCAAGAAGCTTATCTTCCCCCCCAAAAAGCAGATGAGCCTCCCTCGAAAGCTCAAGTACCTCCACAGGTTGTCTACATTCCTTCTCAGGGAATGTATGAGCCTGTTCGGAAAAGTAATAGAACAAGTAATCCTCCCCAAGAAGCTTGTGCTCCAGCCATCCGTGGGAACGAGGAGAGAGACAACGATAGAATAAGCCCTCCTTCCCAGGTTGCTTATGTGCCTAATTCTACGGAGCCAGACACTTCTTCTTCTATGAATCGGTTTGCACCAGACTTCCTACGAGAGATTCAAGAAGACAAATGGGATAACGAAAGCGAGGTCGCCCCTCCTTTTGAACTTGTGGACGATGCACACGACCAATTCCCACAAGACATCCCATCTATTTACGGGGAGCATGAGAGTGTTCAGTCTCACGAGAGATTAGATTTTGAGTCTAATTCCATACAAGAGCTACCCCACTTCACAGGCCCATGGGAAGCAAAGTCCACATGTATGAGAGCACCCACAGTCATGGTAAGGAACGACGACTCAGTCATACCTAGGAACACAGAGGTAGTGAAGAACACTAACGTGCAGTGTAATCTCAAGTTAGAAGAGCTACTCAAGGTTAGACCTGAATTATGGAAACATGTAGCCAAACAAGTACCAGAGATAGCAAAACCTCGTTCCCAGGTAGGATCCCATAGGACAGTGCCAGAAATTCCCTTGGATAAGATAGGAGATATGTGTGAAGGTGAAGAAGGGAACACCTATCTTCCCATCACCTACCAGGAGTACACCACCAAAGCGATTTTGGACTCAGGTGCAGGAGTTGCAATTGCCACCACCTCCTTATGGAAGCGTTGGGGCAAGCCAACACTCAGGCCAACGAGGATGAAATTGCAAATGGCCGATGGTCACATAGAGAGACCCCTAGGATTGCTAGAAGGAATAACTCTCACCACTTGTGGTGTCGAGTTTGAGCATAGCTTTGCTATATGTGACTTCAGCAAAAATCATGCCTATGAGATGATTTTGGGAAGACCATTCATGCGACAGTTGCAAGTGGTACAGGATTGGGGGACCAATTCTTTATACCTGCAGCACTTAGGTGTTACAACCAAAGTCAATCTCAAGGATTATTCTCATAGAGATGTCCCTCCTATCCAATGGAATCCCATCCATAGAGCCAAAGAGGATACAGAATCGGTGCATTCCATTGGGTCGGGATCCTCATGGATGCATGAAGATACTCACTTATGGATGTGCAAGGTAGCAGTAGAAGAAGAGAAGAGAGAGAAAGCCAGAGAGGTAGGTGCGAACGAAACTCATAGACCCATTCAAGACCCAGCCTATGCACCTATAGTCTTTCCAGATGAGGAGTTTGAACCCCATGGCTGGGCGGAAATTTTAGCAACCATGGACGTAGCCATCAACGAAGAACAATGGACACCTCACTGTGATGAGGATGGCTATGACATTTCAGTCTTCTCCATAGAGCCAATCATGGGAGAGGCAGTTTTAGAAGAATGCGAACCTAGCCCTGATGCATTTGAGGATGCAAGTGACTCCGATCTAGAGTCAATCATTATGGACCCACCATTTGCATCAGATGAAGAATATTTCCATGAAGTAGAATTTCAACCCCAGAGGTATGGAGAGGTTACAAATGATGTAAGATTAGCAACGCATATGACCCCAAGGGAAGAAGGAAAGAAACGAAAGAAGAAAGAAGTCTCACCAGAGGAGGAAGAATCTTTGTTTGAGGTCCCAGAAAATTTTAAGAAGTATGAGATAGATGACAGGAGAGTAATGATAAGAATGCCTAAACGAGAGGCACAAGTAGGAGAGGCCTATGATAACAAAGAAACTACCAAGAAAATAGTAGTGGCCTTAGAAGAAGGAGAGGAGAGATGCACGTATATAGGCCACGACCTGACAAAAGAAGAAGAGTACGAATTGATTGCCTTGCTAAGAGAATACAGAGATGTATTCGCTTGGAGTTACAAGGATTTGAAAGGTGTTGACCCGGACATATGCTCGCACACCATCCCCATGACCTCAGACGCTAAACCCTCTAAGCAAAAGCCTTATACATATAACGATAATTATGCTGCTAAGATCAAGGAGGAGATAGATAGACTGGTTGAAGCTGGATTTATCTATGAAATTGAGCACACTGAATGGGTATCCCCCATCGTAGTGGTGCCCAAGAAGAATGGCAAACTGCGTGTGTGCATTAACTTGAAAAAGGTTAATGCCGCCACGATTCGAGATAACTATCCGCTTCCCATCACAGAACACCTCTTAGAAAGAGTGGCAGGCAAGGAAGTGTACAGCTTCCTTGATGGATTCTCTGGCTACAATCAAGTAGCTATAGCTCCAGAGGATCAGCATAAGACAACTTTTGCCACAGAATGGGGCATTTTTGCTTTTAGAGTAATGCCATTTGGGCTTACCAACGCACCAGCTACCTTCCAGAGGCTGATGTGCCATGTGTTTAAGGAGTTCCTAAGGAAGAGTTTAGAAGTCTATGTTGATGATCTCTGTGCTCATTCCAATGTTAGACAAACCCATATTCCTGAACTCAAACAAATCTTTGACAAATGTAGAGAATATCAAGTCTGCCTGAACCCAGAAAAGTGTGTTTTTATGGTCAGGCAAGGCAAGATCCTAGGACATATAGTGTCAAAGAATGGCATATCTACTGACGAAGAAAAAGTGAGAGCCATAGCGGAGTTACCTAGGCCAAAGAATGTCAGGGAAGTACAAGCTTTCATGGGGCATTGCGGTTATTATCGACGATTTATACACATGTATGCTGTCATTGCAAAGCCCATGTACGGACTTCTGACTAACTTTGAGTGGACGGATGAATGCGAGAATTCCTTCCAGGAGCTTAAACGAAGATTGTGTTCAGCACCAATCTTGACCACACCAGATTGGAATAAGCCATTCCATGTTCATGTTGATGCATCCAATTATGCTATAGGATGTGTGCTTGCACAACCTACTGGTGAAGGTAATATGGATCTTCCAATTGCCTATGCCAGTAGACAATTGAATGCGGCTGAACGAAATTATACCACTACTGAACGAGAAGGATTAGGCATGGTATATGCAGTTAAGAAATTTAGACACTATTTGCTTGCAAATAAGTTTAAATTTTTTACTGATCATCAGGCATTGTTATATCTTGTAAACAAGCCATGCAATACAGGAAGATTAGTAAGATGGTTTCTCTTGCTAATGGAATATGATTTTGAGGTTGTGGTAAGGAAAGGGAGGACTCACTTGAGAGCAGATCACCTCTCTAGGCTCACATCGGGAGAAGCCCCACAAGGAGTGTCAGATGACCTTCCTGATGCTTACTTGTTTAATTTGGAAGTTGTACCGCATTGGGCTAAGCCATTGGTACCAGTACTGACATACGGGCCTAATCATCCAGTCGTAAACACACGGAATAGAGAGGTTGTAAAAGCCCAGAAGTACCACATCATGGCAGGAAGCATGTACAAGCACACAGATCAAGGGATCTTGGCTTGTTGCGTAGAGGAGGATGAGTACGCTAAGTGGTTGCAATTAGCACATGTAGGTGCGTTAGAGCAACACCATTCAAAGCAACGAACTTTACAGACTCTAAAGAGATTCGGAGTGCATTGGCCAACTATGGAAGCGGATGTCCAAAAGTTGTGCAAGGAATGCCCAATCTGTTGCACTAAACCACCAGTGGAACACGCCACTCTTTATCAAGTATCCATTGCGCCAGATTGGAGCGAACCACTAGTATCATTCCTAAGGACAAACACATTCCCTCCAGACATGACTCTGGCTAGGAAAAGAAGTTTAGAACAGGAAGCCTTGGATTACTCACTCATTGGTGATAATCTATACAAACGCGGTAAGGATGGTTACCTGAGACTGTGTGTCCATGAGAGTGAATATCTTAAGATCTTGGAAACTGCTCACCAAGGTGTAGCAGGAGGACACTTTGGACCAGATCGGGTGATCAAGGCGATACTATTTGCGGGCTTTTGGTGGCCTACCCTTCACATGGATGCACATACCTATGTGAAGCGGTGTGATGTCTGTCAAAGGACTCAGTATCCTATACGCAAAGATGAGATGCCACTGAAGCCTATGATGGGTGGACGTGCATTCTCTAAGTGGGGAATAGACTTCGTAGGTCCTATTAATCCCCCAGCTAAGGGTTCTCATGCGGAATACATCATTGTGGCAACAGATTATCTCACCAAGTGGGTGGAGGTAAAAGCTACAACCAAGAACGATGCTCAAACAACTGCCAAATTCTTGTTTGAGAATGTATTCACGAGATACGGGCTACCTATAGAGCTTGTAAGTGATAGAGGCACTCACTTCTTGAACGAAGTGATTGAAAACCTACTCCAAGAATTCTTGGTAATACACAAGAAGTCTGCCCCTTATCACCCTCAAGCTAATGGACAAGCTGAGAGCACTAATAAGATTTTATGCAATGTACTGACGAAATTAGTGAACACTAAACGCTCTGATTGGGACAAACAGCTACACCATGCTGTTTGGGCATACCGAGTCGCCTACAAAACGGTACTTCAAGCCACCCCCTTTCAGATGGTATTTGGCCAGAATGCTGTGCTACCCTTGGACTTCTTGATTCCTACATTGAGAGTAGCACATGAGCACGAATGGACAGGCCACGAGCTCTCCTCTAGGATCTTTGACCTTGAACGATTAGGAGAAACAAGACTCAGAGCTGCCGCAGGGATATATGCAGCCAAGAAGAGACAGAAGGCATATTTCGATGCCCATGTGAAGGATAAGGGCTTGAAAGCAGGAGATCTAGTCTTAGTCTATACACTAAAACAACACGCGAGGAAGCTAGAAAAGAGAGGATACGGACCTATGATCATCAATAGGATCTCCACGAGCGGAGCAGTACAATTGGCCACATTAGAAGGTGATGTTCTCCCAAATTATATTAGCGGTTGCAGAGTCAAGTTATATCAAGAACCCCTCACGGAGGAAATGCTCAGTCGACTCAACACTGCTAAGAAACGCAAAGAGGAAGAAAAGCGAGTGCGAGAAGAAGCTCAAGCTGAAGCTCTAGAACGCATCAGAAGGATGAAATTACGAAGGCAAGGCAGAGATCAGCCTGGAGCGAATGACTATGCAGACCAAGGATTTCCCATAGCCATGTGTGAAGTTGCAGGAACAAGCTCGCATAGGATAATTGATAGACGTCCCTTCGTAACCTTAGATATAGGACAAGGAAAGAGTGCAAGGACCGTAAGAGCCTTGGTTGACTCAGGAGCAGCCACTAGTGCTGTTAAATTGTCTTACTGCCAAGAATTACAATTGACTGTCAATCCTGTGGAAGCATATCTTATAGGATTGGGAGGAGTGGAAACCCCTTGCCTGGGCGAGGCGGAACTTCCCCTTTACATTCATGATGAGGCAATGACCGTTAAAGTACTAGTGTGTCAAGATGAGGATCTCACTGAACCTCTCGTCTTGGGTCAGGATTGGATCTATGACCAAGCAGTTAATCTAAACCTAAGAAGTGGACTTCTCCAGGTTTGGGTCAATCATAGTCGAGTTACAGTAGAATTAGACAATGGAGCACTCAAGGAACTAGGAAAGGCACAGACTCCTGGTCCTTCCAGGGGTACACATGAAGATGACCATACTGTTCTTGTTCAAAACCCTGTGTTGCAGAGGAATGACATTTGCAAAAAAGGAGTCAGGGATGCAACGGATCTCCCTTCTTTTCCAAAGGCCAGAAGGAGGCAGCAACCAAAGGCGGATCACAAGCAGAAGAAGCAGAGTACTACTTATGTCCGAGATCAAAAATATCTGCGCAGCGGAATGTCTCAGCAAATAAACCAGGTATGGGTGCGGAAAGGCGAACGACCGGGTGCACCACCGTCAACTACGCGGGCAAAGCCTCTTATTAGTAACCAACAACACGACACTAATAAGGAGTCTTTCAGAAATTCTTCTGCTAAAGTAAAATCTATTTGGGTGCCCAAGAAGTCGATGAAGGCAAGCCCACAATCTAGACAAATTTGGGTGCCTAAGGCTTGCTTGAGGGCACAAGTAGTTAAGCCAAGGCCGCAACCTATGCAGCATAACCCATCTACGAGTACCACCAGAATTCCCTCGTGCTCAACACTTAGGAACACACTAAGACCCATGAGCATGCATAAAATCACTTATAAGTGGGTCCCTAAAAGGCCCCATTCCCAAACAGCGACACTGACACAGCTCTCTCGAGTCTCTACGAAACCGAAAGCAAAGCCCATCCATTGCATTTGGCAGTCTAAGATCTGTAATAAACCCCCCGACCCCGATTTGTAAATTCACCCCACTTACTAACGGCATTAGTCTCCTAGGAATACACAAATGTTAACTACACTCACTGTCTTCGTGCACTTACTAACCACTAACTCACCATCTACCTCATGTTAATGTTGTAACGGGGACAACAACGGATTTATTCTGTCCATTACGATGTTAACACATGATTCTATATTCTCACAGAATCAGAAGGCAAGAAGAAAAATGGCAGAGGCGACAGGTTCGGGCTCACAAGTAGGGATACTTACTGCAGGAATTGATGTGGATAGCCTACCCGTGGATGTGCCCCCGACTGAACGACCAGTGGAGATGCAACACCTCCAGCAACTCCCGGTGCCAGATCCACCTACAGGAATCACGGAAAGAGTTCATGCGAATTCTCATTGGTTCAATGGCATGCCCGGTCCATTAGGTGAGGCCAAGTATATCTGGGAGTCTAAATGCGAGTATGACAGATCATGGGTGCGATTCCAATTTTTCTCCAAGGAGTTCGAGACTTTACAGAACACAGAAGATCTACAGATCATATGGCAACGAGCAGGATTGGCGGAATATTTTGAAGCCCCACTACCTAAACCCGATCTCCTCCGATGTTATTATCTGGTCTCCACATTACAAGCTCATGAAGATAAGGACCAACCCGGATCATTTGTTCTCCCCTCACTGCTGGGCAACAACGAGTTGAAGAGGTTTGAACTTACTGTGGAGCTGGTGAGTGATGCTTTAAATATGCATGGCACGCATGTACCCTCAGAAAAGGATGCTCTCGTTCCCACTAACATGAAGGACAGGAAATTAGTGAAGCTGAAAGACATGGCAGCACTCACCCCAAATGTGTCCATCCCTCTCCGAATGTGCATGCAACATTTCGCCTTCCCCGGTCAAGACCGATTCACGCAACCACACAAGAAGATCTAGTTTGCTCTCTACTTGGCGGAAGCAGGTGCGTTACCTATTAAGCTACGAGTGTGGATTATAGATCAGTTGTATGAAGCAAACAAACGGGCATCTAGGAAATTAGTGGTGAACGGATGCTGTGCACTCACACGCATCATTTATCGATGCTTGGCATATGATGTCCCCATT
Source organism: Ceratopteris richardii (assembly GCA_020310875.1). Classification (NCBI taxonomy): domain Eukaryota; kingdom Viridiplantae; phylum Streptophyta; class Polypodiopsida; order Polypodiales; family Pteridaceae; genus Ceratopteris; species Ceratopteris richardii. Next base: position 3,251,250 of record CM035441.1, on the reverse strand, counting down.
GAGCGTGCCTTAACTTGGGCACAATTACAAATGTTTAAAAGGCTCAAGACATCCACACATCAGTCCAAGCGCATGAGGGGCGCGATCCCATGTGTCCAGACAAGGGAAGTCCTGACTACTCCTGAGGCATCACCATTAAGAGAGGGCACTGTACCTCCCTTTACCATTAGGATACCCAGGTCGGAATCTGACACTACGACACAACCTACCCCATCGGCTCCTCCTGTCACACCTGAATTCGAATTTGCTGCCATTGGAGAGGCTGAAGGACTGGACCCCCAGGATTTCGAAGCATTCCTACAAAGCACACAATTTTCTGATGTGGAGTTTTACTCAGAGGCAGAGGAGCAGGGCACATCCTCACGAAGAAGAAGAAAGTCTACAGACGGTAGACATGTCCATTGGAGTGACACTCAGAAAAGTCAACAACACGGACACCCGGAAGAAGAAGAAGCGTATGAAGAAGAGACCACTGAAGCCCCAGCATATACAGCAGAACTCCGAAGGCTGTATCAGATTATGGAAAGAGTACGATCGCAGCAATTACTCACGGAACAGAGCAGCAGAGTACTTATGACTCAGTTGTTGGAAGAAGCGGGAGTTGACTCAGAGTACAGGGAAGGTCTCTTATTGATGGCAGAAACATATGGAGTTGTAGAAGCTGTGCGCACTGCCATTCAGAGGCCTTCAGTTCAATATGACCCACGAAGGTTCCAGACACGACCTCGCCCAGGTAAAAATATACAAATTCCCGTTACAGTTGCAGAAGAGCCGACTACTACACCTGAAACTATCAGAACAAGCTCCCAGACAGCTAGCCAACAGCACCCTGCCACCCATGAGGAGTCCACCGAACCACTACCACCTACTCCCCCACCATCACCTCCTAGAAGAGAAACAGTAGAAACCACATCGACTACTCAACCCACCGACCCCACCTTCATCTTCCGTACTCCGATCTCCAGTGCCACCCTATTCTCTACCACTGATAATCCTATCTTCGAAGACAACCCCAACACTACACAATCCGCCGAACCCCTCCTAGACCCTGCCCTAGGGCAACCATCCCCAACGCCCTCAGCCACGGGTCATCCTGACCCTAGATCCACATTCATGGGCTTCCCTGCTACCACGCAACCCTTTCAGCCCTCCTCAAACTTACGACCTCAACCCCCGATATCCCTCTCTCCATTTCTACAATCCCTCCAGGACATCTTTGCTAGGGCTTTTCAACCAGGCCCTCAACCATTCCCTGTCTTTTCAGCTCCCCACCCCACTTCACATCTATTCACCACTTCCACACACACACCACCTACCATACCAGTGTATATGGCAGGCCCCACACTAACACCCACTCCTGAAGGGATGGACATTTCACCACCCACGGCACCTCCACCCACGCTTTCACCTCCTCCCATTCCCCCTCCACCAATTTCACCCACACACACAACTTCCGTAGACACATCATTCACTGTCTCCCTTCCCCAATTCCCTTCCCATGCATCTTCCACGGTAAACACCCCCCACTCATCTATAGGTAATGCATTGGACACCATGTTGGCTTGCATATCCAATTTAAGAACAGATTACATTCAGCTCCAGCAACAAAACGCACGCCTGCAAGAGCACTCAGCGACACTACAGCTCCGCCTTGCGGTACTAGAAGAGGAGAACGCTCGCCTCCACACACAGTTCCAAACCCTCCAAGACGCCCATAATATATTGGAGGTACAGCTACAGAACGTAGATCAGGAAGCAGTGCAGGTGGTAGAAGGTCACCTACGAACACAGCTGGAACGCAACTCAAAACTTCAGCGAAATATGGCGCTAATTAAACGCCATCTTGCGGCTGCTCAGGAAGAGAACAGACGTCTGCAAATACAAAATCAAGAGAACCTGGAGGCAGCTATTGAGACCACACCGGGGGCACCCATCAGCCCATCCAAGTTTCAAGCAGTGACCCCCGATAATATCAAGATTATATTGGAAGATTATGCCATGCTGCTCGAAGCACATGATAAGCTATCGGAGGAGCTAGGACAACTGAAGCAGGAACACCAACGAAGCCCAACAGCTGCCCCTCCAACCACCCCCTCTGCGGCTTCGCTTCTCTCCGACGCAGAGGCCATAAAAGATCTCCAGAAACAGGTAACTGAATTGCAAACACGCCTACTACAATATGAGAGGCCATCTTCCCCTCCGGAGGCTCCCACGGACGAAGAAGTTGTGCAAATTCCTGTGGAACAAACGTTTGATGAAGAATATGATCCGCAACCATTCCCAGGAGGCCAACAAACAGAAGAAGCGCAGGACACGTTCGAGGCACCACGGCCGCCATGGTTACGACAAGTGGAGGAAATAGGGACCTCGCATGAAGAGCGCACCGTAGTGCAAAATCAGGCTATGAGGGTCATAGAGGAGACTGTTTTACAATCAGATTATTTCAAGAACTTGTCATCGAGACGCCTGATTCTCTCATCGGAACTCCAGTACAGGCCATATTATATTATCTTGGCTGATTATAATGCAGAAATACAAAGAGTCACGGGTCAGATTCCTACTTTTGCGACCCAATTTCAACCCGAAGACCTTCCTCCAGAGGTGCGAAAAGGCAAGATTCGTCAACCAACATGGCGGCAGAAACTTTTAGAGACTTATCCAGAAATGCTACGCACATGGAACAACGCGCCTCTGCACCTCCTGTACAACCCATGCTACGGTCCAGTACCCCGCCGCAGGTCGTGGAAGGCATTTAATATCAAGGTACAGAACAATGCGCAATGCAAGGAATGGCTGAACTACCCGTACATCGCGCCACCACAAGGACCACCATCGGTAGCATATATGATGGGAACCATTCGCCACTGGATGCCGCGCTTGAAGCCCATGCAAGATGTAGCAGCGCAAATGATGCTTAAAATCTTAGACATGATGCAAGTAGTGCTGAAGACCTTTAGAAATGCAGCCGCACCACAGGTACGTCTTCCGGGGTTTAGCAATGGAAATTACGATTTGGTGTATGACATGAGCACCACCTCCAGTATCCGTGTGGCTTACGCTTGGCATGCACGCATCAAGTACCTCCCCGCCTGCTACAAACAGACCTTCGAAGAAATGTTCAGATCAGGGTTCTGGGAGTACCACTCGGAGATTTTCGCACCAAAGCCGACACATCTGCTTCAACTGTTTGCTTGTGAACAAGCAATGTATTCAGAGTACTACACCACCCCGCAACCAGAAACCCCCGGTGCAATAAATTGGGAGGCATTGGAAGCCGATCTAGCAAGAGGCTTAAGGATAGGAGAACATGAACTGGCCACCAATGTCATACAATATTACATTGACCACCCGCGCGAACAAAGGTCTGTCAGGGGCGACAGACGCTAGGAAGGGGGGAGTGTTGGCACACAAAGCAACAGAGGAATCATGCACAATACGGCAACAAGGCCAGATCATTTTTTCCCATAGGTTATGTACAACTCAAGTGATTTTAATCACTACACAAACATTGTAAATCCCGTTTTTGGTAGAATAGACTCCATTTTGTGCAAGCCGAGGAGTCCTCGAGCTTGAGGAGTATTAGAAGTACTATCGTACCAAATTTCATAATTTTTAGACTTCGTTTGAGCCCTCAAATAAGCCCTGGAACCTAATTTTTAACTAGGCCGGACACTAGGTCTGGACAGGGCCAAAGCTAGTCAAAAACTATAAAAAGAGCTAGAGAGCTCATTTTTGAGGTTGGATTGTAATTGAAACGAACTTGTAAGAGCTTTTGAAAGTAATCTAAAGAACTCCATTGATTCTCTCTCTTTGTCTTGCCGTGTGTGCGCGTGTGTGTGTGTATGTGTGTGCATGCTTGTGTGCTTCTCACTCACGCACTTGTGCCGCCACTTGCTCGAGGTCTTCATACCATCCTCACGTCTTCCCGGATTGACATTAAAGGAGGTGCTACTCATCACTGAGCTACAGCCCTGTATTGTAACTGACTGGGGTTGTGTAGGTGCAGGTATTGGGCAATCACGAATAAGGTGATCTCCCTGACATCTATAGCATGGTCCTCTAGGGGATGGGGTCTCACTTGCCTAGGTTGAGGTCTAGGGTTGGGATTTGTGTACATGATATTTGCATACTCTGGATCCCAACTAGGTTCACTCGGTTCTTCACTATAGTAGGTGTAGAGGAGGTACTGGGGTATCCGCTTTTAACAAAAGTAGAGAATGAAAACTAAACACGTCCAGTACATCACCTACTCAAGGGGGGTTCTCTTTAGGGAAGTATACCCTTTAACATTCCTGTGAGCAGGTAGATAACACGGATTGCACAGAGTGGTAATACTTCAGAAAATATGGACAACCAATGACCAAGGAAGACCATACACTTCTTGATCGAAACAGACGATTACACGGTTGGGCAGAGTGATGCTCAAAAATGCAAGCTTAGGGCTGACAAGCCACCCTAAAAGTATTAACTCCAATACAACAGATCAGCATAAGGGACCGCTGATACGCAGGCTAACTCAGAGCAATACAAACGGTAGAATTTCTCAAGAGAATAGAGATTAATCAACACACTGACTCACAGAAAAGAAAATAAATCCAAGCTACTCTCTTACACTATAGTGCTCATAGCCCTCCAGTGAGAATCCTACCCTCTGTATCCACACTACAGAGTAGCTCCTACAATAGGCTTGAAACCACGAAGTGCAAGAGAGAACTTCTGCACGTAAACACGCGTCAATGTAACTCCAAAAAATGTACCCGAAATGAGCACAAATCCATTGTTTTTATAGGCCTCAATAGGTCAAGAGGGTCTTGTCGATTCTTCACTGATCACGCGCCGGTTAATCACCCAAAGTTGGGGGGTAGGTCAAATATTCCACTTGATTTGAATTAGATCCACAAAAATAGGTAGTCGCCGTGAATGGTTGGCAGGCAACTCCACTTTTAATATTTGCCTTTTATCTTCTTACTTGCAAGTTGAGGCCCTTTATTTGTGCAGTTCGAGAAATTGGAATGACTGGTGGGATAGCAATACTAGTACAGTTAATGTACCTTTCCATTTACCATAGCCTCCAAAGAAGAGACCCACTGATGCGCATGTCTTCGTTCCATCGAAGTTGTAATCTTCAAAATGGGTATCCATCGTATCCCCATTATTGTGACGGCTAGAAGATCATTCAAAGTTTGTTGCATATTACCATCATTCTTGGCTAAAGAGCACCGTTGATCTCTCGATCCATGAACCCCATGGACTCCAAAGATTTGAAACTTCAACTTTCCCTTCATCTAGCTTTTGCCAGTGTTATCCATCATTTCTTCATCAGTAAGCTCCTGAGGCAAGGCCATGGTCTTCATGCAGGCTTTTGCCAGTGTTATCCATCATTTCTTCATCAGTAAGCTCCTGAGGCAAGGCCATGGTCTTCATGCAGACATCTTGTTCTTTGCTCCAAAGATTCTGCATTCCTGTGAATGCCTCTTGGCCTAAAACTTCTCATATGTGTCGCATTTGTATTGCACGATCGTAGGATAACCTGTGTGTGTGTCTTTGTGTGTAGGCATGCATAAGTTTGCGTATATGTGGGTGTGTGTGTAGGTGTGTGTGCATTTGTGTGTATGTGAGTGTGAAGGTGTGTGTGTGTGTGAGTGCATGCATGTGTTTGTATATATGTGAGTGCGTGTATGCGTTTGTGTATATGTGAGTGCGTGTGTGTGTGTGTAGGGATGTGTGTATGTGAGTGTGAAGGTGTGTGTGTGTGGAAGTGCGTGTGTGTGCGTGTGTGTGTGAAAGTGTGCAGGTGTGTGTGCATTTGTGTGAATGTGAGTGTGCATGTGTAAATACATGTGTGAACGTGCGCATGTGCATGCATGGGGGTGTGTGCATATATGTATGGGTGTGTGCGTGATTGTGTGTGGGTGTGTATGTGTGGTTATGAATGTGCATAAGTGTGGGTGTGGTTGTGTATGTGTGGGGTGTGTGTGTGTGGATATGAATGTGTGTGCGTATGTGTGTATGAGAGAGTGTGGGAGGGCGCATGTGTGTGTGGGTGTGTGTGCATGAGAGAGTGTGTGCGTGTGTGTGAGCGGGTGCATATGTGTGTGTGGGAGTGCGTGAGGGGCAGGCGGGAGTGAGGGGGGGGGAATGGCGGGGGGAGTGGCGGGGGCTAGGGGGGAAATGGTGGGGGGTGGCGGGGGGTTGTGGGGGGAATGGTGGGGGGTGGCGGGGGGACTGGCGGGGGGATTGGCGGGGGGTTGCGGGGGGAATGGTGGGGGGTGGCGGGGGGTTGCGGGGGGAAATGGTGGGGGGTGGCGGGGGGTTGCGGGGGGAAATGGTGGGGGGTGGCGGGGGTTGCGGGGGGGAATTGGCGGGGGCTGCGGGGGGAATGGCGGGTAGAGGCGGGGGTCGCAGGGGGGGTCAGCGGGGTTTGCGGGGAGAACGGCGGGGGTGGCGGGGGGAATTGGCGGGGGGTTGCGGGGGGGAATTGTGGGGGGTGGCGGGGGGTTGCGAGGGGAAATGGTGGGGGGGCGGCGGGGAAGATGGCGGGCTGCGGGGGAGGGAGGGGAGAGAGAGAGAGAGAGAGAGAGAGAGAGAGAGAGAGAGAGAGAGAGAGAGAGAGAGAGAGAGAGAGAGAGAGAGAGAGAGAGAGAGAGAGAGAGAGAGAGAGAGAGAGAGAGAGAGCGAGAGAGAGAGAGAGAGAGAGAGAGAGAGAGAGAGAGAGAGAGAGAGAGAGAGAGAGAGAGAGAGAGAGAGAGAGAGAGAGAGAGAGAGAGAGAGAGAGAGAGAGAGAGAGAGAAGGGAGAGAGGGAGGGGGGGTTCACGCGGGACAGCGGGGAGAGAGAGAGAGAGAGAGAGAGAGAGAGAGAGAGAGAGAGAGAGAGAGAGAGAGAGAGAGAGAGAGAGAGAGGAGAGAGAGAGAGAGAGAGAGAGAGAGAGAGAGAGAGAGAGAGAGAGAGAGAGAGAGAGAGAGAGAGAGAGAGAGAGAGAGAGAGAGAGAGAGAGAGGAGAGAGGGAGGGGGGGTTCACGCGGGACAGCGGGGAGAGAGAGAGAGAGAGAGAGAGAGAGAGAGAGAGAGAGAGAGAGAGAGAGAGAGAGAGAGAGAGAGAGAGAGAGAGAGAGAGAGAGAGAGAGAGAAAGAGAGAGAGAGAGAGAGAGAGAGAGAGAGGGTACGTGAGGGGGCTTGCGGGGAGGGCTGAGGGGGGTTAGAGGGGGGCTAGGCGGGGGCGGCTGAGGGGGAACTAGTGGGGGTGGGGGTGGGGGTGGTGCTAAATGGAGGGGGCGGGGTTGGAGCTAAATGGAGGGGGCGGGGGTGGAGGAGAGAGAGAGAGAAAACTAATCAACTGAAATGAAAGCAACAATCTGCCCGGAGTACTGAAAGCATCAACTGCCGAGACACAAATATGTCCAAGAAATGGAACGGACACTCCCTGAAGCTACAGCCCAAGGCATCTGAGAGCTCTCCTCTCAATCTCTTTCTCTTCTATCTTCTTCGGACTTCATGCTCAGAGTGCCAGTGAGTTTTGACCTCTATGCTTGGGGCCCACTACTTACATGCCACAAGGAGAGAAAAGAAAAAAGAGAAGGGGCACTATAGACCCCCACATCAAGCTTTTGCACCGTCCCTGGTGCAATTTCTCCCTTATTTTACTCATTCCAATGAGATCTAGTTATTCTGCAATTACTGAGACGAAACATGGTATGTACAAGGGGTGGAATGCTTCCATTTTGACCTAGTTCAGATACTTCTTCACCCTGGAGATGTTGACCAGGGGAATCCTTTTACCCTGCAGATCTTCCAGATGCACTGCGCCATGTGGCAATACCTTGATTACCTTATAAGGTCCTATCCACTTGGGTGCCAATTTAGTTTGAATTGGTGGAACCTGATGCACTAAAACCATAGACCCTTCCTGAACTTCATTGGATCTCAGATACCTATCATGCAATCTCTTGCGCTCTTCTTGTGTTACTTGAAGTTTTTGCATTGCCCCTTCTCTGTATTCTTCTAATGCCACCAATCTCTGAATGGGGGGTTCAATTCCAATGGTTTTGATTCCTATTTCCTTTCTGATAATGAACTCAAATGGTGCCAATGCCTCTTTTCCATAAACTAAGCGAAATGGGGTCTCGCCTGTGGTTCCCCTCTTCGTGGTTCTGAAAGCCCAAATTGCACCAATTAGTGCTAGTGGCCAAGAGCTTTGATGATCAAAAGATAATTTGCGAAGTAGTCCAATCAAAATCTTATTGGAACTCTCTGCTTGGCCATTTGCCCTTGGGTAATAGGCACAAGATTTTTTATGGAAGATTTTGTACCTGTCAAATATAAACTGGAGCAATTGATTTACAAAATGTGTGCCCCTATCACTAGTAATTTCCAGTGGGCAACCAAATCTTGAGAAAATACGTTTATACATAAATTTAGCTACTGTTAAAGCCGTGCAGTCCACAGTAGCTTTAGCCTCTATCCATTTAGTGGCATAGCATGTGGCCATCAAAATATACTTTTTACCTCTTGGTTGCCCAGTTGGGCTAATTGGCCCTATGAAATCAAGAACCCATCGTTCAAATGGAAGCCATCTGGTAGATATGACTAATGGTTGAAAATTCAATCTGGTTGGCGCGGGAGCACACCTATGGCAGATGTGGCATTCTTTTGCAAACTTGATGGCATCCTTGAACATATGAGGCCACCATAAACCTTTGTGGATGATTCTATGAGCCAATTCTTCCCCCCTTAGATGTCCTTCACCGTGTGCAGCCTCTAGCAGAAGATTTACCTCCTTTGGATAGACACACTTTCTCAATATATTATCCTGACAGTATTTATATAAATTTCCATTTATAAGAGAATATGCTTTGGTTTTCAAGAGAAATCTTCTCTTTTCTACAGGTGTCAAGTGTTCTGGGATCTTTCCATTAGTAAGAACATGGAGAATTTCATCATACCAACCAGTCCGAATTGCTACTAGAAAAAGATTGCTATCCACCAATTCATCATTAATACCTGTTGCCTTTTCGCTCATTGCCGTCCTGGACACTTGATCTGCCATGTAGTGCTCTTTTCCTGGCTTAATATGAATATCAAAATTAAATTCCTGAAATAGGAGTAACCATCTCCAAATCCTTCCAGCTACTCTAGGTTTGTTTATCAAATACTTCAAGGGCCGATGATCAGAAATAACAATGAAATGTACACCAAGGAGATAATGTCGGAACTTCTGAAGAGCAAATACGATAGCCAAACCTTCTCTTTCCGCTGTACTGTAATTTCTATCAGCTTGGTTGAGTAGTCTGCTTGCATAAGAGATAGGTCTATCCACTTTGTGAGATGATGGTTGAGCTAGAACTGCACCAACAGCATGAAGACTAGCATCTGTATGCACATGAAATTCCAATGACCAATTAGGAACACTTAAAAGTGGAGCAGTACATAGCCTCAACTTTAGTTCACAAGATTTTTTATGGAAGATTTTGTACCTGTCAAATATAAACTGGAGCAATTGATTTACAAAATGTGTGCCCCTATCACTAGTAATTTCCAGTGGGCAACCAAATCTTGAGAAAATACGTTTATACATAAATTTAGCTACTGTTAAAGCCGTGCAGTCCATAGTAGCTTTAGCCTCTATCCATTTAGTGGCATAGCATGTGGCCATCAAAATATACTTTTTACCTCCTAGTTGCCTAGTTGGGCTAATTGGCCCTATGAAATCAAGAACCCATCGTTCAAATGGAAGCCATCTGGTAGATATGACTAATGGTTGAAAATTCAATCTGGTTGGCGCGGGAGCACACCTCTGGCAGATGTGGCATTCTTTTGCAAACTTGATGGCATCCTTGAAAATATGAGGCCACCATAAACCTTTGTGGATGATTCTATGAGCCAATTCTTCCCCCCTTAGATGTCCTCCACCGTGTGCAACCTCTAGCAGAAGATTTACCTCCTTTGGATAGACACACTTTCTCAATATATTATCCTGACAGTATTTATATAAATTTCCATTTATAAGAGAATATGCTTTGGTTTTCAAGAGCAATCTTCTCTTTTCTACAGGTGTCAAGTGTTCTGGGATCTTTCCATTAGTAAGAACATGGAGAATTTCATCATACCAACCAGTCCGAATTGCTACTAGAAAAAGATTGCTATCCACCAATTCATCATTAATACCTGTTGCCTTTTCGCTCATTGCCGTCCTGGACACTTGATCTGCCATGTAGTGCTCTTTTCCTGGCTTAATATGAATATCAAAATTAAATTCCTGAAATAGGAGTAACCATCTCCCAATCCTTCCAGCTACTCTAGGTTTGTTTATCAAATACTTCAAGGGCTGATGATCAGAAATAACAATGAAATGTACACCAAGGAGATAATGTCGGAACTTCTGAAGAGCAAATACGATAGCCAAACCTTCTCTTTCCGTTGTACTGTAATTTCTATCAGCTTGGTTGAGTAGTCTGCTTGCATAAGAGATAGGTCTATCCACTTTGTGAGATGATGGTTGAGCTAGAACTGCACCAACAGCATGAAGACTAGCATCTGTATGCACATGAAATTCCAATGACCAATTAGGAACACTTAAAAGTGGAGCAATACATAGCCTCAACTTTAGTTCACAAAATGCTTTGTCGGCTTCAACACTCCATGAGAAAGGGATCTTTTTACTGGTAAGCCTTGACAAGGGCTTAGCAATTTCTGAATACATCCTAATGAATCTTCTGTGATACCCTGCATGGCCTAAGAAACTTTGCACTTCCTTTGGGCTTTGTTGAATTGGCATGGAAAGAATAGCTGTAACCTTTGCAGGGTCAACAGTTATACCTTCAGCAGATACTAAGAGTACCTTTGGTGACCAAAAAGTGACATTTATCAGGATTCAATTTCAAACCTGTTTTGAGACATTGCTCAAAAATTTCTTTTAGATTTTCCAAATGGTCATGGAAATCTTGAACTGCTACTCTTGTATCTGTACCTGAAAATACTGAAAAGTCATCCATGAAAATGCGTAGAAAGGTTGTTAACCACTTGCCCAATATTAGATACATCGTTCTATTAAATGAAGCTGGCGCATTCTTCAAGCGGAAAGCCATGCGGGTATAGACATAAGTGCCCTAGGGAGTAACAAAGGTTGTTTTGTCCCTATCATCAGGATGAATTACTATCTGGTTGTAGCCACTAAAACCATCCAAGAAACTATACAAAGTGTGTCCCACTACTTCCTCAAGTACTTGCTCTGTGAAGGGCTGAGGAAATCCATCTTGAATAGTCACTTTATTCAAAGCACGAAAATCAACACATACTCTTATTTTTCCGCTATTTTTCTTGGGCACAATAACCATAGAAGAAAGCCACCTAGAATGTTCTACTGGAACGATTATACCAGCTTCTTCTAGCTTTGTAATTTCTGCTTTTACAGCCTCTACATATTTCGGATTGAGTCGATATGGTCTACTTCTTATTGGCGCGGCTCCCTCAACTAAGGGTATCCGATGTAACCCAAGCTCTTCTGGTATTCCTGTTAAATCTTTGTAGGATCATGCGAAGACACTTTTGTAAGTAAAAAGCAAAGAAGTTACCTTCTATAGCAAAGGAGGATAATGCCACAACCAGGATGCCAAGTGAACTATTTGAGGGTTCTCTTCATCCCCTAAATTTACTTCTTGAACCAATGTTTCAGGACTTGTCTTGCTTGAGAAATCATTTCCACTATATGCAGGAGTGGATTTTAATTTATATTCTGCAACATGTTCTTCCATCCATCCTTGAGGTATATCTGAGAAAGGAAGATCTTCTCTGCCCTTAGGTTCAAAATATTCTACCTCGGATACTTTTATCTGGGTTGCTTCCTCAAGGCTTGTGCTTTCCTGCAATTGCTCATTCTCCAACACCTTGTGGTCTTCATTGCCCTTTCCTGTAATTACCTTATCTGCAACTTCTTCCTCAATTTCATTAATCTCCACTGTGCAACACTCTGCACTTCCCATCATCCAATTTAACAATGTATCCTCTTCTTGGGGTAGAGAGGGCATTACCTGAGTGTCCACAGTATATCCAGTAGTTTTTCCTGAGTCGAATCCTTCTTCTAAATGTAGTTGCAGTTGGCTATTGGTATTTGTTGAAATCCATAGTTTATTTTTTCCCCAATCTTGCAAAGCTTTTGCTTGTCTCAGCCAAGGTCTCCCCAGGAGTAGAGGGTAGGAAGTCTCCTGTGGAAGTGCAATAACAACAAAATCTAGAACAAAATGGCAGCCCTGTACTACCATCAGTACCTTCTCAATAATGCCCAGTGGCGCAACTCGATGTTGATCTGCCAATGTAACCGTGAATGGTGCCAACTTGGTGGGGTTCAATTTCAGCTTCTTCATTGTAAAATCTGGCATTAAATTGATACCAGAGCCTCCATCTATGATCATACCTGTGAGAGCTTCATCCTTTATACAAACAGATAATCTTGAGCTTTGGTAGTCTGCTAAGGGTGCAGGGGGAAAATCAACCATGAAACCATCTATACTAGGTGATTGGACCAAGTGAGCAGAGTGTATAATCTTCAGTAAGTCACTTCTTATTTTTGAATCCATCCTTATAAGTTCATATAGACTAACCTTGTGATGAATACCTTTCAAGATCTGTTTAATGTTTACCTCCTGAGTGTTTTCTTGCATACTTGTTGGTTTGCCCTTTAGAGAAGTAGTCATCTTATTATAAGCTCCTTCAATTTGTGCTTGGTCCTTCCATCCAGACTCCTTTTCTTCCTCTTTATCCTGAAATCCTTGTTGTTCATCTCTCTAGGTTGCAGCTACTTGCCTAGCGCTAGTCATCATGGGCATTGCAGAGGATGAAACAACATAAGTCTGAGTGGTTTTTCCTTCTTCATGTGGAGAAACTGCAATCATATGAATTGGAGCAGGACGACCTCTTGGGCAATCCTTGGTATAATGATCCTTGGCTTCTGGACAATGTTGACAAGGAGGTGCATCTTCTGGGAGGGAACACCTGTTTTGCATGTGGCCGTACTCACCACAACGATAGCACATCAAAGGTCTATTATATCTAGGCTTTGCAGGCCTATTCTCCTCTCTATTAGATGTATTTGAAGTACTAGCATAATATGAATCCAAATTTTGAGGGTTACCTCTCTGCTGTGTACCCTTGAGGTAGTAGCAATCCCTTGCTTCATGACCATCTTTTCCACAAAATTGACAGCTTACCTTAATAGGACAATTAGCATTGGAATGTCCATTGTTATTACAGATTGTACACCAAATTTGTCTCCTTATATCCTGAGTGGTCTTCAAGTCTTCTAACTCTCAGCGAAGTTGGGCTACTTCATCATCAGTGCGACGCAGTGGTGGCAAGACCTTCTCTTCTTGTTGATTCTGTTGCATTTTTAATGCCTCCAGTTCCCTCCTTAGTTGCTCAATAGGATCCATGTCTGCAGCATACTTAGGTTGTGTATCCCCTTCAAAATGTTGCCTTGCTTCTTCAATGCGTGATGCCGCTGCAACAAAATCATTGAGGGTGGCATCCAATCTAAGAGACTCACAAAGCTTCCGCTGAGATGACCTGGGCAGAGCCTTCTCTATCCACTTTTTAACCAAAAAGTCACCTGGAGCATGTGGCAGACGTGCAACAAGTGCTTTTGTTCTAGTATGAAGTTCATGAAAAGATTCACCTGATCTTAGCTTCAAATTCTCTAGCTGATCTAGAGCTCTTTCTGAGGAATCACTTGGTCGGAATGTCTGTGAGAATGCCGTCTTCAGAGCCTCCCATGTAGTGAAATGGCCATCTGCATATTGACTATACCATTTATCTGCAAGACCCTCCAATGTGGATGGAAAAAGTGCCAACATTGCATCCTCTCTATTCTGCAGACCTCGTCCACGGCATAAAGAGATAAATCTCCTCACATGATCATCAGCATCCTCATAAGCTTGTCCCTTGAAGGTAGGGAATTTGATGTTTAATCTAGAGAGCAAATGAGAGAGGTCCTCCATTTGTACTAGTGTTTCTTCGGACGTATCTGAGGAGAAGTCTAGAGTTCTCCTATACCTCTCTTTTGATAATGGTGTCGCACCCAAATCAATAGATAAATTTAGGGAGGGCAGAGGGGAGGTAGATTTACTAGCCGTGGTTATTGCTAACTTGTTAAGGCTCCTCCGAACACGAAGAGATTCCTTATCTGCTCGTGTATGGGTCATGTACCTATTTGCAATTGCAATAGGGCAAAACACCTCTCACAGGAATGCAAAGGTCCCATCGGGCGTGCCAAACTGTAGAGGAGGTACTGGGGTATCCACTTTTAACAAAAGTAGAGAATGAAAACTAAACACGTCCAGTACATCACCTACTCAAGGGGGGTTCTCTTTAGGGAAGTATACCCTTTAACATTCCTATGAGCAGGTAGATAACACGGATTGCACAGAGTGGTAATACTTCAGAAAATATGGACAACCAATGACCAAGGAAGACCATACACTTCTTGATTCGAATCAGACGATTACACGGTTGGGCAGAGTGATGCTCAAAAATGCAAGCTCAGGGCTGACAAGCAACCCTAAGAGTATTAACTCCAATACAATAGATCAGCATAAGGGACCGCTGATACGCAAGCTAACTCAGAGCAATACAAACGGTAGAATTTCTCAAGAGAATAGAGATTAATCAACACACTGACTCACAGAAAAGAAAATAAATCCAAGCTACTCTCTTACACTATAGTGCTCATAGCCCTCCACTGAGAAGCCTACCCTCTGTATCCACACTACAGAGTAGCTCCTACAATAGGCTTGAAACCACGAAGTGCAAGAGAGAACTTCTGCACGTAAACACACGTCAATGTAACTCCAAAAAATGTACCCGAAATGAGCACAAATCCATTGTTTTTATAGGCCTCAATAGGTCAAGAGGGTCTTGCCGATTCTTCACTGATCACGCGCCGGTTAATCACCTAAAATTGGGGGGTAGGTCAAATATTCCACTTGATTTGAATTAGATCCACAAAAATAGGTAGTCGTCGTGAATGGTTGGCATGCAACTCCACTTTTAATATTTGCCTTTTATCTTCTTACTTGCAAGTTGAGGCCCTTTATTTGTGCAGTTCGAGAAATTGGAATGACTGGTGGGATAGCATCAATACTAGTACAGTTAATGTACCTTTCCATTACCATAGCCTCCAAAGAAGAGACCCACTGATGCGCATGTCTTCGTTCCATCGACGTTGTAATCTTCAAAATGGGTATCCATCGTATCCCCATTATTCTGACGGCCAGAAGATCATTCAAAGTCTGTTGCATATTACCATCATTCTTGGCTAAAGAGCACCGTTGATCTCTCGATCCATGAACCCCATGGACTCCAAAGATTTGAAACTTCAACTTTCCCTTCATCTAGCTTTTGCCAGTGTTATCCATCATTTCTTCATCAGTAAGCTCCTGAGGCAAGGCCATGGTCTTCATGCAGACATCTTGTTCTTTGCTCCAAAGATTCTGCATTCCTGTGAATGCCTCTTGGCCTAAAACTTCTCATATGTGTCTCATTTGTATTGCATGATCATAGGATAACCTGTGTGTGTGTCTTTGTGTGTAGGCATGCATAAGTTTGCGTATATGTGGGTGTGTGTGTAGGTGTGTGTGTGCATTTGTGTGTATGTGAGTGTGAAGGTGTGTGTGTGTGTGAGTGCATGCATGTGTTTGTATATATGTGAGTGCGTGTATGCGTTTGTGTATATGTGAGTGCGTGTGTGTGTGTGTGTAGGGATGTGTGTATGTGAGTGTGAAGGTGTGTGTGTGTGGAAGTGCATGTGTGTGTGTGTGTGTGAAAGTGTGCAGGTGTGTGTGCATTTGTGTGAATGTGATTGTGCATGTGTAAATACATGTGTGAACGTGCGCATGTGCATGCATGGGGGTGTGTGCATATATGTATGGGTGTGTGCGTGATTGTGTGTGGGTGTGTATGTGTGGTTATGAATGTGCATAAGTGTGGGTGTGGTTGTGTATGCGTGGGGTGTGTGTGTGTGGATATGAATGTGTGTGCATATGTGTGTATGAGAGAGTGTGGGAGGGCGCATGTGTGTGTGGGTGTGTGTGCATGAGAGAGTGTGTGCGTGTGTGTGAGCGGGTGCATATGTGTGTGTGGGAGTGCGTGAGGGGCAGGCGGGAGTGAGCGGGGGGAATGGCGGGGGGAGTGGCGGGGGCTAGGGGGGAAATGGTGGGGGGTGGCGGGGGGTTGCGGGGGGAATGGTGGGGTGGCGGGGGGACTGGCGGGGGGATTGGTGGGGGGTTGCGGGGGGAATGGTGGGGGGTGGCGGGGGGTTGCGGGGGGAAATGGTGGGGGGTGGCGGGGGGTTGCGGGGGGGAATTGGCGGGGGCTGCGGGGGGAATGGCGGGTAGAGGCGGGGGTCGCAGGGGGGGATCAGCGGGGTTTGCGGGGAGAACGGCGGGGGTGGCAGGGGGAATTGGCGGGGGGTTGCGGGGGGGAATTGTGGGGGGTGGCGGGGGGTTGCGGGGGGAAATGGTGGGGGGGCGGCGGGGAAGATGGCGGGCTGCGGGGGAGGGAGGGGAGAGAGAGAGATAGAGAGAGAGAGAGAGAGAGAGAGAGAGAGAGAGAGAGAGAGAGAGAGAGAGAGAGAGAGAGAGAGAGAGAGAGAGAGAGAGAGAGAGAGAGAGAGAGAGAGAGGGGAGTACGCGCGGGGCAACGGAGAGAGAGAGAGAGAGAGAGAGAGAGAGAGAGAGAGAGAGAGAGAGAGAGAGAGAGAGAGAGAGAGAGAGAGAGAGAGAGAGAGAGAGAGAGAGAGAGAGAGAGAGGAGAGAGGGAGGGGGGGTTCACGCAGGACAGCGGGGAGAGAGAGAGAGAGAGAGAGAGAGAGAGAGAGAGAGAGAGAGAGAGAGAGAGAGAGAGAGAGAGAGAGAGAGAGAGAGAGAGAGAGAGAGAGAGAGAGAGAGAGAGAGACAGAGAGAGAGAGAGAGAGAGAGAGAGAGAGAGAGAGAGAGAGGGAGACAGGGTACGTGAGGGGGCTTGCGGGGAGGGCTGAGGGGGGTTAGAGGGGGGCTAGGCGGGGGCGGCTGAGGGGGATCTAGTGTGGGTGGGGGTGGTGCTAAATGGAGGGGGCGGGGGTGGAGCTAAATGGAGGGGGCGGGGGTGGAGGAGAGAGAGAGAGAAAACTAATCAACTGAAATGAAAGCAACAATCTGCCCGGAGTACTGAAAGCATCAACTGCCCAGACACAAATATGTCCAAGAAATGGAACGGACACTCCCTGAAGCTACAGCCCAAGGCATCTGAGAGCTCTCCTCTCAATCTCTTTCTCTTCTATCTTCTTCGGACTTCATGCTCAGAGTGCCATTGAGTTCTGACCTCTATGCTTGGGGCCCACTACTTACATGCCACAAGGAGAGAAAAGAAAAAAGAGAAGGGGCACTAGAGTAGGACTCACCATGTTCAAGAGACTGCATGTAGTAAGCTTGGGGGCTATCAATATGTGTAGAATCAAAGCTATGGTCACTGGGATCACTTTCTAAAAGCAATGGTGTTACTGGCACTATGGCTCTATGCAGGTTCTCTTCTGTAGCGGCATATTTTATTGGAATCACATTGGCTGGAGGTGGAGCGTGTTGGGCTAGCACTAGTTGAGGTCTGTGCTAGGCCTGATATTGTGGTTGGTAGGTTTGTGGAGGCCTATCATACTGTTGTCGTGGGTACTCGTTCTGGTATTCGCCCTGTTGTGGATATGGTTGAGGGTAGGTTTGCCTAAGTACTTGCTTATTGTATGGGCAATCTTGTGCTGTGTGATTAGTATATCTCCGTTCTATGGTGCAGTATTGGCTATTGGTATTCACTTGGGGTTGAGCCATAATGGGACATACGTTCACCATATGGTCACCTCCACAAGTATAGCACCGTTTAACTGGGGCAAATCTTGGGATTTGTTTGCTAGACACCTAATTTTTGAGCCACTTTCTTAGCGAGTTCCTCAATAGATGTGGATTGCGAGGAAGAGAGGCTAGTAGAACTATCTCAATCTTTGTAGATTTTGGAAAGTTCTAATTCCTCCCCTAGGTTATCCTCGATGTCAATGCACATGCATACACACTCTTCTATGGTCCTCGGGTCCTTTAAGTACATGTATGATCTCAACTTTGTACTTAGGAGTCCATCTAGGAATAAAGCCACTTGTTTGGCTGGTGTGGGTAACTTAGAAATAGGACATCTCTCTAGATATTGCCTAAACCTTCTTCGTGCAAGTCTAACCGTCTCTTGAGGGGTTTGCTTGAAGCTATGAATTAGTGAGGAAGTATTATGCCTTATACCACTCTTAGAGAATTCAATAATGAAAGCCTCTAGAAGTTGGTCTATGTTCCTGAAGTGTCTCCCACTTAGTGGTTGAAACCACGTAAGAGCGGTGTTTTTAAGGGTTAGACCAAAGGCATTGTATTGCGTGAATAGGTCCTCCACTTGTTCAGCTCTGAAGGCTTGCCTAAACTCGGCCACATGATCATATGGGTCTCCAGTGCCATCGAAGTAGTTCTTCATGGACTTAACCAGCTGGGTTGGCCTCAAGATTCTTGTGTGTTCCTTGGACCTTGGCAAAGGAAAATCGTCAGCATTTCTTAGGTTCCTTGGGGCTCTTGGTCTCTCGATTTCTTCTCTATCCATCTCTGTTCTTATCCTTTCTCTTCCCAACGGGTTAGCAAAACTTACCTCAGGTCTTTCTCTATTCCTGTCTCTTTGAGCTCCATGAGCTTGGGATGTTCCAGCCCCTTGGTGGCCATAAAACATTAGATCTTGGTTGGGGGAAAATAAATTCTCCCTTCCAAGTGTAGGCATGCCTACCATGCTCTGTGACCACAAAGATCCTCTCTGAAGTATTGTCTAGATAGGTCACTTTGCCTGGACTATCAGGATCTTTGAACTCATAGATCATGATTGTTCCCACCTCATTTGGTTGATCAGGCTTATACCTCCACAAGGCTTCATCAGTCTCTCGGTTTAAGAGTAGATCTATGCTCTTATTGTCCTGGGGAACCCACTTTGGTGTGAGAATCCTAGTGAGAACTGATTTGCCTTGAGGGGTTTTAGGTTCTACACTCATGTTCCCTTGCTCTAGGTCACCTAAGTTTGTTTTTGGGATCACATTTCCGAATTCATATGTCCTTTCTGGGTGACTGGTGACTACATATATGGTTCCTTCTTTGTCCAAGTATGCTCCATTTTCAAACTTGACTGCTGGACGTTCTAGTCCAATGGGTTGATCTGGGTTTTTGATCTGGACCACAGATCTTCCTAGGCCGTCCTCATAGATGCTAGCACCTAATCGGTTGGTCCTAAGGTATTCGAGCTGCGTCTTGTAGGGGCCTTCTACACTATGTAAATATGGCACACCTGAACTTCCTGTAGGTCTCTCCATACCTTGAGACATCTCTGACTCACTAGTTTCAGGGCTAGGGTAGTAGGAATAATGGCTCAGTTGCTGGGCCCAAGACCTAGTAGTATGATTGACACTAGCCTCTGAAGACCTAAGACTTTGTCTATCTCTTGGTCCTAAAGAGATAGCGCAACTGACGATCTATTAGTATGTCCGCATTAATTCCAGTGTCAATTATGCGCACTATTACATGCCGCTGACATTTCTTCCTTTAGCTTTTCACTCTCTCAACAGCTCTTACATATTTGCTGATATAAGTTCTTTCCATACGGCATAATCACTCAGCATAGATACGATTGATATGAATATCAAGGAACAATAGGTAAAATGTGTTCTTCACATAGTTCTCTTCAAACTTTTAGCAACGCTTAATAATAATCTCAGATGCTCCGTCTTGTGCATCGACTTCATAGACCCTAAATTCACGTTCAGAATGACTTAAATGAATATATTCTCTGAACTTTGTATGGAATTATTAACAAAGTAATTCGTCATTGAGTTATAATTATTTTCCTTCTTGAGGCATGAAGTTTCGCATCTGTTGAATGTATTTGTTGCGGATGATTTTATAACTATTATCTTGAAATATTGGATCGCCCAAATGAAAAATCATTGAAACTAATGGGATTTAACTGTTTTCTATTACAAGGTTTGTAGACGCAAATATCTGTTCATTTTGCATAAGTAAATAACAAAGAGTGAGACACTAGTAAAATTGTGTTTTGCGTCAATTCGATTTTCAATGCACGAGGTGAGTTTACTTGATGTTTTCCTATGAATTGCAAATTAACGATGCATGCTCACAAAATCTTAGTGTGTTTTGACATATGAAAAGTGACTTTTGATAAGCATGACAGTTAAGTGAAATATGTGATTGTGTACCTCCGTTTCGACATCAAGTAAACCTTTGTTGATTTGGTAAAGATAAGAATGCTCTCTGGAACCTAATTGTTGTTCCTCGTCTTCCTAAATAAAAAGAAATACATCTTGTTAGGATTTAAGAACTAGTTCGTGCATCGAAAGAGAGTTTGGTTATGAAAAGAAACAGAATTTATGTATTCATGTTCTATTTAAACAAACAAATTTAAAGAAAGGTCTTGTATTTTCAGTGATCTTAGTCTTGAAGTTGAATTTTCCTTAACTTTTATGGTTATAACTTACGATAAGACAAGCGACAAATCATTTTTGTTAAGTGTCATGTTAAATAACAAATGCTTGTGATAGGAGTTTCAAGTTATTAAGAGTGAGCCCAAAAGCTTTTGATAAAATGATAGTGTTACCATTAAGCTGATCAATTTCCTTGAGTTTATCTATCGTGTTGGATTTTTATCCTTCACTTGACTTTGTTGTAAAGCATCTGGCGTGCGCTATAATTCTAGTGGTTGGCCGGATCCACCAACCGTCACTTTCGCATCTACAACATCTAAAGGAGGCGTGGATCCATGACATAAAGCAATAAACCACACGTTAAGACAAATGTTTTTGCGAGTCGAAATAGGCTGCTCTGTTTATAATCAACGTAGAGTCATCTTGCACAGTCGTATTCTGTGCCATTTCTTTAAGAAAGCACTCGATGGTGTGGTCTACAGGGGCTTTCCCTTTATCAAGAACGTTTAGCACACTAGAAGGAAGGAATCCCTCAGTATGTCCTAAACCCTTAGACAGGGCATCCGCAAAGCAACATAATGCATCCGTGCATCATCAGCGAAAGGAGAAACACTTGATTAGCTCCAATAGGAATCTTCACACCTTCAGACCCGTCCGGTTGAGAACTATGCACAAGAAGAGTCACCTCAATAGTGCAAATAAGAGACAAAAATACCACATCTTGCGGACTTGCGGACTTTCTGGTATCTGCGACGTATCCAAGACGTATCCAAGACTTTCTGGTATTTGAGGGTTGCCTTGCTATTGAAGCATTGGCACAAGACTTCCTCACGACCAAGCCCAATCAGCAGGAAGAGTGACTAATCGACGAGAGAACGTATGCAGTACATCCACTCCGCGTGCATGAAAGCAAAAGTTAATTCTGCAAGCTCGAACCCTAGCCTCGCTTTGACCAGTTTACCAGTTGAAAGACTTTTGACGAGCCGGCCTATTCAATTACGTAGTTCGAATGCACATTTTACATCGTTCTTGTGTCTATTCACAGCTACATCAACATGCAAAGTTAAAAGACTGTTGACGAGTCGGCCTATTCAATTACATAGTTCGAATACACAGTTTTCGATTCTCTGATGCGTTATGCATGGAAGGATGATGTTCTCGCTACTAGCCATCGCATTGCTGTCTATCGCAGAGCGACCACCATGCTCTTTCAGCGCCATCGCCAAGCTTCTGCTTGCTCGCTGTGCATTAAACTTTTCAGAGGACAAGCTGAAGGCCAACTGGCACGATGACCCTCTGAGGCACACAGTAGATAACTGAGGTGCTAAAGATTCTGCATCAACCCATATGCACTCTTTTTTATCAGAGAATTCAGCATAAAGGGGAGCACGGCGTTACAGCAAACACAGAGGTACCCAATCCGGGGTACTCTGGATGTTCTTGATAATCTGAATATGCAGCCACACCTCCAGCTTTCCCAATCATTTACACACTAATCAGAATCTATGCAGCATAAGTAAGGTTACTTTTACACATGTTGGTTGACGCAGGGATATCATGATAGGTATGAATCGCAGCCTTGAGGTTATCCTTTAAGAGGTTGAAGACATTACTGCCTACGTAGAATCTTTGAGAAAAGCACAAGGGCACGAATCGATGATTATTGAAGTTGTTGGATATCAAAGCACTACCATCACCCGCCTACACAGGAGGACCCCGTTGTGAGATCCGAAGAAAAGCAGTGCAAAGACTTCATGCTTGTGTCACGAAATTTTTCTAACGTAAATGAAAAGACAATTAGATGCATCGTTCACAGCAAGTCTTACGTTTTTCTAGGCCGAAAATCCAAGACCGTGCTTGAAATGACGAAGGAAATTTGGGTAAACAGGTAGATCTAGCTTGGGATCGCTTGAACGACCCAGATGCCATGAAGGTCGAAGATGACACAACTACAACAGTCGTGACAATATTTCGAGATTCAAGAAGAATGCGAACTTTCATATCACGCTCATAGAAGGTGGTGTCTGCATTGTTCAGATTTAAGGTGGGATTTTAAGCTCCGATTCTTTTGGCATCCCTCATGAGATAAAAAAGTTGTTCTTACGTGGCAAATCCTCCACTAGGAATTCGGATCATCAATGAGGACTTCAGAAACCTTTTTTTTCGTGCTTCAAGTCCGTGTTGCTCTGACAGGCCCTAAGAAGAATCCTGTTACCACAGAGACAAATCAACTGGAAATAAGCAATTCTGGGTGAAGCGAGCGGTTATTCTGCAACATTGTGGAATGCTGTAAGAGGCGAGGCCCGCTGGAAGATTTAGAAAGAGAGGTGTGCTACCAACTTTGACGACTCTCTTAAAGAATGGTCGATCGAAAAATCTCTTTTTCTTTTAGGTGAAAGAATTTCCAATTTTAAGAAATCACTACCATTTAGGCATCATAAAGTGTTCTTCCTCAAGAGCAGCAAGATTAAATTCAGGTGGGCCACCATCAAAAGGAGGAAAAGGTTACTAAATTTCTTTGTAATGTTCTAGAGTTCTAATAAGAGTCCTTTCTTTAGTTACCCCTCCTTTATGGGATTTGGAGGGTTCCATATGTGCTAAGCCTTTTCACTTGAGTTGTTTTTTCTATGAATTAAAGGTTGAAAGAGTAGGCCCTAGCTGAACTGGGTAAAGAAGACAACATCTATCTAGTGCATTGTGGGATAATGCTTTATGGAATGAATACAATGGTTTCCCATCACCCTCAGATTACATCTCCTTATCCTGCATAAAAAGAAGAAGGAGATATGAGGAGGTCCCAAAGCCTGTAAACTTTCAAGACAAAAAAGGTGAGTACCACTTTTAATCAAACAAGCCCAATGCATATCAGGATATTTGGACACATCGATAAATCTATTTAGAAGCCTCGATGTTATCTATTCTCTTAGGGAACTAACATCAGGTCCTATCTCTTTTTCTTTTTTCGCAAGAAAAAATATATCCCAAGCGATTTTGGAGATTTAAGGAGAGATATGGTCGTCGCCCAAAAACAATCTCTCACTACTAGCATAGACCTTCATAATTTTCTCTTATTGGTGTCCAAGAAGCCTAGAAAAAAGATAATACTAATCACAATGTAATGATGCAAAACAAAACGCCTACTACAGAGGTAACAATGTAATGATGCAAAACAAAACGCCTACTACAGAGGGAATTTTGTACGTAGTACTGATTGAAAACATTTCTTTATAATTGTACTTGTAGCAACTGCACCTTCAATATGTTCTCCATCAACTTAACTAAAAAATCTATGCTCTCCTGAAATTCAACTACCCAATTGGACGGTACATTCGAGAACCCCATAGATATTCCAACTTAACTAAAAACTCTATGTTCTCCTAAAATCTAACAACCCAACTGGACCATACACTATAGAAGAAGAGTATTTGAAGCTACATATCCTTTTTCTATTATTGGCCTATTAATCTACTTGGAAGAAAAACGTGTGAAAGCAATAAAGAAATTTGTAAGTAGATCCATTATGGGAACTAGTACGCAGATTAATATCATAAGAAGGCATTCACAAGCACAATGTTATATTTTATGGAATATTGGAATGTTAAATGAATTTTAATATCTTGACAAATGTGTTTTGTGTTTTGATTTAGCAGGTGAAGATCCATGAGAGTTTGAACATGCATGGACTTATTCAAATATTTTTGGAGATATTTAGAATAATATTTAGAAGATATTTATGTTTAGAAGATAGTAGTTTTTAGTTATTTTCGTAAAAATAAAAGATCGCTTTAGAAAGCGATGTTTTGTAAAAAACAAAAGTTTCGATTTTGTAAATAAAGCAAAAGCACGCTTTTCGAAGCATGTCCCTCATGTATCTTTTATTCAAGAAATAATTTGAGTTACCTATAAATACACATGGCCTATTAGACTCATCCATCAGAGTATATGGGGGGAGATTGTACCCAATCTCGTGTTGTCTCTTTTCTCTTTCTATTCTCGGAGTACTTCTGTATGATTTTGTTTCTTTACTATCCTCTGCATTCGTGCATCTGTGAGATTCGAAGGGAAACAGTGGTATCAGAGCCCAAACATCCATTGAGGTGGTTTCAATGTCTGATTGTTATTCGTAGCGTCCCTTCCTTCTGTGATTCAGCGTCCATCTCAACCATCCGGTCCAAGTTTTCATTTATCAAGTTCGTTTGTTTTGGTTTGTCGATTAGTTTTTTCAAACTTTTTTGAATTTGGTACTGTGCACTATCATACTGTACCCCCTATCACTCTCTCATACTATAGTCCCTATCACACTCTCACATTGTACCGACTGTCATCTTGTCACCCTGTACCCCCGTCACCATGTCACCCCTTGTCCCCCTGTCACCATGTCTTCCCTGTGCTCACTATGCTCATTGTTCATTGTTCCAATTTGGTTCAGTTATCAAATTTCTTTTATCAAGTTTGTTTATCAATTCGGTTATTCATTTGGCTTACTCCAAGGCATTGACCAAGGCATAAAACTATGGCATAACTTTGGAATCTTTGGCTTCTCTAGCACTCATGGTTCTCTTGATTCACTTTGGTTTTCTTTGGTTCCATTGAAAGCCATTGGCTACGCACGAATCACTTCTAAGATATGAGAGGTGATTTGAACCCACAACCTCATACTACCAAGAGATAAGCTTTATCCACTAGGATATTCTCTCTTTTTGGATATCCTATTCCTTTTAATAAATATTTAACATAACTTTTAACCCTATCTTCACCTTTATTTATTTATTTATTTGCTGACTTATTAAGCACTCTCATTTATTTTATTTTATTATTATTATTATTCTTTTTAATATACATTATTATTAAAAAAAATTCTTTTCCTATGCTTGGACCTAGGTTTTGGATCTCTACATAAGGCCATGGACCCTACTCAAAATATCAAGGATTTTAGTTCCTCACCCCTACATGGAGTACTAGTTGAGCAATAATTAGAGATTTTGCGGCATGAACTTCAACATGCCCAAACTGA
This sequence comes from Ceratopteris richardii, assembly GCA_020310875.1. Taxonomy (NCBI): domain Eukaryota; kingdom Viridiplantae; phylum Streptophyta; class Polypodiopsida; order Polypodiales; family Pteridaceae; genus Ceratopteris; species Ceratopteris richardii. Next base: position 3,225,716 of record CM035441.1, on the reverse strand, counting down.
GATTAAGGAACATGATGCTACACTCCAACAACCACAAAGTGATGACAATAACCTAGTTAGGGTAGTGAAGGCCATTATCACTGGTCAAGAACAAGGAACACAGTCCAAGATTAGTGCTAAAAATTTCCAATTTGATGGAAGGATTGGACTCTGTGCCTTATCAATGGAAAAGGTTGGTCATACTAAAGAATCCCCAATTGGACTGAAGAAGCATTGGAATAGGATCTGATTCTACATGATGATGGTAGTTCCCATGACTTTATTTTTCATACATTAGTGAAAGATCTCTGATTAAAACCACTTCCTTCTATGTATAAAGTTAAGGTTGCATTTCAAGGAAATAGATATAATGTTTCCCATGAAGTGCATAATGTTCAGATCTGTATAGGTTCATACATAGATGAACGTAGATTCTTAATTGCTCCTTTGCAGTCCTATGATGTCATACTTGGTATGCCTCTTCATCACCATTATAACCCATGCATTGATTATCATACACACATCAATAGTTTCAAGTTTAACAATCAAGATATTTGTTTGTCTTGAATGCATGAATTCCAACCTTTTCCATTGATAAGTCATACTCAAGTAAAACGTGCAATTAGAAAAGGTTACAATTCATGTATTGTTTTTGTCAATAATATAGTTGATTACACACATGCACTTCCTGATGCACATAAAGCATTTATGGTTTCCTATAAGGATTGTTTTGTGGCTGATTCTCCTTCTAAACTACCACCTTCTAGGGGATCACTTCACCACAACATAGATTTAATTCCTGGTAGTTCCCCTCCCCATAAAGCACCTTATAGGCATGGGCCTTTACATCAACAAGAAATAGCTAATCACATTAAGGATTTACTTCACAAAGGACTTATAATGCTTAGTTATTCTCCCTTTGCAGCACCTGTTCTTTTAGTAGAGAAGAAGAACAAGACTTATAGGATGTGCATTCACTATAGAGCACTCAATAAGATCACCGTTAAAAATAGATATCCTATTGCTAGGATAGATGATTTGCTAGATAATCTTTAGTAAAACTGATCTTAAATTTGGGTATCCGCAGATACAAATGACACAAAATGACATTTAAAAGACTACCTTTTGAACTCAGATTGGTCACTTTGAATTCACGATAATGCCTTTTGGACTCACCAATGAACCTCCAATAGTTGCATGCATGATGAATAACATTTTTCTTGAATGCCAAGCTTGTGTTCTTGTTTTCTTCGATGATATACTTGTCTATATTGAAAATGACAATGACCATGAAAATCATTTAGCAATAGTCTTTAATTTGTTATGCAAAAGTAAACTATATGCCAATCGTGAAAAGATTTATTTCTTCCAATAGGAATTAGAGTATTTAGGCCATATTGTCTCTAGTCAAGGTGTTCATGTAGATCCAAAGAAAATTAAAGTAATTGAAGATCGGTGTGTACCTCAATCTGTGAATGATGTATGCCCTTTTCTTGGATTAGTTAGTTTCTATAGAAAGTTTGTATAATGTTTTTATTATTTAGCACTCCCACTCACATTATTGTTGAAGGAAAAGCTAAAACTTGCAGGAGGATTAGCACAACAACAATCTTTTGAAAAACTCAGACTTGCACTTTCTCATGCACCTATTTTGCAACTACCCCATTTTGCACAAAATTTCCATGCAGTTACAAATGCTAGTGGTTCAGTTATAGGTGTTGTATTAATGCAAAATGATCATCCCATCGCATTCGAAAGTAGGATACCTTAAACCTTCTGAAAAGAACTATAGTACATATGATAAGGAACCTTTAGCTGTTGTGCATGCTTGAAAAACTTGGAAACATTATCTGATGGGTTCTCAAGTCATAATCAAAATAGACCAACAAGCTATTAAGCATTGTTTTAAATCAACTATTCATTCTAACTGACACATTAAATGGGCTTCATTCATACAAAATTTTCAGCCTATGATTCAATATCAACCTGGCAAAGCTAATGTTGTAGCTCATGCCCTTACTCGTTTTCCATCGTCACAAACCAATATTGTTTCTATTAATAATATTTTTGCTATTCATATTCATACATTTCATGACATGATTTCTACTTATGCATCTGATATGTATTTTTGACAAACAAGGAATGCTTTCAATGACTATCCAACATTTAGTGAGGATCACTACACTTTTCATAATGGATTTTCTTATTTCAAACATAAGTTATGCATCCCACAAAGTTTTAAACAATTTGTTATGAAAGAGATGCATGAACCAACATATATGGGTCATAGGGGCATACAACTATTTCTACATGCAAAGAATTTTTCTTTTTGCCACATATGGAAAAGGATATACACAATATGTTTCCCATTGCATTGTGTGTCAACATGTAAGAAGAAATCACGGTAAAGTGTTTGGATTGTTAGGTCCACTTCCCATACCTAATGGACCATGGGAACAAATTTCTATGGATTTTATTACTGGTCTTCCTCTAACTTCATCACATAATGATATGATTTGGACAATTCTTGAGAGGTTTAGTAAACAAGAATATTTCATTCTTTGTAAAAAGACTCTTTTTGCACCTTAAGTGGTTAAGTTATTTATTAAATGTATTTTTCCGCATCATGGTTTTCCAAAAGTTATTTTATCAGATTGAGATGTTCATTTTTGTAATCACTTTTGGGCTGCATTATTTCAAAATTTAGGTTCTAAAATAGACTTTAGTTCTACATTTCATCCTGAAAGTAATGGACAAAGTGAAGCTACAAAGAGTACTATTTTGGATCTATTATGTTGTTCTTATTTAGATAACCCGAGTAATTGGGATGCGAAGCTTCCTTTACTATAGTTTGCATATAATAACACAACACATACCACTACTAGACATGCACCTTATGAAATTGTGTAAGGTAAAAAGCTTCTCACTCCCATGTCTATTACTCAAACTGACATACCTATGGCTGATTCTTTTGCACAAGATCATATTTCCGTACTTCATGAGGTTCACGAGCACATTAAAAAGAGTCAAGAAAAATACATGCATAATGTAAATAAGAAACGAGTAGCTAAAGAATTTAATGAAAACGATTATGTATGGTTACAACTAATTAAAAGAGGTCTGAAAAATATTTCACAACATCCTAAGATAAAACTTGCACCATGTTATTATGGACCTTTTGGTATTATTCAAAAAATTAATGAGAATGCCTTTAGATTAGATATACCTTTTCATTGGAATATAAATACTTCTTTTCATATCAATTTATTGAAATCATTTAAAGAAAATATACCACTCACTCGTATTTTAGATGATCCTCCTTTGTTAGAAGAGGATGCTAAAATTTTAGTTCCAGAGAAAATACTTGATTATGATGTCACTACTACATGCACAAGTTATCAATATCATAGATATTTGGTTAAATATCAAAGTCACTCACTTGAAGAATCTCAATGGATTACTAACATTTGATTTTTGCTTATCATTCACAATCACATTAAATTTCTCTTTTCGAGTTCCATGTATGTGTTTTTACATGGAACATGCTTATGATTGTTCAATGAAGGACATGTGATTGGCCATCCACGTCTATTTTATTCTTATCAACTAAGGTGAGTTGCTTGTCAATTGGGAGGCATGTTATACTTATGGGATATTGGAATATTAAATGGATTTTAATGCCTAGAGGTTTTTACTGTCTTTTGTGCTTTGATTTAGCAAGTCAAGATCCATGAGGGTGTAAACGCACATGGACTTATTCAAATATTTTTGGAGATATTTAGAAGAATATTTAGAAGATATTTATTTTTAGAAGATAATATTTTTTAAATTATTTTTATAAAAATAATAGATCGCTTTAGAAAGCGATGTTTTGTAAACATAGAAAATTATGATTTTGTAAACAAAGCAAAAAGCACACTTTTTGAAGCGTGGCTCTCTCATTTATCTTTTATTAGGACATAAGATGAATTACCTAGAATTACAAATGCCCTGATAGACTTGTCCATCAGAGTATGTGGGGGGAGATTGTACCCCATCTACTGTCATCTCTTGTCTCTTTCTATTCTCTGAGTACTTTTGTGAGATTTTGTATTTGTACTATTCTCTCATTTGTGCATCTATCTATGGGATATGAAGGGCAATACACAGTGGGTAAGTGACTGTAAGAATAGAAATATCATTTTTATTATTATTATTATTATTATTATTATTATTCTAAAGAAAGCCTGGAAATTACTTACTCTCCGAGACTTTAATTAATGAAAAACACAACTAAACAAGTGAAAAGATATATCAAGTATGAGACCCCCCTAATCCCACAAAGTAGTTCTTGCTCAAAATTTGCTAGAAAACATTACCAAAAAGGTTGATAACCCTTTCTTCCCCTTGTTTTTCTCGATGCAAAACGGTCTATGATTTCTAAAACATGAGGGATTCTTACAATTGGAAATTCTTTCACCTAAAAGGAAAAGAGACTTTTAAATAGCCCATTCTTTCGGAGTGCTACCAAAGCTAGCAGCACGCCTGTATTTCAAGATCTTCTAGAGGGCCTGGCCTCGTATAGCATTCCACAATGCTAAGGAACATTGGATCAATTCACCAACAACACTTGCTTCCAATTGATTTGCCCCTCTAAGAGCATGGTTCTCCCAAGGGCTTGCCAAATCGATATTGACTTGGGGCATGAAAAGAATAGTTGTCTGAGTTTCTCATTGTCATGAATGCATTGTTTACACCATAGAGGGGTTGTGTAAATTTTGTAAGCTTTAAGATTGTTCCAAATTCCTTGGTGGAGGATTTTCAACATAAGAAACTATTTTATTATCTTGATGATTGGAACTTAAAATCCCACCTAAAATTAGACCAATCTAGACACCATATCATAGTAAGTGTGACATGAAAGTGCACATCCTTCTTGAATCTAGAAATTTTATTGGCTGCTTTTGTTTTGCCATCTAAGGCCCTCAAGGTGAGTGGAATCATGGTCAATAAGCAGGTGAGTGTTGGAGCACTCCCACACATTGATTCTGCTCCACAACACGCACAATTGTTCATGGTCCACTGTCCTAGTTGGGTCCACGTCCTCAAATCTAATCCATTGACATAGCTATACGAGGCCAGGCCCTCTGGAAGATCTTGAAAGATAGGCGTGTTGCTAGCTTTGGTAGCACCCCAAAAGAATGGTCTATTGAAAATTCTCTTTTCCTTTTAGGGTAAAGAGGTTCCAATTCTAAGAAGCCCTCATGTTTTAGAAATCATAGACCGTTTTGCATCGAGAAAAACAAGGGGATTAAAGGGTTATCAACCTTTTTGGTAATGTTTTCTAGCAAATTTTGAGCAAGAACTACTTTGTGGGATTAGGGGGGTCTCATGCTTGATATACCTTTTCACTTGTTCAGTTGTGTTTTTCATTAATTAAAGTCTCAGAGAGTAAGTAATTTCGAGGCTTCCTTTAGAAGAAGAAGAAGAAGAAGAAGAAGAAGAAGAATAATAATAATAATAATAATAATAATAATAATAATAATAATAATAATAATAATAACGATATTTCTATTCGTACAGTCACTTACCCATTGTGTATTGCCCTTCGTATCCCGTAGATAGACGCACAACTGCAGAGGATAGTACATATACAAAATTTCACAAAAGTACTTAGAGAATAGAAAGAGACAAGAGATGACACGAGATTGGGTACAATCTCCCCCCACATACTCTGATGGACAAGTCTATCAAGGCATTTGTAATCATAGGTAATTCATCTTACGTCCTGAATAAAAGATACATGAGAGAGCCGCGCTTCGAAAAGTGTGCTTTTGCTTTGTTTCCAAAATCGTAATTTTCTATGTTTACAAAACATCGCTTTCTAAAGAGATCTATTATTTTTATAAAAAAAATTAAAAAAGTATTATCTTCTAAAAATAAATATCTTCTAAATATTATTCTAAATATCTCCAAAAATATTTGAATAAGTCCATGTGCATTCACACCCTCATGGATCTTCACTTGCTAAATCAAAACACAAAACATAGTAAAAACCTCTAGGCATTAAAATCCATTTAGTATTCCAATATACCATAAAGTATAATATGCCTCCCAATTGACAAACAACTCACCTCAGTTGATAAGAACAAAATAGACGTGGATGGCCAATCACGTCCATCATTGAACAATCATAAGCATGTTCCATGTAAAAACACATACATGGAACTCGAAAAGAGGAATTTAATGTGATTGTGAATGATAAGCACAAATCAAATGTTCATGATGGGGATTTATTGATGTCTTTTGAATCCATTGAGATTCTTCAAGTGAGTGATTTTGATATTTAACCAACTATCTATGATATTGATAACTTGTGCATGTAGTAGTGACATCATAATCAAGTATTTTCACTAGAACTAAAATTTCAACATCCTCTTCTAACAAAGGAGGATCATCTAAAATAGGAGTGAGTGGTAAATTCTCTTTAAATGATTTCAATAAACTAATATGAAAAGAATTATTTATATTCCAATGTAAAGGTATATCTAATCTAAAAGCATTCTCATTAATTTTTTGAATAATACGAAGAGGTCCATAATAGGATGGTGCAAGTTTTACCTTAGTATGTTCTGAAATATTTTTCAGACCTCTTTTAATTATTCGTAACCATACATAATCATTTTCATTAAATTCTTTAGCTACTCGTTTCTTATTAACATTATGCATGTATTTTTCTTGACTCTTTTTAATGTGCCCATGAACCTCATGAAGTACGAAAATACGATCTTGTGCAAAAGAATCATCCATTTTGAGTGATAGACATGGGAGTGAGAAGCTTTTCACCATAAACAATTTCATAAGGTGCATGTCTAGTAGTGGTATGTGTTGTGTTATTATATGCAAACTATAGTAAACGAAGCTTCGCATCCCAATTACTTGGGTTATCTAAATAATAACAACATAATAGATAAAAAATAGTACTGTTCGTAGCTTCACTCTATCCATTAATTTCAAGATGAAGTATAGAACTAAAGTCTACTATAGAACGTAAATTTTGAAATAATGTAGCCCAAAAGTGATTACAAAAATGAACATCTCAATCGGATAAAATAACTTTTGGAAAACCATGATGCGAAAAAATACATTTAATAAATAACTTAACAACTTGAGGTGCAGAAAGAGTCTTTTTACAAAGAATGAAATATTCTTGTTTACTAAATCTATCAACAATTGTCCAAATCATATCATTATGTGATGAAGTTGTAGAAAGACTAGTAATAAGATCCATAGAAATTTGTTCCCATGGTCCATTAGGTATGGGAAGTGGCCTTAACAATCCAATCACTTTACCATGATTTCTTCTTACATGTTGAAACACAATGCAATGGGAAACATATTGTGTATATCCTTTTCCATTTGTGGCAAAAAGAAAAACTCTTTGCAAAACCTAGGTCTAAGCATAGGAAAATATTTTTTCTAATAATAATGTATATTAATAATAATAATTATAATAAATAAATAAATAATTGAAATAAATGAGAGTGCTTAATAAGTCAATAAATAAATAAAATAGGCTATTTAAATAAATAAATAAATAAAGGTGAAGATAGTGTTAAAAGTTATCTTAAATATTTATTAAAAGGAATAGGATATCAAAGAAGAGAGAATATCCTAGTGGATAAGGCTTACCTCTTGGTAGTATGAGGTTATGGGTTCAAATCACCTACATACTAAATAAGGAACTATATGGGATAATTAAGCTAACTAGGAAAATAACTAAGCTTTTATTTCCACTCATATGTTAGAAGTGATTAGTGCGTAGCCAATGGCTTCCAACAGAACCAAAGGAAACCAAAGTGAACCAATAGAGCCATGAGTGCTAGAGAAGCCAAAGATTCCAAAGTTATGCCATAGTTTTATGCCTTGGTCGATGCCTTGGAGTAAGTCGAATGAATAACCGAATTGATAAAAAAACTTGATAAAACAAATTTGATAACCGAACCAAACTGGAACAATGAACAATGAGCATAGTGAGCACAAGGTAGACAGGGTGAGAGGCGGACAGGCGTTGACAGGGTGACAGGGGTTACAAGGTGAAAAGATGAAAGCTGGTACAATGTGAGAGTGTGGTAGGGAGTATAGTATGAGACTACGATAGGGGGTAGAGTATGATAGAGCAGAGTACCAAATTCAAAAAAGCTTGAAAAACGTAAGCGACAAACCAAAACAAACGAACTTGATAAATGAAAACTTGGATCGGAGGTTGAGATGGACGTCGAATCACAAAAGGAATGGATGCCACGAATCACAATCAGACATTGAAACCATCTCGGTGGATGCTTTGGCTCTGATACCACTGTTGCCCTTCGGACCCCACAGACGCACGAATGTAGAGGATAGTACAGAAACAAAATCATACACAAGTACTCCAAGAATAGAAAGAGAAAAGAGACGACAAAAGATTGGGTACACTCTCCCCCATATACTCTGATGGATGAGTCTAACAGGCCATGTGTATTTATAGGTAAATCATATTATGTCTTGAATAAAAGATACATGAGGGCCATACTTCGAAAAGTGTGCTTTTGCTTTATTTACAAAATCAAAACTTTTGTTTTACAAAACATCGCTTTCTCAAGCGATCTTTTATTTTTACAAAAATAACTAGAAAATACTATCTTCTAAACATAAATATCTTCTAAATATTCTTCTGAATATCTCCAAAAATATTTGACTAGGTCCATGCGTGTTCAAACTCTCATGGATCTTCACCTGCTAAATCAAAACACAAAACACATTCCTCAAGATATTAAAATTCATTTAACATTCCAATATTCCATAAAATATAACATTGTGCTTGTGAATGCCTTCTTATGATATTATTCTGCGTACTAGTTCTCAGAATGAATCTACTTACAAATTTCTTTATTGCTTTCACACGTTTTTCTTCCAAGTAGATTATAGGTCAATAATAGAAAAAGGATGTGTAGCTTCAAATACTCTTCTTCTAGAATGTATAGTCCAGTTGGGTTGTTAAATTCTAGAAGAACATAGATTTTTTAGATAAGTTGGAATATCTATGGGGTTCTAGAATTTACCGTCCAATTGGGTAGTTGAATTTCAAGAGAGCATAGATTTTTTAGTTAAGTTATGGAGAGCATATTGAAGGTGCAGTTGCTACAAGTACAATTATAAAGAAAATGTTTTCAATCAGTAGTATTGTAGATCCCTCTCTTCCCTCTCGCTTGCTGAGGTATCTCCTTCCTGTGCAAGGTATGCTTTACCGAGGGGGTCAGATCCCAATGGTTCTTGCACAAAATTCAGCCGGTATAGTTATTTATGAGGTGTATTGATTGATGGACACCTTGCCTTGACTTCATCTCTTTGATATGCGGAAGCCATGAAGCACTGAAAAAGTCTCGTTGCAGATATATATTGTTGCTGTGCTCTCACACCATCTTTGAGAGCTTCTAGATCATCATGGTTAAGGGATAGGAGGTGCAGACAAATGCATTGGAAAATAGGACTATTGCCGGTGTCAATGCACATGGATGTGGGTCGGGTTTTGTCTGTAACGTCTTTTCCAAGGATGATGGATAATCCCCTTGCATAGCCAATATGCTGCTTTCGGTAGGAGCTAGTGAAAGGGACTACTCATATCTGATCTGTTTAATCAAAAGCTGCAAATGGAAAGCTGCATTGGCGGGGTTATGGAAAGAGACTACTGATGATCTGTTCAAGTTGTGACACACCAATGAAATGTAGAGTTGATGCAAGCTTCATGTTTACGGAACAAAAATTAAGATGATCTCCATAACTCTGATGAGGATTCTTGAGCATTCTTCATACTAGCTGGTTAGCAACATAATGGAACCATACCTACTGGGAACATATGTTTTGTCCCATTGCTTGAATAATATGGGGTTTACAACCTGTTTTCACCCATGGAATTTCAATACAGACCAAGGATTCTGAGCATTAGTCTCATCAAGGTCGAAGAAAATATGGTGTTGGGCTCATATTGTTCGAGCTGTGGAGATTAGAAGCATTCGAAGTCATTTCGATTTGATCTCAACAATCCTCATATGCAGAGGGATCCATACGGCATGATTTGAACACACTTTCTTCTCTTTCTCTCTCTTGCTCTCCCCCTCTCCTTCCCCCTCCCTCTCTCTTTCTCTCTCTCTCTCTCTCTCTTTCTCTCTCTCGCTTTCTCTCTTTCTCTCTCTCTCTCTCTCTCTCTCTCTCTCTCTCTCTCTCTCTCTCTCTCTCTCTCTCTCTCTCTCTCTCTCTCTCTCTCTCTCTCTCTCTCTCTCTCTCTCTCTCTCTCTCTCTCTCTCTCTCTCTCCTCCCTCATCCACTCCGCCCCCCTCCGCCTCCTCCCCCTCATCCACTCCGCACCCCTCCTCCTCCCTCCCCCTCATCCACTCCGCCCCCCTCCGCCTCCTCCCCCTCATCCACTCCGCCCCCCTCCGCCTCCTCCCCCTCATCCACTCCGCACCCCTCCGCCTCCCTCTCCCTCATCCACTCCGCCCCCCTCCGCCTCCTCCCCCTCATCCACTCCGCACCCCTCCGCCTCCCCCCCCTCATCCACTCCGCACCACTCCGCCTCCCTCCCCCTCATCCACTCCGCCCCCCTCTGCCTCCTCCCCCTCATCCACTCCGCACCCCTCCTCCTCCCTCCCCCTCATCCACTCCGCCCCCCTCCGCCTCCTCCCCCTCATCCACTCTGCACCCCTCCACCTCCCTCCCCCTCATAGTTCCCCCGCTGCCCTACACACTCTCACACACACACTCTCACACACACACTCACACACGCACACTAACACACACATGCACACATACACTCTCACACCCATGCATATCCACGCACACACACATACACACTCCCACACACACACATCCTCATACACACACATGCCCATACAAATACACACACAACACACACACATACCCTCACATAAACATATATGACCACCCACATCCGCACACACATATATGACCACCCACATCCGCACACATATATGGCCACACACACCTACACCTGCACACACACATATGCCCACTCACCCACACACGCGTATGTCCACACAATGGCGCTTATCATCAAGGGAGAATTAGAAACATGCTTCGGATATCCCAAGATGAGAGTCAAAAAGATCAACTCTCTACGGATACAAGTAAATGTGGTCAATACTAGGATACATGATCTAGGTCAGGCTATGGATAAATTTTCTTCAGCAACTATCTCAAAATCATATCTATATTGGGATCTCGACAGCCGGTCTCATTTCATAGATCTTTTAGTAAAAGATGTTAACTCTTTCAGTGGCAACTTGTGCAGGATGGAAACATTGCCTCCTGTGGCATGATCATCGCATGGCAAAAGTGGATGGAGAAAGTCAAAAATTGGGAAACTAGATGCACGGTTGGTACAGGATGTTACAATTTTGATGGGATTGAGACATGCATATCAATAGGTCTTTTCTTTGAAGACTATGGTAAATAAAGAAGTACCAGGCCATTCACGGCGACTACCTATTTTTGTGGATCTAATTCAAATCAAGTGGAATATTTGACCTACCCCCCAATTTTGGGTGATTAACCGACGCGTGAACAGTGGACGTGAAGATTCGGCAAGGCTCTCTGAGCCTATTGAGGCCTATAAAAACAAGGGATTTGTGCTCATTTGGGTACACACTTTTTGGGGTACATTTTTTTGGAGTTACTTTGGCGCGTGTATACGTGCAGAAGTTCTCTCTTGCACTTGGTGATTTCAAGCCTATTGTAGGAGCTACTCTGTAGTGTGGATACAGAGGGTAGGCTTCTGAGTGGAGGGCTATGAGCACTATAGTGTAAGAGAGTGTCTTGGATTTTCTTTCTTTTCTGTGAGACACTATTGGTGTTAAGCTCTATTCTTTTGAGCAATTCCTTCATCATTTGTATTGATCGGTATTTATCTGCATAGAGTACCACGAAGCTCTGAGCATTAGTTTTTGAGCATTTCCTTGACAAATCTTGTAATCATCTGAATCGAATCAAGAAGTGTATGGTCTTCCTTGGTCAATTGTTGTCCATATTTTCTGAAGTATCTTCTTGTTATCTACTTGATCACAGAAATGTTAAAGGGTATACTTCCCTAAAGAGAACCCCCCTTGAGTAGGCGACGTACTGGATGTGTTAATCTTTAATCTCTACTTTTGTTAAAAGCGGATACCCGAGTACCTCCTCTACAGTTTGGCATGCCCGGTGGGACCTTTGCATTTCTGTGAGAGGTGTTTTTCCCTATTGCAATTGCGAATAGGTACATGACCCATACACGAGCAGATAAGGAATCTCTTCGTGTTCGAAGGAGCCTTAACAAGTTAGCAATAACCACGGCTAGTGAGTCTACCTCCCCTCTGTCCTCCCTAAATTTATCTATTGATTTGGGTGCGACACCATTGTCAAAAGAGGGGTATAGGAGAACTCTAGACTTCTCCTCAGATACGTCAGAAGAGACACCAGTCCAAATGGAGGATCTTTCTCATCTACTCTCCAGGATCAACATCAAGTTCCCTACCTTCAAGGGACATGCTTATGAAGATGCTGATGATCATGTGAGGAGATTTATCTCTTTATGCCGTGGACGTGGTCTGCAGAATAGAGAAGATGCAATGTTGGCACTTTTTCCATCCACATTGGAGGGTCTTGCAGATAAATGGTATAGTCAATATGCAGATGGCCATTTCACTACATGGGAGGCTTTGAAGGCGGCGTTCTCACAGACATTCCGACCAAGTGATTCCTCGGAAAGAGCTCTAGATCAGCTAGAGAATTTAAAGCTAAGACTAGTTGAATCTTTTCATGAACTTCACACTAGAACAAAAGCACTTGTTGCACGTCTGCCACATGCTCCAAGTGACTTTTTGGTTAAAAAGTGCATAGAAAAGGCTCTGCCCAGGTCATCTCAGCAGAAGCTTCGTGAATCTCCTAGATTGGATGCGACCCTCAATGATTTTGTTGCAGCGGCATCACGCATTGAAGAAGCAAGGCAACATTTTGAAGGGGATACACAACAAAAGTATGCTGCAGATCTGGATCCTATTGAGCAACTAAGGAGGGAACTGGAAGCATTGAAGATGCAACAAAATCAACAAGAAGAGAAGGTCTTGCCACCACTACGTCGCACTGATGATGAAGTAGCTCAACTTCGCCGAGAGTTAGAAGATTTGAAGACCACTCAGGATATAAGGAGACAAATTTGGTGTACAATCTGTAACAACAATGGACATTCCAATGCTAATTGCCCTATTAAGGTAAGCTGTCAATTTTGTGGAAAAGATGGTCATGAAGCCAGAGATTGTTATTACCTCAAGGGTACACAGCAGAGAGGTAACCCTCAAACTTTAGATTCGTACTATGCTAGTACTTCAAATACATCTAATAGAGAGGAGAATAGGCCTGCAAAGCCTAGATATAATAGACCCTTGATGTGCTATCATTGTGGTGAATATGGCCACATGCAAAATAGGTGTTCCCTCCCAGAAGATGCACCTCCTTGTCAACATTGTCTAGAGGCCAAGGATCATTATACCAAAGATTGCCCAAGAGGTCGTCCTGCTTCAATTCATATGATTGCAGACTCTCCACATGAAGAAGGAAAAACCACTCAGACTTATGCTGTTTCATCCTCTGCAATGCCCATGATGAGTAGAGCTAGGCAAGCAACTGCAACCCAGAGAGATGAACAACAAGGATTTCAGGATAAAGAGGAAGAAAAGGAGTCTGGATGGAAGGACCAAACACAAATTGAAGGAGCTTATAATAAGATGACTACTTCTTTAAAGGGCCAGCCAACAAGTCTGCAAGAAAACACTCAGGAGGTAAACATTGAACAGATCTTGAAAGGTATTCATCACAAGGTTAGTCTATATGAACTTATAAGGATGGATTCAAAAATTAGAAGTGACTTACTGAAGATTATACACTCTGCTCACTTGGTCCAATCACCTAGTATAGATGGTTTGATGGTTGATTTTCCCCCTGCACCCTTAGCAGACTACCAAAGCTCAAGATTATCTGTTTGTATAAAGGATGAAACTCTCACAGGTGTGATCATAGATGGAGGCTCTGGTATCAATTTAATGCCAGATTTTACAATGAAGAAGCTGAAATTGAACCCCACCAAGTTGGCACCATTCACGGTTACATTGGCAGATCAACATCGGGTTGTGCCACTTGGCATTATTGAAAAGGTATTGATGGTAGTACAGGGTTGCCACTTTGTGTTGGATTTTGTTGTCATTGCACTTCCACAGGAGACTTCCTATCCTTTGCTCCTGGGGAGACCTTGGCTGAGACAAGCAAAAGCTTTGCAAGATTGGGGAAAAAATAAACTATGGATTTCAACAAATACCAATAGCCAACTGCAACTACATTTGGAAGAAGGATTCGACTCAGGAAAAACTACTGGATATACTGTGGATACTCAGGTAATGCCCTCTCTACCCCAAGAAGATGATACATTGTTAAATTGGATGATGGGAAGTGCAGAGTGTTGCACAGTGGAGATCAATGAAATTGAGGAAGAAGTTGCAGATAAGGAAATTACAGAAAACGGCAATGAAGACCACAAGGTGTTGGAGAATGAGCAACTGAAGGAAAATACAATCTGTGAAGAGAATACCAATATAAAAGTATCAGAGAGGGAAAATTATGAACCTAAGAGCAAAGAAGATCTCCCTTTTGCAGATATACCTCAAGGTTGGATGAAAGAACATGTTGCACAATATAAATTAAAATCCAACTGCATATAGTGGAGATGATTTCTCAAGCAAGACCAGTCCTGAAACATTGGTTCAAGAAGTAAATTTAGGGGATGAAGAGAACCCTCAAATGGTCCATTTGGCATCCTGGTTGTGGCATTATCCTCCCTTGCTACAGAAGGTAACTTCTTTGCTTTTTACTTATAAAAGTGTCTTCGCATGGTCCTACAAAGATCTAATAGGGATACCAGAAGAGCTTGGGTTACATCGGATACCCTTAGTTGAGGGAGCTGCACCTGTAAGAAGTAGGCCATATCGACTCAATCCGAAGTATGCAGAGGCGGTAAAAGCAGAGATTACAAAATTAGAAGAAGCAGGTATAATTGTGCCAGTAGAACATTCCAGGTGGCTTTCTTCTATGGTTATTGTGCCGAAGAAAAATAGTGGAAAAATAAGGGTATATGTTGATTTTCGTGCTTTGAATAAAGTGACTATTCAAGATGGATTTCCTCAGCCCTTCACAGAGCAAGTACTTGAAGAGGTAGCTGGTCACACTTTGTATAGTTTCTTGGATGGTTTTAGTGGCTACAATCAGATAGTTATCCATCCTGATGATAGGGACAAAACAGCCTTTGTCACTCCCTTGGGCACTTATGTCTATACTCGAATGGCTTTTGGTTTGAAGAATGCACCGGCTTCATTTAATAGAACGATGTATCTGATATTGGGCAAATGGTTAACAACCTTTCTACGCTTTTTCATGGATGACTTTTCAGTATTTTCAGGTACAGATAGAAGGGCAGCAGTTCAAGATTTCCATGACCATTTGGAAAATCTAAAAGAAATTTTTGAGCAATGTCTCAAAACAGGTTTGAAATTGAATCCTGATAAATGTCACCTTTTGGTCACTAAGGGCACTCTTCTTGGTCACATAGTATCTGCTAAAGGCATAACTGTTGACCCTGCAAAGGTTACAGCTATTCTTTCCATGCCAATTCCACAAAGCCCAAAGGAAGTGCAAAGTTTCTTGGGCCATGCAGGGTATCACAGAAGATTCATTAGGATGTATTCGGAAATTGCTAAGCCCTTGTCAAGGCTTACCAGCAAAAAGATCCCTTTCTCATGGAGTGCTGAAGCCGACAAAGCATTTTGTGAACTAAAGTTGAGGCTATGTACTGCTCCACTTTTAAGTGTTCCTAATTGGTCATTGGAATTTCATGTGCATACAGATGCTAGTCTTCATGCTGTTGGTGCAGTTCTATCTCTTATGCAAGCAGACTACTCAACCAAGCTGAAAGAAATTACAGTACAACGGAAAGAGAAGGTTTGGCTATCGTATTTGCTCTTCAGAAGTTCCGACATTATCTCCTTGGTGTACATTTCATTGTTATTTCTGATCATCAGCCCTTGAAGTATTTGATAAACAAGCCTAGAGTAGCTGGAAGGATTTGGAGATGGTTACTCCTATTCCAAGAATTTAATTTTGATATTCATATTAAGCCAGGAAAAGAGCACTACATGGCAGATCAAGTGTCCAGGACCGCAATGAGCGAAAAGGCAACAGGTATTAATGATGAACTGGTGGATAGCAATCTTTTTCTAGTAGCAATTCAGACAGGTTGGTATGATGAAATTCTTCATGTTCTCACTACTGGAAAGATCCCAGAACACTTGACACCTGTAGAAAAGAGAAGATTGCTCCTGAAAACCAAAGCATATTCTCTTATAAATGGAAATTTATATAAATACTGTCAGGATGATATATTGAGAAGGTGTGTCTATCCAGAGGAGGTAAATCTTTTGCTAGAGGCTGCACACAGTGAAGGACACCAAAAGGGGGAAGAATTGGCTCATAGAATCATCCACAAAGATTTATGGTGGCCTCATATTTTCAAGGATGCAATCAAGTTTGCTAAAGAATGCCACATCTGCCACAAGTGTGCTCCCGCGCCAACCAGATTGAATTTCCAACCATTAGTCATATCTACCGGATGGCTTCCATTTGAACGATGGGGTCTTGATTTCATAGGGCCAATTAGCCCTACTGGTCAACCAGGAGGTAAAAAGTATATTTTGATGGCCACATGTTATGCCACTAAATGGATAGAGGCTAAAGCTACTGTGGACTGCACGGCCTTAACAGTAGCTAAATTTATGTATAAACGTATTTTCTCAAGATTTGGTTGTCCACTGGAAATTACTAGTGATAGGGGCACACATTTTGTAAATCAATTACTCCAGTCTATATTTGACAGGTACAAAATCTTCCATAAAAAATCTTGTGCCTATTACCCAAGGGCAAATGGCCAAGCAGAGAGTTCCAATAAGATTTTGATTGGACTACTTCGCAAATTATCTTTTGATCATCAAAGCTCTTGGCCACTAGCACTAATTGGTGCAATTTGGGCTTTCAGAACCACGAAGAGGGGAACCACAGGCGAAACTCCATTTCGCTTAATTTATGGAAAAGAGGCATTGGCACCATTTGAGTTCATTATCAGAAAGGAAATTGGAATCAAAACTATGGGAATTGAACCCCCCATTCAGAGATTGGTGGCATTAGAAGAATACAGAGAAGGGGCAATGCAAAAACTTCAAGTAACACAAGAAGAGCGCAAAAGATTGCATGACAGGTATCTGAGATTGAATGAAGTTCAGGAAGGATCCATGGTTTTAGTGCATCAAGTTCCAGCAATTTCAACTAAATTGGCACCCAAATGGATAGGACCATATAGGGTGATCAAGGTATTACCACACGGCGCTTTGCATCTGGAAGATCTGCAGGGAAAAAGGATTCCCCTGGTTAACATCTCCAGGGTGAAGAAGTATCTGAACTAAGTCAAAATGGAAGCATTCCACCCCTGTACATACCATGTTTCTTTTTAGTAATTGCAGCATAACTAGATCTCTTTGAAATAAGTAAAATAAGGGAGAGATTGCACCAGGGACGGTGCAAAAGCTTGATGTGGGGGTCTGTAGATCCCTCTCTTCCCTCTCGCTCGCTGAGGTATCTCCTTCCTGTGCAAGGTATGCTTTACCGAGGGGGTCAGATCCCAATGGTTCTTGCACAAAATTCAGCCGGTATAGTTATTTATGAGGTGTATTGATTGATGGACACCTTGCCTTGACTTCATCTCTTTGATATGCGGAAGCCATGAAGCACTGGAAAAGTCTCGTTGCAGATATATATTGTTGCTGTGCTCTCACACCATCTTTGAGAGCTTCTAGATCATCATGGTTAAGGGATAGGAGGTGCAGACAAATGCATTGGAAAATCGGACTATTGCCGGTGTCAATGCACATGGATGTGGGTCGGGTTTTGTCTGTAACGTCTTTTCCAAGGATGATGGATAATCCCCTTGCATAGCCAATATGCTGCTTTCGGTAGGAGCTAGTGAAAGGGACTACTCATATCTGATCTGTTTAATCAAAAGCTGCAAATGGAAAGCTGCATTGGCGGGGTTATGGAAAGAGACTACTGATGATCTGTTCAAGTTGTGACACACCAATGAAATGTAGAGTTGATGCAAGCTTCATGTTTACGGAACAAAAATTAAGATGATCTCCATAACTCTGATGAGGATTCTTGAGCATTCTTCATACTAGCTGGTTAGCAACATAATGGAACCATACCTACTGGGAACATATGTTTTGTCCCATTGCTTGAATAATATGGGGTTTACAACCTGTTTTCACCCATGGAATTTCAATACAGACCAAGGATTCTGAGCATTAGTCTCATCAAGGTCGAAGCAAATATGGTGTTGGGCTCATATTTCATTTCGATTTGATCTCAACAATCCTCATATGCAGAGGGATCCATACGGCATGATTTGAACACACTTTCTTCTCTTTCTCTCTCTTGCTCTCCCCCTCTCTTCCCCCCTCCCTCTCTCTTTCTCTCTCTCTCTCTCTTTCTCTCTCTCGCTTTCTCTCTTTCTCTCTCTCTCTCTCTCTCTCTCTCTCTCTCTCTCTCTCTCTCTCTCTCTCTCTCTCTCTCTCTCTCTCTCTCTCTCTCTCTCTCTCTCCTCCCTCATCCACTCCGCCCCCCTCCGCCTCCTCCCCCTCATCCACTCCGCACCCCTCCTCCTCCCTCCCCCTCATCCACTCCGCCCCCCTCCGCCTCCTCCCCCTCATCCACTCCGCCCCCCTCCGCCTCCTCCCCCTCATCCACTCCGCACCCCTCCGCCTCCCTCCCCCTCATCCACTCCGCCCCCCTCCGCCTCCTCCCCTCATCCACTCCGCACCCCTCCGCCTCCTCCCCCTCATCCACTCCGCACCCCTCCGCCTCCCTCCCCCTCATCCACTCTGCCCCCCTCCGCCTCCTCCCCCTCATCCACTCCGCACCCCTCCTCCTCCCTCCCCCTCATCCACTCCGCCCCCCTCCGCCTCCTCCCCCTCATCCACTCCGCACCCCTCCGCCTCCCTCCCCCTCATAGTTCCCCCGCTGCCCTACACACTCTCACAGACACACTCACACACGCACACTAACACACACATGCACACATACACTCTCACACCCATGCATATCCACGCACACACACATACACACTCCCACACACACACACCCTCATACACACACATGCCCATACAAATACACACACAACACACACACACATACCCTCACATAAACATATATGACCACCCACATCCGCACACA
Organism: Ceratopteris richardii; assembly: GCA_020310875.1. Taxonomy (NCBI): domain Eukaryota; kingdom Viridiplantae; phylum Streptophyta; class Polypodiopsida; order Polypodiales; family Pteridaceae; genus Ceratopteris; species Ceratopteris richardii. The sequence continues at coordinate 3,206,348 of CM035441.1, read as the reverse complement.
CATATATGACCACCCACATCCGCACACATATATGGCCACACACACCTACACCTGCACACACACATATGCCCACTCACCCACACACGCGTATGTCCACACAATGGCGCTTATCATCAAGGGAGAATCAGAAACATGCTTCGGATATCCCAAGATGAGAGTCAAAAAGATCAACTCTCTGCGGATACAAGTAAATGTGGTCAATAATAGGATACATGATCTAGGTCAGGCTATGGATAAATTTTCTTCAGCAACTATCTCAAAATCATATCTATATTGGGATCTCGACAGCCGGTCTCATTTCACAGATCTTTTAGTAAAAGATGTTAACTCTTTCAGTGGCAACTTGTGCAGGATGGAAACATTGCCTCGTGTGGCATGATCATCGCATGGCAAAAGTGGATGGAGAAAGTCAAAAATTGGGAAACTAGATGCACGCTTGGTACAGGATGTTACAATTTTGATGGGATTGAGACATGCATATCAATAGGTCTTTTCTTTGAAGACTATGGTAAATAAAGAAGTACCAGGCCATTCACGGCGACTACCTATTTTTGTGGATCTAATTCAAATCAAGTGGAATATTTGACCTACCCCCCAATTTTGGGTGATTAACCGGCGCGTGAACAGTGGACGTGAAGATTCGGCAAGGCTCTCTAGGCCTATTGAGGCCTATAAAAACAAGGGGTTTGTGCTCATTTGGGTACACACTTTTTGGGGTACATTTTTTTGGAGTTACTCTGACGCGTGTATACGTGCAGAAGTTCTCTCTTGCACTTGGTGATTTCAAGCCTATTGTAGGAGCTACTCTGTAGTGTGGATACAGAGGGTAGGCTTCTCAGGGAGGGCTATGAGCACTATAGTGTAAGAGAGTGTCTTGGGTTTTCTTTCTTTTCTGTGAGACACTATTGGTGTTAAGCTCTATTCTTTTGAGCAATTCCTTCATCATTTGTATTGATCGGTATTTATCTGCATAGAGTACCACGAAGCTCTGAGCATTAGTTTTTGAGCATTTCCTTGACAAATCTTGTAATCATCTGAATCGAATCAAGAAGTGTATGGTCTTCCTTGGTCAATTGTTGTCCATATTTTCTGAAGTATCTCCTTGTTATCTACCTGATCACAGAAATGTTAAAGGGTATACTTCCCTAAAGAGAACCCCCCTTGAGTAGGCGACGTACTGGATGTGTTAATCTTTAATCTCTACTTTTGTTAAAAGCGGATACCCCAGTACCTCCTCTACAAGTATGTATAAATTTCCCTCTGTAGTAGGCGTTTTTTTTTTTTTGAAAGAACAAGGAAAATTTGTATTAATGGTGGCCGTATACAGTGTGCCTTGGGCAGGAGACACCTGACCCAGAGGACAAATTACAAGGAGAAATACATGTCCAGCCTTTTACAAGAGTACTGTTCAGTTAACAGTTTTTTCCATCTAGAGGGAGAATTTTCAGACAAAATCTTGTAGACATCATAGTTATTACAAGAAGCATCTTTGATTCTCCTAATACAAGATAGAGAAGCATTTTTCAGAATAACAGGCAAAGTGATGAGGTAGTTCCTTTTTCTGCTACCAAGGGTAGCCTCATTCCTACTGAGCCATATGTTCCAAAGAATATAGCCCCTCCAAATATTCCACAGCAGAATATCCAAGTGTTTACAGCAACCAAGAATCACCTCCATTTTACTAAGTTTGGGGAGACCATTCACTAGCAGATACTTCTCCACAGCAGACCAGAATTTTTTGGCATGATGGCATTCAAAGAAGAGGTGTGAAACATCCTCCACAAGGCCACAAAATATACAGGACCCACCACTATTAAAAATTTTCCTGACTTTATGACCAGTCCAAAGGCCATGGTGCAGCATCCTCCACTGGAGAAATGAATGCTTGCTGCAATCTGGAAGAGCCCAGAGAGCTTTAAATCTGTAAGTCCACTGGTGTGTAGACCAATTCACCTGCCACCTAGAGTTGAGCTTTTTCAGGATTTGAGCAGCAGACCCTTTGTCATGTTTGAACTGTTTGAAAATGACATTAGCAATATCCACCAGGTCAACCTTTTTCCTATGCCACCTGTCCATCTTTTCCAGCAGCATGTTTCTGTGTTTTTGAATTACCTGAAAGCAAGACAGAGAAAGATTAGTGCTAGAAAAGACTTCTTGTGCAGTCCTTACCCTTACTCCACATATGTAATTGTTCCAAGTAGTGATTCCAACTTTGTGGCATTTGTGTTGCTTGATTGTCAGCCTGTTTTCTTCACAGTAAGCAAGCAAGCCCAACCATGGAGACTCTTGCAAATAAAATTGAAGAGAACAGGCAAGTTCGTTAGGGAGTTTAAAAGAGTTCTTAGCTTTGAACCAGGCCTGCCACATTCTACACACTAAGGGACTACCAAAGGGGGTGATGGGATGTGGGGAAGTTATAATGTCCCAAAGGTTGAGATTCTTCCAGGCCCTGTAGTCAGAAAGACAAAATCTAGAAGTATTTCTTTTCAGAAGACAGGCCCAGACATCATTACAGTCAATACATCTCAAAATCCATTTAGAAGCCAAGTTGTCTGCCATTTTCACAGGATTAATAATGCCCAATCCACCTTGATGTTTAGGGAGACAGCACACTTTCCAAGCCACCTTGGGGACTTTTTTTTTATCAGACTTACTTCCCCATAAGAAGTTCCTGGCTAAACAGATAACCTGTCCAAGTTGCTTATTAGAAGGAGACCAACAAGCCAGAAAATAGACCAATTTAGGAAGGATGTAATGATTGAGAACAAAAGTTCTACGAGGGAGGGAACTGTTAGTATCATACCAGTACAGCAAGTGTTTTTTAAACCTTTCCACCACCCATTCCCACCTTTGAGCAAAAGAAATCTGGAAACCCATGGGAATCCCCAACAATCTAAAGATCTCTCCATCTTTGATAATGTTGCATCCAAGTCTAGAAACACATTCAGGAATAGTTTCATTAGAAGCTTTAAATCCAATTTTGGAATGGTTAACTTTGGAACCACTAGCAAGACAAAAAATCTCTAAACATTCCAGAAATTTGTTTATAGAAAGATCATCAGCATTTAGAATAACATTAGTATCATCAGCAAACATTTGGAGCCCAAGAGGGGAAGGGGAGTTAAGCACATTGATTCCTTTTATAGTACCATTGTTCATAGCATCTTTAACAAGCCAACCTAAAGCATCACTAGCAATTGCAAAGAGCAAGGGAGCAAGAGGGCAGCCTTGTCTGATGGATCTACTAAGAGTAAAAGGATCAGAGATATGGCCATTGATGGCAACCCTAGAACAAGCATTGCCAAAGAGAGTGCTAATATTTCTGATGAGTCTTTTGCCAGCTCCCAGGTCTTGAAGAGATTGGAGAATAAAATCCCATTCAATTCTATCATAAGCCTTATCAAAGTCAATCTTAAAGAAATAAAAACTTTGGCCCAAGTCTTTAGCATTGTCTATACCTTCCCAAAGAGAAATAATAGCATCAAGGATGTATCTACCTTTGATGAAACCTTTTTGTTCAGGGAGGATAAAGTGTTTCATCATGGGACTAAGTCTTCTGGCTATGGTAGAAGCTATAATCTTGTAGATGGTGTTAAGACAAGTGATAGGTCTCCAATTGTTGAGGTCATCTTTACTTCCCCTTTTGTGAATAAGTCTTATAACTCCAGTATTAATGTGACAAGAAGAAATCCTTTGCTAGAAGCCTCTTCCCACACCAAGAGAATATAAGGAGTAAGAAATTCACATAGCAATATGAAGAATTCATTTGGCAATCCATCAAATCCCGGAGACTTACAGGGTTTCAATTTATAAATGGTTTCTTTGATCTCACCGGCAGTGAGGGGCAGGTCCAGGATGGGAACCAGGCTTTCAGGAATCATTTTTTTCCTTTTTAGAGCAATAGTAGCCCTGGCCCTCTGGATGTCCTCACCCCACTTGGGAGTACCAGAGAAAACATTCATAAAGAAACTTTTAGAGTCCTGAAGAGTCTCTTCAATATTTAAAGTGTGACCACCTTCTTTCTTTTTCAAATTGGGAATGAAGTCCCTGACTTTGTTTTTTTTCAAGAGAGAGAACATATGTTTGTTGTTCCTGTCCATTTTCTCACTCCAAAATTCTTTTGATGAGGCAAGAGAGTGGCTAGCTTCAAGATAAATTTCCTTGCACAATCTCAATTGTAACCTTTGATACTCTTGAGAAGTAACATCTAGAGCTTTAAGCTTATCAACAATAGCTCTATATCTTTTAGCTCTACACTCTTTAGCTTTTTGCTTAAAGTGGGTAAATAAAACCTGAACATCTTTAACCGCTTTTTCCCAGGCCAGACTAGGAGATCTAGTGCTTTTAAAATGGTGGAAAAAAATCCTTTTCGTCTTAGTTCTAATGCAGGGGAGCTTGAGAAGGTTAACATCAAGATGAGGCCAACCAGACTTAAAGGAGGGGTTACCCGTTCTAATGGTGACAATAAGGGGTTTATGGTCAGACATCAGGAGGGAATGATCAATATGAGCACTAACCTCCCAACTTTTTTGCAAAATATTATTGTTGACATAGCATCTGTCTAATCTAGCAGCCGTGTAAGAAGCACCAGAATGATTGTTGGACCAGGTAAAACCAGAATTTTTAGAAGCATCCACAAAGTCATGCAGGTTACATAACTCTTTCCAAGCATTCTTTTCAGAACCAAAAATGATATTACCTTTACCTTCCCACCTGTCTTTGATACAAGTGACCATGTTAAAATCCCCAATCATGATGGAGGGACCTTGAATTTGGTAGATCTCTTCCCAACAGGCGTTTTGTTTTGCATCATTACATTGTGATTAGTATTATCTTTTTTTTAGGCTTCTTGGACACCCAATAAGAGAAAATTATCAAGGTCTATGCTAGTAGTGAGAGATTGTTTTTGGGCGACGACCATATCTCTCCATAAATCTCCAAAATCGCTTGGGATATATTTTTTCTTGCGAAAAAAGAAAAAGAGATAGGACCTTATGTTAGTTCCCTAAGAGAATAGATAACATCGAGGCTTCTAAATAGATTTATCGATGTGTCCAATATCTTGATGAGCATTGGGCTTGTTTGATTAAAAGTGGTACTCACCTTTTTTGTCTTGAAAGTTTACAAGCTTTGGGACCTCCTCATATCTCCTTCTTCTTTTTATGCAGGATAAGGGGATGTAATCTAAGGGTAATGGGAAACCATTGTATTCATTCCATAAAGCATTATTCCAGAAAGCACTAGATAGATGTTGTCTTCTTTACCCAGTTCAGCTAGGGACCACTCTTTCGACCTTAAATTCATAGAAAAAACAACTCTACAAGTGAAAAGGCTTAGCACCTATGGAACCCTCCAAATCCCATAAAGTAGGGGTAATTAAAAAAGGACTCTTATAAGAAATCTAGAACATTAAAAAGAAATTCAGTAACCTTTTTCTCCTTCTGATGGTGGGCCCACTTGAATTTAATCTTGCTTCTCTTGAGGAAGAACACTTTATGATGCCTAAATGGCAGGGATTTCTTAAAATTGGAAATTCTTTCACCTAAAAGAAAAAGAGATTTTTCGATCGACCATTCTTTAAGAAGGTTGTCAAAGTTGGGAGCACACCTCTCTTTCCAGATCTTCCAGTGGGCCTCGCTTCTTATAGCATTCCACAATGCTGCACAATAACCGATCTCTTCACCAAGAATTGCTTATTTCCAGTTGATTTGTCTCTGTGGTAACAGGATTCTTCTTAGGGCGTGTCAGAGCGACACTGACTTGAAGCACGAAAAAAAGAGGTTTTTGAAGTCCTCATTGATGATCCGAATTCCTAGTGGAGGATTTGCCACGTGAAAAAAATCTTTTTTATCTCATGAGGGGATGCCAAAAGAATCGGAGCTTAAAATCCCACCTTAAATCTGAACAATGCAGACACCACCTTCTATGAGCGTGATATGAAAGTTCGCATTCTTCTTGAATCTCAAAATATTGTCACGACTGTTGTAGTTGTGTCATCTTCGACCCTCAAGGCATTTGGGTCATTCGAGCGATCCCAAGCTAGATCTACATGTTTACCCCAAATTTCCTGCGTCATTTCAAGCACAGAATTGGATTTTCGGCATAGAAAAACGTTAGACTTGCTGTGAACGATGCATGTAATTGTCTTTTCATTTACGTCAAAAAATTTTCGTGACACAACCATGAAATCTTTGCGCTGCTTTTCTTCGGATCTCACAATGGGATCCTCCTGTGTAGGCGGGTGATGGGCTCTGATACCACTGTTTCCTTTCTGATCTCACAGATGCATGAATGCAAAGGATAGTACAGAAACAAAATCATACAGAAGTACTCCGACAATAGAAAGAGAAAAGAGACAACACGAGATTGGGTACAGTCTCCCCCCATATACTCTGATGGATGAGTCTAATAGGCCATGTGTATTTATAGGTAATTCAAATTATTTCTTGAATAAAAGATACATGAGGGACATGCTTCGAAAAGCGTGCTTTTGCTTTATTTACAGAATCGAAACTTTTGTTTTTTACAAAACATCCCTTTCTAAAGCGATCTTTTATTTTTACAAAAATAACTAAAAAATACTATCTTGTAAACATAGATATCTTCTAAATATTCTTCTAAATATCTGCAAAAATATTTGAATAAGTCCATGCATGTTCAAACTCTCATGGATCTTCACCTGCTAAATCAAAACACAAAACACATTTGTCAAGATATTAAAATTCATTTAACATTCCAATATTCCATAAAATATAACATTGTGCTTGTGAATGCCTTCTTATGATATTAATCTGCGTACTAGTTCCCATAATGAATCTACTTACAAATTTCTTTATTGCTTTCACACGTTTTTCTTCCAAGTAGATTAACAGGGCCAATAATAGAAAAAGGATATGTAGCTCCAAATACTCTTCTTCTATAGTGTATGGTCCAGTTGGGTTGTTAGATTTTAGGAGAACATAGATTTTTAGTTCAGTTAGAATATCTATGGGGTTCTAGAATGTACCGTCCAATTGGGTAGTTGAATTTCAGGAGAACATAGATTTTTTAGTTAAGTTGATGGAGAACATATTGAAGGTGCAGGTTGCTACAGGTACAATTATAAAGAAAATGTTTTCAATCAGTACTATGTACAAAATTCCCTCTCTAGTAGGCGTTTTGTTTTGCATCATTACATTGTGATTAATATTATCTTTTTTCTAGGCTTCTTGGACACCCAATAAGAGAAAATTATGAAGGTCTATGCTAGTAGTGAGAGATCGGTTTTGGGCGACGACCGTATCTCTCCTTAAATCTCCAAAATCGCTTGGGATATATTTTTTCTTGCGAAAAAAGAAAAAGAGATAGGACCTGATGTTAGTTCCCGAAGAGAATAGATAACATCGAGGCTTCTAAATAGATTTATCGATGTGTCCTATATCCTGATGAGCGTTGGGCTTGTTTGATTAAAAGTGGTACTCACCTTTTTTTGTCTTGAAAGTTTACAGGCTTTGGGACCTCCTCATATCTCCTTCTTCTTTTTATGCAGGATAAGGAGATGTAATCTGAGGGTGATGGGAAACCATTGTATTCATCCCGTAAAGCATTAATCCCATAAAGCACTAGATAGATGTTGTCTTCTTTACCAGTTCAGCTAGGGCCTACTCTTTCACCTTTAATTCATAGAAAAAACAACTCTACAAGTGAAAAGGCTTAGCACATATGGAACCCTCCAAATCCCATAAAGCAGGGGTAACGAAAAAAAAGGACTCTTATTAGAACTCTAGAACATTACAAACAAATTAGTAACCTTTTCCTCCTTTGATGGTGGGCCCACCTGAATTTAATCTTGCTGCTCTTGAGGAAGACACTTTAGGATGCCTAAATGGCAGTGATTTCTTAAAATTGAAATTCTTCACCTAAAAGAAAAAGAGATTTTTCAATCGGACCATTCTTTAAGAGAGTCGTCAAAGTTGGCAGCACACCTCTCTTTCCAAATCTTCTAGCGGGCCTGCCTCTTATAGCATTCCACAATGTTGCAGAATAACCGCTCGCTTCACCCAGAATTGCTTATTTCCAGAATTGCTTATTTCCATCCCACCACCCACCACTACTCCACCCCACCACCCCACCCCACGACTCCACCCACCACCCCACCCCACGACTCCACCCCACCATCCCACCCCACTCCCCTATCCCACCACCCCACCCCACTCCCCCATCCCACCACCCCACCCCTTGCACCTCTCCCTCTCTCTCTCCCCACCCCTTGCGCCTCTCCCTCTCTCTCTCCCGCTCTCTCTCTCCCCACCCCTTGCGCCCCCCTCTCCACCTCACTCCTCCATCCCACCACCCCACCCCACTACTCCACCCCACCACCCCACCCCACGACTCCACCCCACCACCCCACCCCACTCCCCATCCCACCACCCCACCCCACTCCCCCATCACCACCCCACCCCTTGCGCCTCTCCCTCTCTCTCCCCACCCCTTGCGCGTCTCCCTCTCTCTCTCCCGCTCTCTCTCCCCACCCTTGCGCCCCCCTCTCCACCTCACTCCTCATCCCACCACCCCACCCCACTACTCCACCCCACCACCCCACCCCATGACTCCACCCCACCACCCCACCCCACTCCCCCATCACCACCACCCCTTGCGCCTCTCCCTCTCTTCCACCCCACCCCTTGCGCCTCTCCCTCTCTCTCTCCCTCTCTCTCTCTCCCCATCCCTTGCGCCCCCCTCTCCACCTCACTCCTCCATCCCACCACCCCACCCCACTACTCCACCCCACCACCCCACCCCACGACTCCATCCCACCACCCCACCCCACTCCCCATCCCACCACCCCACCCCACTCCCCCATCCCACCACCCCACCCTTGCGCCTCTCCCTCTCTTCCACCCCACCCCTTGCGCCTCTCCCTCTCTCTCTCCCTCTCTCTCTCTCCCCATCCCTTGCGCCCCCCTCTCCACCTCACTCCTCCATCCCACCACCCCACCCCTACTCCACCCCCCACCCCACCCCACTCCCCCATCCACCACCCCACCACCCCCATCCCACCACCCCACCCCTTGCGCCCATCGCCCTCACATGCATACCTGCCGCCACTCCCTCCACCTACACACATGCGCCTCCCCCACCGTTACACACCCACCCCCGCACAATTTTGGTGACAATTCTTCCTTCCAAGCAATCTCAGGAGATGGCGGATATGGAGTCTGATGAATATGAGGAACCCATTCTACAAAATGTTAGCATGAAAGAAGAAATGAGGCTTATGAAGAGGAGGAGAAGAGCTCCTTCTGGTCCAAGAGTTCAATATGTTTCACAGTTATCAGTCATCATCGGAGCTAAATAAAGACTTGAAATTAGAGTGGAATTGTTAAAAAGTGAAAGGGGATAAACAATGTTGCCGCCAACCATTCACGGTGACTACCCATTTTTGGACCAATCCAAATCAAGAGGAATATTTGACCTACCCCCAATTTTGGGTGATTAACCGACGCGTGATCAGTGGACGTGAAGATTCGGCAAGGCTCTCTTGGCCTATTGGGGCCTATAAAAGCAATGGATTTTTGCTCAGTGGGGTACATTTTTCGGAGTTACTT